>LPNX010269891.1:175879-216528 GCA_001517045.1 Pseudotsuga menziesii | reverse complement strand
CTATTGTGGTTTGATTGGGAAATTAATGTTCTGTTAATATTGTTTAGCTTTTACAGTTTGATGCTTGTATATCTAAGGTTCTGCAGCTTGTTATTGTGTCAGGAGTCATAAAAAACCAAAGGAAAATCTAATAGTAAAAATCCTTAGTGGCACTGTCCATAGAAAAATGCAGTGGATTATACTATCTCCTTGTTCTTTTTAAGGTTCTTCATATAGAGTTTTAAAACTTTTTGAAATCTACAGCGTTAGTTAATGAACTTCTGCCAATTGGTTCGTCCAATTTTGTTATCTAATTTCTGCTGAGTGTTGTGGATGTAATACACTTGGTAATACTTAATTGCTAGTTGGCTCAAATTAATTGTTCTATCTACTTGTTGATTTCAGTTGTGGCTACCTTAGGTATACTTGGGTTTTGATATAAAGTTTAAACTATTGGAGACAGGAGATGATTCGAAGAATGAAGTTGCTTAATATAGGTGCTCATATTACTCTTGGAAGAGCTATATATTTGATACATGACTTAATTGAGCATATCAAAACTTGAAGCAATTATTTGTCATCCAAATCATATATATTTATTGCACACATACATTTGGTCAAAGCTATTAATCATTTGTCATTTTATCTCATGATTGTTACTTCAGGCATAGCTTACTGATATTTGTTTCTGGCCACTTTGTTAGCAACATTTGCTTTATTGTAGTAATTTCACGATCTATACAAACATCAAGGTGTGTCTCCAGTAATCTGGCATTTGTATTTTTTTTTTAAAACACTTATAGCCGTCGGTTAAGCGACGGCCTGTAGGTGATTTTTTATTTATTTATAAATTCAATACTGTCACTTAACCGGCGTTTCAGTTTTCATACTTCGTCGATTAATAGATGGGTTTCTTTGGTGAACCGTCACTTAACCGTCGCTTAACTGTCGCTTGACCGTCAGTTAACCATCGCTAGACCGTCGCTTGATCGTCGGTTAACCATCGCTAGACCGTCGCTTAACTGCCGCTTGATCGTCGCTTGACCATCGCTTAACCGTCGCTGGACTGTCGCTTAACTATTGCTTAACTGTCGCTAAACCGTCGCTTAACCGATGCTTACATTTAAAGTTTAATATGAATTAGATGTCGGATAACAGACGATTTACATTTAACCGAGGGTAAACTGAGCTGTTGCGTAATCGACGGATTGGAAAGATGTCGGATAACCGACGACAATCCACCGATGCTTAAAAAGAATCATAGTGCCGTACATGTGACAGGGAAGTGTCAAAAATCCAACAATACGGCTGTCGGATTTTTGGTCAAAATGTAGTTGTGGGGGAACTTATCCAACCTCTGCAGGTCATGTTGGATCTAAGCACTCAAGCTTTGCAAGTCAAGTTGATATTCACCACTCATCCTCTTGAATTCATGCTAATGGAACCTATCCAACCTCTACAAGTCATGTTGTACCCAGTCACTCAGCCTCTACAGTTCATGCTGAGGGCACCCGATCAACCTATGTAGGTCAATTTGAACCTTCCCATCCAACCTCTGCTGGTCATGTTGGATCCAGACAGTCAACCTTTGTATTTCGTGCTGAGGGAACTCATTCAACCTCTATAGGTCAAGTTGAACCTCCCCATCCAACATGATCTACTGGTCATGTTGGATCCAATAACCCAGCCTTTGCAGGTCATGCTGGGAAACCTTCTCAAACCTATGCAAGTCATGTTGGATCCATCCACCCAAACTCTGGTGGTCATACTGGGGGCACACACTCAACGTCTGCGAAGCATGTTGATCCTAACCACTCAGCCTCTACGGCTCATGCTAGTGGAACCCTTCCGACCTCTGCAGGTCATGTTGGACCTAGTCACCCTACCTCTGGTGGTCATGCTGGGGCAGTCACCCAGCCTATGGTGGGCTTCTTGGGGGAAAAAAATTAGCCAATGCTAGTCATGTTGACACTATTGATAAATCCAACCATTCGAAATGCAAGGACAAGTTCCCTTATAGGCTTTGTGAGGGAGACCACCTTACTCATCAGTGCCCTACTATTGCAGACGTACGAAGCGTTTGGTTCTAGGGACATCCCGTTCTTGAACAACCTGAATTTTCTCAGTAAAATATTCAAACTTTGTTTGATGAAGTGGTTGAACCAATCTTATCTTTGGTTGATCCCACTCTCCCTTCAGAGAGTGACCTTTACCAAGTGATTGAACTGATGCAATCTTCGGTCAATCCCACTCTCCCTTCAGAGAGTGATTTCCATCAATTTTTTGAGTCGATGGCATATTCGATCAATCCAACCCTTCATTTGGAAAACGAATCATCTGCTAGACATATTTTCTTCACTATCGGTTCAGAACCTTATAGAAAAGGGGGCACTGACCTCAGTTCAGATGAACCCCCACCAATCTCTCATATTGCTTCCTTTGATTGGGATAGCCTAGTTGATTTGTGCCTTCGTTTTGTTGCACCTTTCCAGATAAAGGTCAAAGTTGGACATTACACAATTGCTCATTGTATTATTGATAAAGGAGCCTCAATTAGTATTTTATCTACATGTGCTTGGAGAGGCATGGGATCTCCTAGCCTTATGTTGACTGATAGTCAGTTACTGGATTTTGATCAAAGAACTAGTATAGATTTGGGAATTCTTACTCAAACACCTGTTACTTTGGGTGGGAAGACTGTCTTAGTTGATTTTATGGTGATAGAAGACCCCTTGGACTTCAATATGCTCCTCGGGTGTGATTGTGTTTATGCCATGTAGGCTGTGGTGTCAATTTTTTTTGTGTGACATACTTTAATCATAATGGAGACATTGTCACTATTGATCAGCTGGATTTTATTGATCCCTCTCTTGACCTAGCTAGAGACCAGGTCTTTCCTTTATTGATTCCTAGTGTCTCGATAGACACTACCTCACCACAGGTGAACTATGTGGCCTCATGTCACTTGCCTTGAGTTTCTACTGAGAAGAAGCCTCTTTGTTCATGCTTACCTTCTCGGGACTTAGTCCCAATAGTTGACCAGGGCATCTATTCTATACAGACTATGGAGCCTGCTCTCCACTTTGTTGATCCATTTGAACATTCAGATATGTGTCCTATCTAGGATGGTTTACATTCATCTTATGAAGTCTTCCTAGAGTCTTTGATATAGTCTGACCTTCTTATGGATGTTGGTTCAGTTGTGACTAAGTATAACCACGACTTGCTTGATAAGCTTGATCTTTCTATTGATCGATCTCGTTATGTTGGTCTCGTTGAGTCTTTAAACTCTCCATTTGAACATCGAGTTGGTAATCATGATGAGTTTTGCTTTTCTTATAGTTTTTTCAACTCCTATGACACTAAGTTTGTTCCTGTAGACTCTATCTCCCTTGTTGATTTTGCTTTACTTATGAGGTTTATCTTATTGATTATAAATCCTCGGGCCTTGGCACTATAGAGTCCTCTTTGGTTGATTCTACCTTGACTACACCTTTTATAGAAGATTGCAAAGTTGCATATGTTTCTGCCAAAGTGACTTGCATTGGATATTTTCTTCTGAATGTGATCCTGATGTTGTTGTTTCTTGGAGATAGAAATTTTAGTTGGATTCACAACTATTTATTGGCCTCACCTTGTTGTTCAAGATGTGACTGCATTTGCATGTACCCTTCTTGCGCTTATGATCCCGATTTTAGATTCCATGCTTTTAGCTCATTATATAAGCCCTCATTTCTACTCTCATCATCACTCAACCTTGAGGAGACGTTCCCTGAGTGTCTTTATCTTGCTCATGTTTCTTGCACTATGCTTAGGTTTGTTGCTTACGCTTGGAACTAGTTTCGCCTGCCTATGACACTTGTCTCCTCGCATTTAGAGCATTCTTTATACTCTCCTTCGAGCTCGTGAAAAACAGTAAGGAGGCCATGAGTTGACTTTTCTAGACTCGTTAAAAATTCATGGGAAAGATATGGAGTTATCTTTAAGCCCTGGTCCGACTCCTTAAAATTGACTAGATTTCCGAGTTAACTTGTTTTTTCAGAATTGTTAAGGTAAATTGAACAAACATCCACTTCAGTGGTAGCTTATCTCTTTTTCGGACCATGTGGATTACTTACGAAAAAGGAATACTCTATTTTCTTCAGAATCTAGAAGAATATCTTTAGGTCTAGGTTTATCTCTTTTCTGGGCCTGGAAGACTAACCTTACGGAAAAGAACCCTATCGAGCTTAGTTTTCTCTTTTTCGTTCTCTGGACCTAAACATGAAAAATATTTTGAGCGTACGTTATGTCTTTGTCATGCTCGCTAAACCCTAGAACAAAGCATCGAGTTTGCTGTTGTCCGTACTACTATCATAAATAAATGGAACTTTTTGAGTGATCTCGCTTTCAAACTTGTTAAAACTAAAGTGTTTTTGCTTGTTTTTTGAGGGGTGTCGGTCTGGTGATAGCTTAACTCTTTTTTGGACCATTCTGACTAACTACGAAAAAGGAATACCTTAGTTAACTTGGGCTAAGAGAGTTCTCCTTTGGATTTTTTTATACCTTTTCAGACTTAAGAGACTAACTTTATGAAAAAGCACCCCCCTGAGGTCTTCTTTGGAGTTTTCAGACTCTCAAAACTATGAAAACACTGTCCAGAATCCACTAATTTGGGCTCGTAAAATCCACGAATCAGTGATTTATCAAGCATTCTTCTATTTCTTCTTCGAGCTTGTCAAAAATGAAGAAGGTAACAAGTTTGCTTTATTGGAATTGTTAAAACTTTACAAGAAAGAGGGAAGGGAATTTCATTCACATGTTTTTTACATCATGGCAGCAAGTTTTGTTTCCTTGAAAAAAGCACCAGTTTTGAGTATATTAATAGTTGGGTCCTAGTTTTTTACCTTATCCTGATTCAGAATTTTCACTCCTTTAGTTGGATTCTTTTCCAATTATATGGGGAATCTTTCAATGTCTCCTACATTGCATATTTTCATCGTTGGTCCCTTCATGTCAAAATATGCCTAAGTCACTTTTGTGTCGTGCTCATTGTTCAAGGATAAATCTTTGTTGGCCATTCTGTAGTTGCCTTGACCTTTGTGTCAGCCATTCCTTGGTATCAGTTCATTACATCATGTATTTGCTGGTCCTTGCTGTAAAATATTTGTACCAATTCCATATCCAATCAGTCCCTAACTTACCTCGTGTTGGATGATGAAGGATTCCTTAATTCCTTCCTTCCAACTGATCTCTTTCTATCGACCTCAGAATGTCTTTCTATGAGAATGATATTTAGAGTTTATGACAGTACCTTGGGTATTGCAGTCATTAGTGGAAATTTCCCTCGCTATTGGGTAGTGGGAATACCTTAATGTCTCCTACTCGATGGATTCTTCAGGTGTTCGACTTCAAGACCTTGTATTCACACTTGTTAGAATGTACTAGATGCCTTGGGGGGAATTTTCATTCATGATGGTTTCCCTCACATTTGTTAATGGTCCTCATCATGGTCAGTAATCAAATGGTTTCCTCCATGTTCGACTTCAGCTCCTTTATTTGCATGGTTAGGATTTGTACCTTTTGGGCGGTTTGGATTGAATACCTTGGGCCGAAAGTAACATCGTCATCTTTTTCTATTTCCCAAGCTGTGTAATACCTTGTCACACTTTATATGGCATTTTCTGAAACATAGATCCACCTTGTATTCTTGTGGCTATGATTGATTATTGACCATGGATCCACCTTGTTCACTTGTGGCCATGAATCCTTTAGATTTTATATGGTTCCTTTTTGCATATTGTGCGACCATGATAGCTACATCAGTTATACACATATTGGATCTGCCTATATCTTTATGGTGATGATTTGTATATGGATCTATATGTCCCAGAGATCAATTTTGTCTGACATTTATCTCTCTTTCAGGTACCTCTGTTCGAGCCTCTGATATTGGATTCTCTGCTCTCTCCATACTCAGTTGTTTCCTTTTTATAATGTATCTCATATATCATCTTCCCCTCTAACCTCATACATGAGGGGGCATCTATTACAGCCTAAAATTACACATCTATTCCTATGACCACTTTCCCATGATTTCATCGTATGTTGACACTTCATGAAAGTCATTGAAAGTCACTGAAAAAACATCTATATTGGAGGAGCCGTATCTCAACTTATGTAACTTCGTTTATCTCTTCTCTAGATAGTTGGAAAGGTATCTAAATCAGGAACAAATTTCAAGAAGACTCTAGCAAATGAAAATTCCCGTAAGTACCCCAAAAATGAGATTTTTTTTACCTAACCGTGACTTTTCCTTCATGGTACCCGCAGTTATAATTTTGTATTCACGACTTGTCCTAGGTTTTACCCGAAGTTACCCTATAATATTCGTGAATATCATGTAGTTGAAACAAAAAATTCCTCTTGTATTCATGACTCTTGTTACTGCAGTTTATGATTTTGATTTTGTATTCGTGATTGCTGTCACTGCAACCCACGAATTTTTCCTCTACATGTCAAAAAATGAATGTTTCTCAAATTTTGGGTAGTTTTGGTGGTTATGCAATTGAATCCTTTTGTTGTAACTACTTTTTCCTCGCCCATAACTCTTCAACAAACTATATAAGAGAGGGAGAGGGGTCCATGGAGAGGGACTTGAACCTTTGCATTGTTATGCTGGAGGAATTGGGACTCTCATCCCCCCTACCTTTTCCCTAAATTCCATCTCATTTTGTTGCAGAGCTTGGAGGCTGAGTTCCTTGGAGAAGAGAAGAAGAATAACCTGATCAAGGTTTCATGAGGTTCCTAGCTTGAGGAGAAGGTAATATATGTACTTCTTCCATGGTTAATAAATATGTGATGCTCTTCCTTTTCCCAAATGAATGTGTTTTGTGTATTTAATCTTTGTTCATGATCATATGTTTATGTTAATCAGATTAGGGTTTCATATTGATTTGATTATCATTGCTTTACATGTGGTCATAATGGTTTGAGGAAGGTAGAATTTGTTTTGCAGTTCTCTTGGTGTAAGAGGAGCAAGAGGAGGATTGAAGGGAAGCTTGGATCAACCTTCATTGATTGAGGTATGAACCATTCGTATCTCTGAATATTGTTTATATTTACTTGCATAACTATATGCATTTGGATTTCAACCTTAGTATGTTGATGGCCTCTTAACCTCCAGCCATAGGAACACTTTCCTCTACAACACACACTCACTAATATCCTACAACAATTCCTTCCCACTAATAGCAATTCATGCCAGAAACATATCTGGAGAATCTAAGATGCAGAGCATTGATACCATGTCGTAATTTTCATATACATGATATACAGATATGCACTCAAAGAATTTGTCCTACAACTGAAATGAAAAGACTAAACCACCAATCAAATCTTGTCCTACATAGTTGAAGAATTTATCCTACATACAACAATCTAAAGGAAAGAGATAGCAATGTAGACTTGAAGAGTATACCTTTAATGATCTTTTGTTAAATGTAGTTTTTCATTAAAAAAGTTTGGTCCCATTTACAAATTTTATCAATCTGGATGTTTAGTCTGCCTTTAGACTCTAATATTCACTAAGGTCAACTACATCCTAGAATGGGTTGGCATATACCTGTAACTGAGAGAGAAAATATTTTTAAAATTCCTTTAGCATTACTGGAAAATGTTTGTTCTCATATCATTCTGAATCACCCCAATTAATGTCTTATTAAGAGCAAAATAAACATGTCAAAATGGACATCAACCAGGGCATTCAATTGGATAAGTGAATTTGTTTCTTTTGCATACATAAAGAGTCTGAATTTAAAGAGATGTTATAAGAAGAGGAAAATATTACCAAAGTAATGAATTTACTTTCATCATACCAAATTCATCAATCTAGCTAATATACAGGAATTTTACCATAAGAATCATTTCAACATAGCATTAACAAAAAATCCATAACTCTCGCAACACGTGGTCACAAACATGACAAATAAGCTAGGTTGGTTAATTCATTCAAGGAGATATTTGGACAAGCCTTAACCTTGGGAATTATATCAAGAAACCCATTTAGTACCCCATTGTAGAAATTCCTTAGTTACATTATCACTGACTCCAATTGGACCGCTAGCTACACCTCCTAAAGATCCATCCCCAACATCATCTACAATCAACACTTTCGAGATGCAAAGTTGAAAGCGCCACTTGCAGTCACACTCTACTATAAGATCGGGAGTAGTAATCTTGCAAACATAGAACAAACGTCAACAAATGAATGGACCAATTAAATCAACCTATCATAGGTTGAATAGTCCTATCTAGATAACAAACATTATGATCACTAAAAATACACCAGCATCTCACCCACAAACTCACACAACTCTTGGAGCCTGTCATAGGCACAAATCACTCCAACCTTTAAAATTTTATTGGGCATCACACCCACTAAGATCCTCCAACAATTCCTTCTCACTAATAGAAATTCATGGTAGACACGGATCTGGAGAATCTAAGATGCAAAGCATTGATACCATGTTGTAATTTTCATCTACATGATATACAAATATGCACTCAAAGAATTCGCCCTACAACTGAAACGAAAATACTAAAACACCAATCAAATATTTTCCTACATAGTTGAAGAACTTATCCTACATACAAAAATATGAAGAAAAGAGATAGAAATGCAGACTTGAAGAGTATACCTTTAATTATCTTTTGTTCATTGTAGTTTTGTATTAAAATATTTTGGTCCCATTTACAAATTTGATCAATATGGATGTTTGGTCTATCTTTAGACTTT
This sequence comes from Pseudotsuga menziesii, assembly GCA_001517045.1. Taxonomy (NCBI): domain Eukaryota; kingdom Viridiplantae; phylum Streptophyta; class Pinopsida; order Pinales; family Pinaceae; genus Pseudotsuga; species Pseudotsuga menziesii. The sequence goes on along the minus strand of LPNX010269891.1, from coordinate 207,773 downwards.
AACAGTCACTGAGCTCAAGCACATCCTAGAATGGGATGGCATCTACCTGTAACTGAGAGAGAAAATAATTTTTAAATTCCTTTGGCATTCCTGGAAAAAGTTTACTCTTAGATCATTTTGAATCACCCCAAATAATGTCTTATTAAGAGCAAAGGAAACAGGTCAAAATGGACAACAACGAGGGCATTCAATTTGATAAGTGAATTTGTTTCTTTTGCAGACATAAAGAGTGTGAATCTAAATAGATGTTAGAAGAAGAGGCATATATTACCAAAGTAATGAATTTACTTTCATCATACCAGATTCATCAATCTAGCTAATATAATTTATGAATTTTACCATAGGAAGCATTTCAACAGAGTAATGACAAAAAACCCATAACTCTCACAACAGGTGGGAACAAACATGACAAATAAGATAGGGTGATTAATTCATTCAAGGAGAGATTTGGGAAAGCCTTAACCTTGGGAATTCTATCAAGAAACCCCTTCAATACCCCATTGAGGGAATTCCTTAGTTACATTATTACTCACTTCAATTGGCCCACTAGCTACACCTCACAAAGATCCATCCCCAACATGACCTGTAATCAACACTTTCAAGATGCAAAGTTGAAAGAACCACTTGCAGTCACACTCTACTCTAAGATCGAGAGTAGTAATCTTGCAAACATAGAACACACTTCAAAAAATGAATGGACTAACGAAATCAACCTATCATAGGTTCAATAGTCCTATATCGGATAACAAATCCATTATAATCACTAAACTACACCATCATCTCACCCACAACCTCACACAGTTCTTGGAGCCTGTCATAGGAACAATTCACTCCAACAATTAGAATATTTTGGGCATCACACCCACTAAGATCCTCAAACAATGCCTTCTCACTAATAACAATTCATGCCAAACACGGATCTGAAGAATCTGAGATGCAGAGCATTGATACCATGTTGTAATTTTCATCTACATGATATATAGATATGCACTCAAAGAATTTTTCCTACAACTGAAATGAAAAGACTAAAACACCAATCAAAGCTTGTCCTACATAGTTGAAGAATTTATCCTACATACAACAATATAAAGAAAAGAGATAGCAATGCAGACTTGAAGAGTATACCTTTAATGATATTTTGTTCAATGTAGTTTTTTATTAAAAAAGTTTGGTCCCATTTACAAATTTTATCATTAGAGGAAATTTGGGGTCTAAAATGGGCCTTATAAGAAAACAACCCAACAATAAATTCTTGTGACTTGGAATTCAAGAACTAATAGAATTTCAATAAAATGAGTTAACCATAATGGTTGAATTGACATATTTGTCATAAAAAAATTACTTTTTTGTTCGTATTTTCAACATATATCCTCGTGTTTTTACTCAAATTTTGATTGGGAGGGTTCATTGGATGCAGAATTTAGTTACGCATCCAACGAGTACCCACACTACATACTTTTGATGGAAATGGCTACCCCCCAAAAAAGAAATACCTGAAAAAACATGATGATGATAGCCCTCCCGGTTGAAATTTGAGTAAAAACACAAAGAGATATGTTGAAAATACGAACAAAAAAGTAGTTTTTGTCTTTCTTTCTCCAAAATTAACAAATAGTATTTTATTATTTTACCTATTGTTTTATTATTTTCCTTAGGAGTCCCATTTTAGACCTCAAATTTCCTCTAATGCAATTTGGATGTTTAGTCTGTCTTTAGACTTTAAGATTCACTAAGGTCAAGTACATTGTAGAATGGGTTGGGATATACATGTAATTGAGAGAGAAAATAATTTTTAAATTTCTTTAGCATTCCTAAATTTTTTTTTCTCCTAGATCATTCTGAATCACCCCAAATAATGTCTTATTAAGAGGAAAGCAAACAGGTCAAAATGGACAGCAACCAGGGGGCAGCAACCAGGGAATTCAATTGGATAAGTGAATTCATTGCATTTGCATACATAAAGAGTCTGAATCTAAAGATATGTTATAAGAAGAGGCAGCTATTACCAAACTAATGAATTTACTTTCATCATACCGGATTCATCAATCTATCTAATATAATTCATGAATTTTACCATAGGAAGCATTTCAACGGAGTATTAACAAAAAATCAGAACTCTCGCAACATGTGGTAACAAACATGACAAATAAACTAGGGTGGTTAATTCATTCAAGGAGAGATTTGGACAAGCCTTAACCTTGGAAATTCTATCAAGAAACCCCTTTAGCACCCCATTGTAGTCATTCCTTAGTTACATTGTCACTAACTCCAATTGGCCCGCTAGCTACACTTCCCAAAGATCCATCCCCAACATCATCTGCAATCAACATGTTTAAGATACATAGTTGAAACCACTACTTGCACTCACACTCTACTCTAAGATAGGGAGTAGTAATATTGCAAACATAGAACACACTTCAACAAATGAATGGACCAATGAAATCAACCTATCATAGGTTCAATAGGCCTATCTCAGATAAAAAATCCATTATAATCACTAAAACTACATGAACATCTCACCCACAACCTCACACAGCTCTTGGATCCTGTCATAGGAACAAATCACTCCAACCTTTAGAATATTTTGGGCATCACACCCACTAAGATCCTCCAACAATTCCTTCTCACTAATAGAAATTCATGCCAAACACAGATCTAGAGAATCTGAGATGCAGAGCATTTATACCATGCTGTAATTTTCATCTACATGATATACATATATGCACTCAAAAAATTGGTCCTACAACTAAAATGAAAAGAATAAAACACCAATCAAATCTTGTCGTACATAGTTGAATAATTTATCCTACATACAACAATCTAAAGAAAAGGGATACCAATGCATACTTCAAGAGTATACCTTTAAGGATCTTTTGTTCAATGTAGTTTTTTATTAAAAGAGTCTGGTCCCATTTACAAATTTTGTCAATCTGGATGTTTAGTTTGTCTTTAGACTTAAATATTCACTGAGGTCAAGTACATCCTATAATGGGTTGGCATATACCTGTAATTGAGAGAGAAAATAATAGGCCAATTAGGATATCCCTACTTATCTTTCATTTTAGTGCTACCAACTTATTTACCTACCTATAGAACTTACCCTGCTTACTTATAACCTCTCAGCTAGGAAGACTAAATTAGGCATTCTATACACCTACAATAATTTACTTAACCAACTTAGAGAAACTACTACCTTAACTTATTAGATGACATCGGGACATGGGTTAGCACTTTTAGCATTTATATAACCTTTCTATGCCTACTGGAAGACTCTCAGTTTTATCTATATCAAGCAACAACCTTGCCTTTTAATAAACCTTTCACTTTGTCCCTCACTCTGTGCCTCCAACTTATTATTTATTGGATGGGCTTTCTTAGGTTAGGCACTTATATACAGCTTGGTGAGCAATATCCTTGTAATTTTAATACGGCTACAAGTGTTGTATTAATCACAAATATGCAAGATCTTCAACGTCCTTATTGGCTCATTAAGGTCCTTTTTGGGCAATTATTATTAGTTTAAATAATTATGATAAAATAAATATTAATAGGAAGCTTTAAATAAAGTAAAATGGTTGGACAAGCTCCTAGATCCTTTCTTTATTCCTTCCTCTATTGCATAGTTGTGGCTTCCCACCAGGTTTTCGGTAAGGATTTTTAAGGAGACAAATAAAAGATGTTTGTATTTTTATTGCAACCATCTTTGTTACAACAATTGGAAAACTTAGTACTCGAGAGAAATGTCACCATAAGTTGATCAAGGTGTATAGGAAAATTGAGATAATTGTTGGGTAATTAACTTCACTTCAAAAAGAAGACAACAATACATAATAATAAATACTTCATACATAATAACATGGAAATTAAGTATGTGGGAAAGTGAGCTCTGTTCTCATTCCTTTATCCTCATAAAATTAATGGTTTCCCACAAATTTGGAAATAGGATTCTTGGGGAATAACATATACAATCCTTGTATTTCTAATGCAATTGTCTTTGTTCTACTAATCAAAGAACTCACACATGAGCAATGCGACCTCATGCAAATCATGTCTTCATTGGCTCATTGAAAAATTTCATGAGAAATCGGTATTACTGGCATTGCAAATGACATAGTATACTAAATATTTGGTAACAAGCAAACTTTGAAGAAAGTTGAAAGATGTGAAATCCTCCTTTATACTCTGTGCTTTATTCCTTTCTTCATCCTATACCTATGGTTACCCACAAGGTTTCTGGTGTCATTTTTAAAGGAATAAAAGTAAAAACCATTGTATTATTAATGTGGTGATAGATTCTCATAAAGTTGTGCTTCAAATATATTTCATATTGTGATTATGCTTTGTTGAAAAACAACTCCTTGCTTGATTGGAAAGAATTAATGTTCAATATGTATTAAAAGTTAAGACAGATCCAAGGACCATCTTGGTGATATCTCTTCCTTCACTTGAATGTTCTAATGTTGATATGAGATACAATTCATATTTGTTTTTTCTTGTTTAACCATGAAAATGCATGATTATGATAGTGGTTGTAGTTCTAAGTTGTAAGACAACATATATGTCACGGTAAAACTTTATACACACATCTTGTTGCATATTATGTGTCTACTTTTATGTTACATATTATGCTTATGATTTTATGTTCCAACATTTTTCTGCATGAAAGTACTTTTTTTGCCATTAAAAGCTTCCTTTCTTATTATAATAAAGGGACATGTACAAGTATTTTGTATAAAAAAAAGGTGGGTTGTTAAAGAACGACCACAAGCACTGGAAGAGTTCAAAATTAGGCAAGCTAATTTTCAAAATTTCCCATAAGTCTGAAATGATGATGTGACAAAATAATCACAAAATAACCCAGTCCAAGTTTCATTAATAAATTGCCCTAGGCCCACGCATATACACACAAACATGAGGCATTGCACCATATTATTGATGATGGATTCATCAATAAAAGGAAACAGACCATAGTCATCAACCAAATTATAGTTTCTAAGTTGTATTCTCGTGGGCATAGGAATACTTTAAACTCTACCAACTTTTAAGCATCGTCCAACAGGTATCCCAAGGAATCCAAGGCTAAGATTCATAGGTAGGGCGAAAAGGACACCCCTACTTAATAGATATCTGAAGATGGATGTTATTTTACACTTTCTTGTTAATACATAACTTATAATAATCATTCAAAAAATAAGATCGATGCTCGAGATGAATGAATTGCCAAAACCTAACCATTCCAACAACTTACGATACTTTTCATTGTCCCTTCACTAGCATTTTTGAATCCAAAATCCGATGCCATAGATGTCTGATTTTTGACATCATACTGTCGACCATCCGACAATCATCTTTCTTTTTAAACGTCGGTTGCACTTCAGCGGATATCTGACAATAAAATTCAAATGTCGGATATCTGACTTCTCTTGGTCAGGTATCCGATAACTCCTCTTTTAATATTTCTGTCGAATATCTGACAAATATCACTTTATAGGAGGTCAAAAATATGACAAATTTAATTGTATAGGAGGTTAATTCTTTTTAAGGATATATCGAATATCCAATGGGATTTTCATTGTAGGAAGTTATATATTCCACGCCTTTAACCGTCAGTGGTATAGTGAATGCGTCAGATTATTTGGAAGTGGTCGTCGGATATTCGAAAACTTTAGCCATCGGTGGTATGGAGATGGCGTCATATTATTTGGAAGTGGTTGTCGGATATCCGACAACTATAACCATCGATGGTATGGTGATGGTGTCAGATAGTATGGAAGTGGTCGTCAGATATCTGATGGATCTGTGGAATTTAAAAGAAAAAATACATATGTTTCAAGACATGAAAAAATTCACCTAAGCTATAGAAATATGATATAATATAGAGATGGAAATCATGTTGAAGAGTGGGTCCTCCTAGTACTTAGGTTCTCACAATAAGTACATGTGTTCATGGGTTGTGATTGTGTCACTTTTTATGTTTGATAATAATACTTATACGATGTTGAAAGTCACTATTTTGTAGGTTATGTGATACATTTCTTTCATTGTTATGCCATGTAGGAGTCACAACAAGGCATAAATACTATAAACATTCAACACATGTTAAGGAAAAAATTCTACAAACATGTAGTAAGCTTGATTAAGTAAAATATATTTTTAGAAAATTTGTCTCAAGATTTACCCATCATCTGTAATTGCATGGAAGAGGTTATTAATCCCAAAGGGGTTTGTGGAAAATTTTGGGTTGTGAAGGTATATCTTCTAGAGCACCAACCTCTAATATCTAAACCGTGTTTTCATACAAATAATAATTTAAAATGATATCCAAATAAAATCTAAACCATCGTGTACATATAATTATGTACATGGTGAATGTTTTTCATATGTTTTAGTATATACTCAATCTTATTTGATGTAGATAAAAATCCATATATACAAAAATGAGTATGGTGCAGAAAGTAGTCAAATGGATGCTAATATAATGAATTAGAGGGAGAAACTGATGAGGGTAATTCACAAAGTGGCATAATAATGTTATCCAAAAATCATAGTATATACATAATAAGTTAATAACGATATCCTTATAGCTATTATTCAATATTAACTATACCCATCTTAGTACTCAGTTTATGGTATGGTGACGTCAATTGAACAATCAACATTTACACATAGATACAAGACAAGTGAAGTGCATGCATTCTGGTGGGAGAAGCCTTTTCCAACACTAAATAAATCATAATGAGAATAATGAAATCCCTGACAATATATTGTCTACTGATTAACATGTTTATATTATAAACTTCGAAGAATTTTTAGTGTAAATATGTGAAAAGAGAATCTCAACATCAATGTTCAGAAGTAGATGTTTCTTTGTGAAAATTAAGGCCTTACTTCACACCTTCATGTAAATATGCCCCTCTATTCTTCTTGGAATAAGATAAAACTATATGGACTTTCAATTTAGTTATTTATGACATTAAAAAACCAAATTACAAGTGCAAGGAATATTTATGGAATACAAATCGATATGAAGTGAAGGCAGGTTTTCAAAGCAGGATCTGGAAAAGAAAACAACAAGTTTGAGTGTTTCCTCCAATGGAACATAAAATATATTCAAATTTTAGGTAGACCAATATTACTAAATTTAATTTTGGAATTTTATTTCTGAGTTCATAATGGAATGGACTTGCTAATGTGCTCTTAGATTTAGGTCACATGTAGCAATAACATAGAGATACTGATAAGGTACATGATAATTGACCCTAAGTTGCACTAAAAAAATTCCAATGTTTTAAAAAAGGGATGATTCTTCACACTTTGATTTGCCTTTCTTATATTCACCATGTAAGCTCCCTTGTTTTCATCTACTTTTCTGACTAACAAATTTCCCACCACAAGTGTATTGTTGATATTTCTTCATTACACAATAGATGCCTATTTATGAGATATCAAGAGTTGTTATTGGATTGGAAAATTTTGACATATGAGCTATGTCAAGGCCATTTTTATGTGAATTATGGAAATATCAAGCTTAATTCATGAAAATTTCAAGTAAAATTAGTCTTCTATCTATTAATTTATTTACTTATAATTTATTTTGTATTACAAGCCACTTTTAACGGACTATTGAACAACACAACCATTTGTATCATATCCCTAACATCTTGTAGTTAAATTGTTTGGTGTCTTAGAAATCATGTTTTTGGGATTTTCCATTCTTGGATGAACTAACCACTATATGTATTTCTTGAGAAAGAAAGCATCTAAATCCTACCCATGTCTGGTGTGTTTCTGGTTGGAAAATCCTCCTACATATTCTAGAACATCTTCAATAAACTTATGCATTCCAACTGTATGATGCATTTTGTTAATGTTGATATTGCATGGCCTAAAGTTTGACCACACTTTACAAGTATAAGAGAAGGGGTCATGAAATGATAAAAACCTAAAGGTAAAAAATTCACATAACATTTCCAATCTAAAGGTCTTTACCAAGCGATTATTTTAATTTCATTTCCAATTGCTTGGCTTACTAGAGAAATATTCCTCATCCTTAGGAGTGTGAATGGTAACCAAGTCAATAAATGGTTTTATTGGACCTTGCTTCCCCTTTGGATTCCAATCCAACATGATATTCAATTTAATTCCAAGCACACACTGCAGATTACACGAAAACATTAGACAAAAACTCCTTGCAATAAATGCAATGCCATATCATAGAAAGGTATTTGTAAAATTAATAGAATTCAATAAACAAAACAATAAAAAACATAACTTTTATCTTATATCTAATAAGTATGTGAAAAAATTCACGCATATATCATATCAAAACCTTCACACAGGTGGGTTGAACCAATATTACTCTATTCTGGCAAATAATCACTCAATAAAACCCCAAATAACTTCCATATTCAAATCTATATTTCCGATTAATGAAATATAAGCTGACAAAATGTGTTGGGTATCGAATTGATACAACTACAAGTTAGTAAAGAGGGAAGAGTAAATGTGTTCTTCTTATCTATGTATCTGTATCCACTACAGTCAGATCTTAATGGCCATCTCATAAAACTAAATTGAACTACTAAGGATACTGAAGAAATACTCTTGCATAAAAGTCATTTTTCCATGTTCCTTAGGTTCTTCAATCATTGATGATCTAAAAAAGTATTATGTAGGATCCTTAGATAAATAAAGTGCATTGGATTTTGCATCTTCCATGAAGCTTTTTTATTAGAAGGGTTTCTCTCACTCCCTAAAATCCTTGGATGGTTCAGGCACTACATTTCCATTGGTATAGTTTGGACCAAATGTAATAAAATGTTGACCCATGCTTATTCAAGGACATAAAATATACAAGGATATTGATCTTCTAAGTGAAGAACCTACAAGTGAGGAAAATGGCATTACAAAGTTGGGCATTTCTGTAGAGGTGTTGGAATATTTATCAATGAAAAGTATTGATGACTTAGGCCATCTGCTCTTGAATGAAGACAAATTACAACAAGGGGAAGAGAGCACATGAAGATATTAGAGATGACACAGGTTATAAACTTGATAGTCCATTCAAGTGCCAAATTAGTTATTACTTGTAGAAAAACGACTCAGAGGATTTTGAGAAAGCTAAACATGAGGAAAGTCCATCTGAAAATATAGATGGAATATAATTGTGTATAAAAAATGCTAATAGTTTTGAAATAAATTTGAAAATGGATGGCTATAAATAAAAATGGTTTAAAGCAGATACAATTTAAAAGGATGTCATGATATTGCATCATTGCTCTTACCCGTGTCCTGTAAATATGCATATGTTGTTGATACTTATAATTTATTAGAACAACTTCCTTCAATATGTGGATCTTGATAATGTCTACATTTGCTTTATTGTTCAAAACATCTTTCAACATACTACAAATATTTTCATGTTGCAATAATTTCATGTTAGGATCCCTTAAATAAAGATTTCCGTTTTAATGAAAATAACGAAATGAAGCTAAAAAATACAGTCTCAGTAGTCTCAATGAAGAAAAACAACATTAATAATGAACATTTCATGTTTGATGAACATTTTAATTTAATAATGTAAATTACAATAATATTCAAGTAAAATAATGGGTAATAAGAATTCACCTGAAGAAACATGGAGATCACCAAAACAAAGTATATAAGACCACCGATCACATCAAAATGCCAATTTTTCTTCTAAATTTTCAAAATATTTTCCAAGGATATCTGTAACAAGTTCCAAGGTATGAGTGAAATAGCCAAAATAAAATTTCAACACTACAATTATACACCAGAAGAAATTTTATAAGTCATGGAATACATGTTATGCCAATAATGTTTCAAATAAATAATTGTGGGAAATGTATAATTCCTTAACATTCATTGATCTCATCTCTGTTTTGAGAATCATTTAATATTATCCATTGAACAGGGCCAACCACGTGAAGGTGGAAGCTCTTATGGACCCTCGCCCCCTCACATCAAGGATCAATTCCCCATAGCCAATGCATGTACTTGAAAAAACAATTACGTGTAAATTCATGCAAAGTTTTTCATAAAAAATTTTTTACCATTCATTGAACAAAATCTAACATTCATTAAACCATTCCTTCATTCAATCAACACATTCATTCAATAAAATCTAACATTCATTAAACCAATTATTCATTCAGTAGGCAAAAAATCATGCACGACATTATATTATCAAAAATAATTACACAATATTTCTTCAGTCACTTCTTTCTAATTTTTCTTCTTTTTACAAAATCAACAAGAAGCTCATCTTCTGGAACTTGTCATTCAGTTCTTGGTGCTTCATCAACTTGTCGTGATGTCTGCCTAGTAGAGTGCTCGCGACATGGATTTTGTGGCAAGGGGTTCGGATTTGCTGCAATAATATGAAAATTTTGCATCGATATATTTTGTTATTATAATGACAAGTATTTCAATTAAAAAACAAATTACAAAGGTTTTTTTTAACCTATTGTGGACACATCATGTTCTTCATATTCCTGTCCAGGCTCAACCTATACAGTGTGACCCTCTAGATGCTCTATAGTTGAAATATGGAGAAGTACAATTAATGTTCACCATCTGCAATGCTATATATAAAATTGTAGCATATGAATAAATTCATTACTAGGATTTGAAGCATGATCTTCAATTGATTGTTGTCCCTCCTCAACATTAAGGGGACCATTGCTTTCCTTCTTAAAACATAGTCAATATTTTATGTCAATTATTTATAACGAATAGATTGCATAAGTAATAAATCTTCATTAAAATATATAGTTTTTATATACCTGTGCACCAGATGGATCACCAAAAGACTGTGTTTTCTCAGATAAGCTTTTTCGACATTCAACGACAACATCAAATCTATGCTAGAAGCCAAGCTTCAAGTCTTCCTCAATGGGAAATTCTTTGAATTGGTCGGCCTGCATATTTGCATAACGTCGTTAATTTACATTTTACGTCACAATAAAACAAAAATAATTTTCAATTTATTATTTGGATGCATTATCGGTTTTTCGATACTTACAATTTGTGCCACCAAATTCGAATAACCACCAGGCCCAAGCTTGTGATGACCATTTTTTTCTATTCTTGCCTTTGTGGCCTTTGATGTGTCAGACATCCTATGCAAGTGTTGAAATATGTTAGATGTTCTAAGTCCGATATAAAAAATAATAACAAAATGGGTTAGAATTACATTGTGGAAATTATTGCATACCTCTCTGTGCCCAGTGGTATCTTTCTCTCTTTTCTCAGAGGCCTCTCCTTTCCATATTCCACTAGGAATTTCCACTCTATTGTTGGAATCATCAGAGGGCACTCATACCTAGGGCTTTGTTGAGGCCTAGAAAATCGCAGGTAACAACAGTTAGGGATTCTCCCCAATAAACGTTCCCAACTAGCCCATTACTATTTGGTATGGGGAATTCGTCCAGTTTACGGTCCAGCTACTGTAGGTCAAGTAACAAATTAAAATGTTTTAACGGTTACGGCTCAGTCCACCGTGTATATTTTTAGTTTTTTGTGTTTAAGTTATGATGTGCAAGTGCCTATCTAAAAATGTAGATTAATAGAGATAACGAGGAGTGTCACAATGTGATGCATAGGTTCTTACCTCTCGTCTTAACTTTCTCGCATCTAAATCACACACATCAAGAAACTAAATTTAACTAACTAACCTATCCCTAGGGAGAAAAATTATCAGTTATCAATAAGTAATGTATTTCTGCGCATGCATTAAGAAAAATTACAGATAGCTGTTACTTATTTCAAAACACATGAACATTAATAGAAATATGAACAACAAGATAGCTTATTCTTTATGAAAACCTTCATTACTCACAGTGGAAATTGCATAGAATAAACTAGAGTACATTCATAACATGAAAAGAGATTCAATGAGTTAGAATGATCTCACAGTTAATGGACATAAGCTGGAAAAAAAATAGTTCGCATTCAACTGATCCATAGCAAAGCATTTGAAACATTCCACCAAACTTTCTCCAGCAGAAACTTGTAATTCTTTATTGTAAAACGAAGTAGTTCTTCTTACAATATACTCTCACAAATGGCTTGCGAAAGAAGTCCCTCTTCCATCTAAACTCTCCTTTATTTATATAGAAAAGCAAAACCTTTGGGCTGCCCCTCGATGACCTTTGGGCTTCCTCAACCTTTTAGTTCCAAAATTTTGTCTTGTAGTATGTGCTCATAATTTATATAATATGTTACATTTTAAATTAAAATTTAAGAGCACTTTATGAAGAGGGACCAGCTTGGTCGCTGATGAACTTTTTCCAAGCCTGGGCCTCTACTGCTATCGATCTGCTCAGTAATCTGTTGGTATTTTTGAGATACTGTTAATCTTAGACCCTCACTTTCTTCTTCTCTTTTCTTTATCTCTGCTTATTCCTTGCTACTTCTTCATTCTTCAACCAACTCTCTGTCATAAACATAGCATGTTCTTAGGCCATTAAGCTTTTACCAAAATAACAAAAACTGTATCAAGATATTTACCTTCTCCATATGCATTCTGTAAAAATAAACTATACATAGTATTAATGCATGAAAAGAAAAATGACAAGGCAAAGAAAATATTGCAAATTTGTGTCTTAAAACCCTCTAAGTCTACTGTCTGTAATCAAAATCACAACCCCGATAGAACAGACTCGTCATGAACCACATTGCCACTACACTAGACTCTACACTATGCTCCTCATTGTATATAATCCTAACTGGACCAAAACACATATATAATCCCCTGGTTAAAAAGACGACGGGAAAAAAAAACCCTATCGGCGGTCGGCAGCTCTAAACATCGGGAGAATAGTCTAATAGGCAACCGTAATGGTGGGAAACAAACCAACTGCAAGCTTCGCGGATCATAAAAACTGTCGGCAATTGAAAGCTTTAAGCACTATGCGTCGGCGACTCAAACCTCAACACTTTCACAGTGTCGGCGATCCTGAGCACTAAACATCGCCGACAGTTATGCATCGACGATCAAAACTACTAACCACTAATGCGTGGGACATATAGTCTGATCGACAGCCACAATGAAGGACTCACAAAAAACTATGGTTCTGCGACAAAATCCAATCCGTCGGTGATCGGAAGGACTAAATGCTACGGGTCAAAACTTTAAATCTGAACGCCTCCACAGTGTCGGCAATCCAAAGGAAAAAACCTCCGATCAAAGTCAAAAAACGTTCCTACAGTGATAAACAAAATCCTCGACAGTCAAAATAAAAAGTTTAAACAATGAAATGAAAAGGAGATAAAACATGCATCGACAAGAAACGAGACTGTCCATCGGGACGATCACTACTTGCCATCTAAAACATCGGCAGTATAAAGGACTAATGCCCCGACTCCTTCATCAAACGACTTTCAACAATGATAAAATCATCGGGAAAGAAAATGTTAAGCTTTGAAAAATAAACAAAACTCCATAGTCTTTTTGAAACTAAAGAAAAACAATTGGCCTTACTTCTAACTTCAAAAGATCAAAATTTATAGCAGATGAAAGACAGGTTTCAGGAAACCAAACAATCCTAGGCAAGCTAAAATCAAAAGGAGGGTCCAAAATTTGAAAAAAAGGTTGCAGCTGCAACAAGTTCCTTTCTAGGTGTTGATGTATTTGTACCTTCAGAATGTATTCACATGTATATCTTATATTGTACCCCGATGTTCCTATCGGGAGAATAATTTATATTTCATTATACCCCAATGTTCCTATCGGGAGAGTCATTAATATAATAAATTCATTTAAAGTAATTGAGGTTAACCCTCTGTTGTAAGTCGAGGCACTAGTCCCCACAAATTGAGTTAAGGTTAACCCTCCTTGTTGATCAAAGGGAAAATTCCCCACAGTTGAGGGGAACTAGGGTTATTAGACTCTCCTAGAGATGTTGGCCTTGGTAAGCAATTGTAAAAGTAAAAAACTAGTATAAATAGAGAGTGAGACTCTCTATTTTTCACACACACTCACTCAACTGGGGCGCATGAGTGAGAGAGGAAGTGCTCACACAAGTGAGAGAGGGAACAGTTGTTGGAGATCATCTTTTCTATTGCTGGGTTTTACTGCTGCCATTGGTGCTCATTCTATCTCTGAAGAATTTGCAGGGTTTTCTCCTTTATGGTTTCCTCGAGGAAAATTCTTTGTGTCTCTTGTCTCTTGTGATTATTGTTGTGCATGTTATTCTCTAAGATAAGATCCTAGATAATATTGATTAAATGATAAAAATATAACATGGTATCAGAGCTAACCTGAGAAGAAGACACTGTGCAGCTGCAAAATCTAGGGCTTCTTAATTTTTGGGTCTCTCTCCACAATCCATCAACAAAAGAAGGCTAGTCTAACTCTCCATTGAAGGGCACATCTTTCTATTGAAGCAGAATTTGATTTCGGGTATTTTCAATTTTTGCTGCGGGAAATTAGGGCTTTTCATAGAAGAGGAATTTTTGATTAAGCCCGGAATATGATTTATATCCTCATCAAAATCGAATTTTAGAGACCTAGGTCAATATTTTTGGTTGGGTGAAACTCTGGGAAAGTCAAACCCTAGTTTGACCTCGAGCCTGAAAAACCCTAAAATACTAAAACAGGTAGTTTTGGTACGTTTGCTATATCTTGGGATTGAAGATGACTCAGGGGCCGAAATTTTCATAGGACGACGATAAAATCCTGGTGTACCCTATGTAAACGTTTTAGCCTCAGATTCTCTATATTCTGGGAGATATGATTCATCCAAATCATATTTCCAGCCTCTTCCAGGATTCATCCCTAAACATGACACCTAGGGATAATTGTTGTATCTCGGGCTACGAAAGTCCAAATAAAAATTTTCAATATTTTCTAGATAGGGTACAGATTATAATTTATGTGGTACAAGTTTCAAACCTTGAAGGTGAAGAAATGACACGTGGAAGTCCGTACAAGTTCGCTATGTTGGACAGTCTTGAAATACGTCACCTTGGGAAAAATATCATATGTCTCAATTGGTGAAACAAATTCTAGTAAAACCTATGGTTTTGGAAAGAAGAAAGATGATGTTACCTCACTATGAAATTTAAGACATAGAGGAATAGTATTTTCTGAGATACAATAGAAACAGTATCAAGCATCTCTGCAGAAGAAATTGGTAAACTAGGGCTTCCTGTTCCGGGAGCTTCCCTCCATTGTTTTCAGAAAAGGAGTACAATGGAAAGCTTGCCTTGAAGATTTTTATCTTTCTATCCAATCAGATTTGAAAGATTCCAAGTTTTGAAAATTAGAGTTTCTCTGACAAACCCTATATTAGCCAACTCCGGAACCAGGATGGACACCTCAAATCTGTAATATCTAATCTTTTTCTATTTACATTTGAGGTTCTCATTTCAAAATGACTAATCACACTAGCTTGATGACAATCTTGGTGAAACTGACAACTTCTAAGCATGGAAGTATTGGATCTCACTGGTTCTTGAAGAAAATTAAATTGTACACCTACATAAGTGGAAAGGTTCCATTTCCAGAGGGAGATGAGGCTAAAATCCTTACACAAGAAGAACTTGGTCAAGGCCAAGAAGATCATTGCTGATTCAATCAAGGATCACCTTATACCACAAGTGTCTTCCCTAAAGACACATAAAGAGATGTTTGATTCCTTGATCAAGCTATTTGAAGGGAAGAACATAAATCAAAATATGACTTTGAGAAACCAGTTGAAGAATGTAAAGATCCAGAATGTAGAGACTATACAGTCAAACTTTACAAGGGTCTCTCAAATCAAAGAACAACTTGAAGCAGTGGATGAAGAAGTGGAGAATGCAGAAGTTGTTATAACCATATTGAATGGCCTCCCATGATCATGGTATTCATTCATTTGAGGAATGTGTGCTAGAAGGAAGCGATTACTTTCCGCAAGACTCTAGGAAGAGCGCAAACAAGAAGAAGCTCGACTCATAATAAGAGAAGAGAAAATGGGAGCAATTTAAGATCAAGCGCTCACGATTCAAAGAAGATCCCTCAAGCGATGAGGAATATGAAGAACTCAATTCTTGAAGAGCCTCTTATCCATATTGAGCATTTGGATAAGAAATGATGCTGTTATAAATGAAGAACATGATGAAGCTAAAAGAAGGAGTCTACCCAACAAACAAATAAAGATAAGTATTCAATTGTCATTTCATGATATTGTTTTGTTATGAATTTGTTTATATTCAGTTGATGTGTTATGCATGATAGAATGTTTACATCAATGACAGCATACTACTAACATGTATTTGATGGGTAAGTATCTCATGGTGCTATACAACTCTCCATTGCTACTTATCTAGAATGAAACCTCTTTGCTGACATATTGGATTAGTGCACAATCTCAATGATGTCTTGGTAGAGATGGAAGGCATCTAGAAAAGAATCCATGAGATATGGATGGATGTTGTATTGGTTAAAATAGTTGCATGATTATATCTTTATGCATAGAAATTTTCCATTATGAATATGCCTTATGAAATGTTTCTAACCATACAAATGCATTTGACTTGTAGGAAATATCGTGTACAATCACCTATAAGAAAAGAAGGATGAGACTTGTTCCAAAGAACAAGTGAGGACAGTTCAAGAAAGAATCGAAGATGAAGAATAATATGACGATACTTTCAAAGAAAGAAAGAGGCCTCAGAGACAGTTTGGTTATGTGACACTGTTGAGCGACATCATTGATGTAGAGCCTTCCAGCTATGAAGAAGTAGCCAAGAAGAAAGGGAAGGAGAATACCAGTTCAAGAAGAATGATATATAGGATGCAGTATTGATACCTGAAGGGAAGCCTGTAATGTCTTCCATATGGATCTAAAAGATTCAACATGTGGTAGATGGAAACATCGTGGGATACAAGGAAATATTTGTAGCATGAGGCTTCTCACGGAAAGAAGGCATAAACTACGAAGAGACATTTATAGCCATTGGAAGTTAAGACACATGACAGGCAGACTCATGTGTGAAAATTAAAGAAGGCCTTGTATGAGCTCAAAAGACACCCATAGGATAACACATACATGAGGATCTTGAATATCACCTAGAGTGATGAAGATCTTAACCTTTGCTATAAGGTTGAAGATGAAAGCCTGTAGAGGATGACAAGCTCACAGATGGGTGCAAGAAGAAATTTTGAAAAGGTTCAAGATAGATGATATTGGTATCGAGTAACCCTAGATGGATACATAGAATACAAAGGAAGCTACTTGTCACTCTAGTATAGAATGTTTCAATGCATAGAGTATGAAAGGTAGAGGGAGAATGATGCTCTGCTTCAGAGGGAGTGACTACAGAATATCCCGAGGTTTGACATGGTATGACAGGATGTACAACTTATCGATGGCTCTAGGATTTATTGAGAGTAAAGCAGATTCCAACCTTTAATTCAAGGTTGAAGGTGAAATACCTGTGATGCTCCTATTATATGTCGATGACTTGTTCCTGACAGAAAAGAGGAACTCATTAAAGTTTCAAGAAGGAGGCTTGCTACTGAGTTCAAGATGAAGGACTTGGATATGATGCACTACTTTCTAGGCATGGAGGTGTGCCAGAATGTGAATGGAATCTCCCTTAGACAAGGGAAGTATGCAGTAGAGATCCTGAAGAGGTTCAAGATCATGGACTGCAAGGCTATGAACACATCTATGGCATGAAACCTGAAGCTATCATAGTGTTGCTTCATCAAAGTTGGTTGATGCCATGATGTATCATCAAATGATTTGTTCATTGATGTACATGACAAATACGAGACCAAATATTTGCTTTGTTGTGAACACATTGAGACATGTTTTCCTGATTGTTGAAAAGCATATTCTGAGGTACCTAAAGGGTATAGTTGATTATGGGCTCAAGTATGAGGCGAATCAGAAGATTAACCTAGAAGGTTATGTTGATTCAGATTGGGCAGGTAGTGCCATCGATAGGAAGAGCACTTCAGGGTGTTGCTTTAGTGTGGGATCAAGTGTGATCTCTTGGTTTAGTAGGAAGCAGTCCTATGTGGCACTGAGTATAACCGAAGCAGAGTATGTCATAGCTTGTTCAGCTAGCTATGAGGTAGTGTGGTTGAGGAAGCTACTATCTGATTTATTTGATCTTCAATTGGATGTTACTTGTATATATTGCGACAACCAGAGTTGTGTGAAGTTTTCAGAGAACCCGTTGTTCCATGACAAGTAGAAGCATATCGAGATCAAATATCACTATGTCAAGGATATGGTGCAGAGAGGAGTAGTGAAGCTCCAATATGTTGTGATGGACGAGCATATAGGTGATGTGTTGACCAAGCCATTAGCCAGAGTGAAGTTTGAGTACTTCAGGGAGAATCTTGGTGTTCTCTAGATCAAGGTTCCTTCCAAGGGGAGGTGATGAGTCTGAGAGCCTTTCTAACATGGCGGTAGGTAGGTCCTCCTATGGTTAGATGTAAGTACAGAGCCTTTCTGACATGGTGGTAGGCAGGTCCTCCCATGGTCAGATGTAAGTACAGAGCCTTTCTGACATGGTGGCAGGCTGGGCCTCCCATGTTCAGATGTAAGCACAGATCCTTTCTGATTGGGTGAAATGTAAGTGTAGAGCCTTTATGACTGGGTCAGATATAAGTGCCGAGCCTTTCCGACATGGTGGCAGGCTCGACCTCCCATGGTAGGATATAAGTGCTAAGCCTTTCCGACATGGTGGCAGGATGGGCCTCCCATGGGTGGATTTAAGTGTTGAGCCTTTCTGACATGGTGGTAGTCTAGGCCTCCCATGGTCATATGTGAGTGCTGGGCCTTTCTGACATGGTGATGGACGTGTTCCTCCCATGGTCATATGTGAGTGTTGGGCGTGCCTTTCTGACATGGTGGTGGATGTGTTCCTCCCATGGTTAGATGTGAGTGTTGGGCGTGCCTTTCTGACATGGTGGTGGATGTGTTCCTACAACCAACATGAAAAATGGCTGGCTTTGTAGAACTTCCTATGATGAGTAGAATTGAGAGATAGCGGAAGCAGTGATGATGATGATCCAATGATGATCCAGTGATGATCTAGATTTGATGATGATTCAGTGATGATCCAGTGATGATATAGCTTTGATGATGATCCAAACTTGATCCAGAGAAGAATACTTATGCTGATGAATTGTGTCAAGAGAATACCTTCCTAGTTAAGAGAGAGTGTTGATGTATTTGTAACTTCAGAATGTATTCACTTGTATATCTTATATTGTACCTCGATGTTCCTATTGAGAGAATCATTTATATTTCATTATAACTTGATGTTCCTATCGAGAGAGTCATTAATATAATAAAGTCATGTAAATTCATTGAGGTTAACCCTCCGTTGTAAGTCAGGGAAATATTCCCCACAATTGAGTTAAGGTTAACCATCCTTGTTGATTGGGGGGCAAATTCCCCACAGTTGAGGGGTACTAGGGTTATTATACTCTCCTATAGATGTCAGCCCTGGTAAGTAATTGTAAAAGTCAGAAACTAGTATAAATAGAGAGTGAGACTCTCTATTTGTCACACACACTCACTCAACTGGGGCGCATGAGTGAGAGAGGAAGTGATCACACAAGTGAGAGAGAGAACAAATGTTGGAGATCATATTTTCTATCTTTGGGTTTAACTGCTGCCATTGGTGCTCATTCTATCTCTGAGCAAGTTGTGGGGTTTTCTCTTTTATGGTTTCCTCGAGGAAAATTCTGTGTGTCTCTTGTCTCTTGTGATTATTGTTGTGCATGTTATTCTCTCAGATAAGATCCTATATCATATTGATTAAATGATAAAAAGATAATAGGGTGAACCCTATATTGGTCTCGGACAATATTCATATGTTGTCCATCCTTATTTAAGATTGCGGCTCGATCGAAGGTCTCATTGCTGAACAGACCAACCAACCGATTAGTGAGCTCATCCTTAAAATTTTCCATTTGTTTATCCCACCTTATGCAGATGATGGGCCCGAATATTTGCAAGGAAAAACGATTTAAATGTTTATAAAAAACATCATTTCCAGTAAAACGATCATGCCATCATTAGTTGAATTTTTTTTATCATCATATTAAAATCAAATTATAAACATTAACTTGAATAATGTATAATTGCATGGTATATTATCTATCTTTATTGGAACGAGATCTTCGTCCACCAAAAATGTTGCGTGTATTGTATCCATGCTAGTGACATTGGGAGATCCAGGAAATGTTGTTTCAACAAGATCAATATTAGCAAGCTCTATATCGACCCCTTCTTTTGCATGGTCTGGTGTGCATCGGTCACTAGTGGGTGCACTTTCTATTGTACTTGGGGGTGTCATGGAACGTGTGCCGACTATTCAATCAACAAAAATGGCGTATGAGTTGATATACGTGGAGTCATTTTCTCATGTGATGACTAATATCCACGAGCATCACTGGGACCAACACCGCCTTGACCACTAGTGTGTGGCCGCAGAAAATCCTATAAATGCAAACCATATTTTATAATTCACTATCATATAAAAGTAAAAATTATAAAGTTCTAAATGAATTTATATTATGATTCAATATTCCACAACTTACTTGCAAGGCATGAGATCTCTTTACCAACACTTCAACCTTTGATTTAATCTCGTCTGTCTACGGAATAATGAATAGCAGATGAAGGATATCCACATTAATTTTTTTCAATGTCTTCTCTATCACCTTAACCGGGTCTAGAGAAGAACCAATATCAGCATCGTGCAAAAAATAATTTACATCAAAAGCTATTGATTTTTGTGATGTTGTTTCATACACTGAATCATTGATTTGCAACAAAAATATATAAAACATTACTAACGTGAAAACAATAGTCTGATTAATGAAGTATAGTAACAAAACATATCTATCACCATAGATTCCTCAAATTACAACTAGGTTTACCTTATTCCTGGATGATGGTGTCTTCTGATGCACAGCTGGGGACTTTCATCGATCATCCACCTGCAAAAAAGAAGTATAAAACATTATCATAATGAAACTCAAATACACACGAAAAATACATAACAAAAAAAACATTATGCTACATATTATATTGGTGCAATTTTGACGTATTTAAATTGTACAATTATAATCATGTTTACTTGTTTCCCCAAGGTTGATTTCTTCTGATCAACAGCTGGTTGGATTCTTCGATCAACACTTTGCATCAAATATAGATAAAATTATATAAACCAAACAAATATACTCATGAAAAAACACAACAACAAAACTTTTTGTACATATTTCAATCTGTACAATGGAATCGATGTATACCTTCCTCCTCGAGGTAGGTCTAGTTTCAAAAAACTACGAGGGAGGTGCCCCTCATATAACCCTGCATCAAAAACATAGAAAAAATTACCTAAACGAAACCAAAATACTCATTGAAAAAATATAATAACAAAACATTTTGACGTATTTAAATTGTACAATTACAGTAAGGTTTACCTGTTTCCCCGAGTCTGCTGTCATCTGATCAATAGATGGGTGGTTTCCCTTATCAACAATCTATAAAAAATATACAAATAGCATTATATAAACCAAATAAATATACTCATGAAAAACCATGGCAAAAAAAAACCATTTTTTCAAATTATATTTTTACTATTACAAATATGTATACCTGCTGCCTCGAGAAAGTTGTACTCCTTTGACCAGTTCTTGGGGAGATTCCCCAATCACTACCTTGCAAAGTAAATATAGAAAATTTAAACAAAATTATAACAATTGACTAACGAAAAATCATTAAGAAGTTAAATTAATTAATAAAAGGTTGAGTAAATTGTTGGATGCACGTGACTTCCATAGTAACCGTGTTTGTATCTACTTGATTCAAATTGTAATTAATAAGAAACTCTTCCCCTACAGCTATTGATTTAATGGAACAAACAAATACATGATTTCCTTCACACACCTCAAATATTCATTTGGGTTGCTTAATTGTATACCATGGTTGTGTACTGTTTATAAACCCCACAATATTCCTAGTGGGATTTGGCCTTCCATCAATGTACAACGTTTCTTCTTTATTTTGATATTGTCTTTCAGCTGTAAATTATTTGTTGGCAGCCCATATCTACGCATACTTCGTGTATATTGAACTAGGTGCATCCAATATTTGTAGTTGTAACAAATTCCAACATACTCCATCATTTATGTGCATCTGTCGTAACCGATCTTTATGCCATCCATGCAAAACAACCTCAAACCATGTAATGATAGAGGTGCAATTCGATATATCCTCTCATTCACACAAAATTGTGTGTTCATTTGAGGAAGATCCCTAGGTACCCATTGTTTCACTATATGTTTATACCTTAAGAGAACCTCGATATCACCTATTATCTCATCATCATAGAAACATGACCCCCCTTCAGCGAGAAAAATTCCATGCGTTTATAATAAAAAAATTCTGATATTTTGACATATAGTTGATATAGCCCTTGTAGACTTACTGGATGTATCAATTTCCTCTAGCCTTCCTAAACTCCCATCGCTCGAGGAAGATAGGTCTGACAAATACCTGTTTGATTCTACCTGCACCATGGGAAAAAATTTCAAATAGGACCTTGTTGGGTATGCATAGTTCATATTAGAAATTTACAAGGCATTAAGGCATGCATTTTCCACTATCATCATACATAGTTAACATTTCTCCCCCAATCTTGAAAATCCATATCTTGAACAAGGTGTACCATAAAGGTGGACAAAAAACCCATTTTACCCATAGGGACAACAAGACCAATGAATTTAATCTTTTCTCTCTCTCAAGTTATATTGTCACATATATTTTTATCATCATTGTATAAGAAAAAGTGAATAAAAAAGGTAGATCTAGAAAAGCACTGTTGTAATAAATTCATACATAAGTTTCATCTCTTTCAACTTTAATGCTCCACTTATCACTATGTTAAAGTTGGTGCTTGAGATGAGTTATCAATTCTAATGTACAGAACATAAACAGTAAAAAAATTACAATGAAGTTTAACTAATGAATATTAATTAAAGAACAATAATAATGCTAGATAGATCTGGTTTGGATCTGCCTTATACTCATGATTTTGATACATCTCTTGTCACCGTAAGTACAAGTAGTTAGAAGACATACCTTCAGAGGGAGAGAGAGAGAGTGTTGATGGTTTAGGTTCACATTTCATAGTTGGAGCTCACGGTTCACAATTCACAGTACAATTCTAGAAGCCCTAGAAGAGGTACCATATGATATTTGGTACCCTATAAGTGTACTCAACTTCATGCGTCCAACAAATATCATATCTATACTTCTTTCATGCCAATATACTCCAAGAGTGAAGTTATGAACATAATATATAGCCTTGGGATGTCTTCTAGAATGGTCACTTAGGAAACCCTAGGTTTTAGGGTGGTTACCATAATAAAACATAAAATAAAGTTGAGTACACTTAGAGTAGGGTACTAAAGGTCATGTGGTCACATAATAATAAAATAATAAAAGTAATAAGGTTAAGTAATCATACCAAAGGTGGTTAAGGTACCACACACAATAAGGACCAAGTATAAGATGAAGGACCATAAGTCAACAAAAGGGGTCACAACAAGATGGTACGGAAACCCCCATACACACAAGACCAAAGTGTACCCTAATGGTGGAAAAACAATGCTTTTTACCCATTGGGACAACAAGACCAATGAATTTAATCTTTTCTCTCTCAAGTTATATTGTCACATATATGTTTATCATCATTGTATAAGAAGAAGTAAATAACAAAGGTAGATCTAGAAATGTATTGCTGTAAGAAATTCATACATAATTTTCATCTCTTTCAACTTTAACGCTCCACTGGTCATTGTGTTAAAGTTGGTCCTTGAGATGAGTTATCAATTCCAATATACAAAACATAAATAGTAAAAAAATTACAATGAAGTTTAACTAATGAACATAATATATAAACTTAGCATGTCTTCTAGAAAGGGCACAACTCAAGTACAATGAACACACACAAGGTCACATCCCACCACATGATGCATTCAAGAGTCATAGATCAGGTCTGAACAAACATGTTTGGAAGACCTTCGGTTTCAAAAATTAGTTACTTGACTACAGTTGGTTGCATTTAGGAATTAGTGTATGCGACGATATGTTCTCATAGTGTACAATATTCATTTTCCTCACAATATGGTATAAAATGCATACGCTATCACACAGCCACACATACTATACACTGTGACAATATATCGTGACGTAAGCTGTAATTCACCACTTGCACAAGTATTCTTTCTCTGTACTGAGAGACTTGCACCCAATGATTTAATCTTTGTCATGAATATTTGATGGGGTAAAATATAAATAGCCAGAGTCATTAGATTTACCACTAGTCATTAGTTGCATTCTATCAAAATAGAGTAGAGTTTCATAGAGTTGCATTTTGTCATTGGATTTACCATTAGTTGCATTATGTCAAAATAACATAGATTTGCATTTTGTATGTTATTTTCCAGCCATATGCTCCTATTAATAATACAAATTTTGGGTATTAATCACTGTGAAGCATACTTATGATATGTTAATAAATGTGAACCATTTAACAAGAAGTAATTCTACCAATATAAGCATTAAAATGACCATATTCCTAGTTTCCATTCCTATTAAGATCTTCACAGTGATAAGTATTTCTAAACAATCAAACCAAATTCATTTAAGATAGCAATAAGAACTTAGCATTGAACATATAATTTCCTCTACAATACAGACTATGCTTATTATATGGAATCAATTTAAGTTTTAAGGAACCTGAAAAATAAGAGAAAAATACCATCTAGTTAAGAAAACCTCCAACCAATACCAATTTTAAGCAAGAAACTCTAAGGAGTCTCTTTAACTATATCCAAATCAAGTTTACCAATATCAACCTACCATAAATTTCTTAATATAGTTGTGGATTACTTCAATGAGTTAGGAAAAGTAAGGACCTCCACATTAATGACAAATTGATGATTACTATGTCAAGAATTCATGTCTTCCCTTAAACAATGAAATAAGGGAAAAAGTTAAATGTTTCCAAATGTATGCTAACAAAATAGAACTTAATAGAATCCACCCAACAATGAGCTAGGATTTGAAGTGATTTCAAGTAAACCAAACCTCTTAACAATGAACAAGGGTTGAATGTAGTAGAGTTTACACTTCAAATTTTAACAATACAATTGGTGTCACAAAGAGGCTGAAATTGAATATTATGTCAGTCCACAAGAGGGAAAAATGACAGTCAATATAGGATACTGTAATCACTTTTGTATGTGAAGTGAAAAATTATATATGAGTGTCAAATAAATTCACTATCACAACAAGTAGATATGTAAAACTGAATTTGGGTAAGGCACATATTTATTCATCATTCAAAGCACCATATATACAGACTTGAAAAGTATAAATTTGAGATATAGAAACAACACTATGGTGCTAACGATATCAATCTTAAACCAAATTATTATTTTCCAAATGCATATCTTAGAATGTTGAATTGCTTAGCATGAAAGGGCGATTCTAGATAAATATAAAAGTAAAAGAAGATGGTCAAATTGGCCTCCTTCACGGATTCAACAATATGCAATAATATTGCAAACAAGGATCCCTTTTAAAGTTTTAAAATAACCAAAGTATACGTATAGGTTATAGCTCAAGTAAATCACCCAAACCATGTTGAATCCAACATTATTCTTGGTAAAAATAATTTTTAAACTTACAAGTATTTTCAAAACCTAGATTCTTATCCCTTCTTTCCACAAAATTCAATTGTTTCATATCCTTCAAGGATTAAATGGAGAATCCCATTTCGCTGCAAATGATGCGATTCACTTGTGTAAAGGGTTCCTTGTGACGAATGGATTCCACTCTAATTTGGTCATTCCATATGCCCATGGCCCTAAATTCTAATGGGATTACCCCCCCTGCCCGAGAAGTTACGTGGAATTCATGCACTAATTGAACCATCATTTGGGCACGTCGCATCAAGCCAGTAGAGGATAAATGCACACACTTCAAACTAGGTTTCATATTTACTCTTCATGTCCTTCGAAAGTACGGTGACCATAAGGGCTTGGATATGATGGCGCTGGTTCTGGAATGCGATGATATCACCTAGAGGTATTACCACCCTGTTCGCAATCCCCTCCCTCGTGTCGTCTGTGAGAGGAAATTTGATTCGACTTGGGAAATGAAGTACAAGGTGTGGGATCATCAAGGAATTTGTTATGGTATTTCAAATCAGAGGATAACAAACTTTCATCATATTTTGCTCCAGTCTCTGTGGGAGAATCCTAGCTCACCAGCCAACCTTCATTGTTATTTGGTTCCTATCATGGATTCAAGTGTTGACTCTACGGTTCCAGAGCGTGACCCAATTCAGCTATTGGAAAATGAAATTAGGGACCTATGCAGGAAATTCGGGAACCAGAATTGGGTTTCTAAGCATCATCATGAAGAAGGGGGTAGGATATTTGAGGTGGTTGAAATAGACTTGCTGCAACTTTGTAAGGATTTCTCAAACGTAGACAGTCAATCTCTTCAGGCTCTTCAAGCTTTGTTTTTGGAAATGGAAGCTCAGTTTGACAAGTTGGATCTAGAGGTTTCCAAACTATCTGAGGATAAGTGAACTATTAAGCTACTAAATTGTGCCTTAGGCACTGTAGACTTTTGTGGTTGTTAATTTCTGGGTTTTGTTGTTTTGGTCTACTCTATTTTTTTGACAAACTCCGTAATTATATTTGTTTTCAAAGTCTTTTACTAGTTCTGTTAAGCAAAATTTATATGATTTGGATAAGAAGGCATTCCGGCCATTTTGCCACTATGTTTAGGCCTATGAATGGGTCCGTTTGTTGTATTTGTGCCAATGGGTTCTCCATTGTTTTCTTAATATAAACTCTATCCATTTATATGATTTGTATGTTATTTGTGCTTGTTAGAACATGCAGGAGATAGCGATTTGTATTTGTTTCCTCCTACTCAGTCTCATGTTTATAACCGCTAGTGTAGTGGCACTCCATGCATTAATGATTCTACATCATATGTGGCTCCCTTATCCCATAATCTTTTTTTCCTTTCGTATCCCTCCACCATGACATTCAATATCATAGGATCTAATGCCTTGGTCTCAACCAATGTTGAATCAACCAAAACCTCTTTATTAAGGGTACATTAATGTTTAGACAAATGTTCCCTACCCTCGTCGCATGCCCAATCCTTCAAATATGAAACCCAATGCAACATACATATAAGATGTACCTCACCGAATTCATCACTTCTCTCTCCCCTAAAGACACACAATTTTCCTAATATCTCTTCTTCCATATTCAATTATGAACAAGAAATTATAGAATATTTAAACAACCCTAATTTCCCTTTGTACAATATGCACCATCATGCTTATTTTCTTTCTTAGGGTGCATTCACCCCTAGAATATATTTTTATCAGTTATCCATCAAATCAAAGGATTTCATACAACTTGTACATGTATATTGGTTGAATAACCTTATACCCACTCTAGATGCATTTAAGGAAGGAAATATGGTCTATATTTATCCCAATATAAAGGTGGATATGCCAGCTAAACCTAGTGTTATTGAATACATTCTAATTGGTGCATCATGTTCCTCTAAAGAGATAGAAACCTACAAATCCTATTCCAAGAGTTTTGTGATGTATTTCCATGGTTTTATTAAAAATTTCATGGTATGTATAACACTACATTGATACATGGCCTAACGCTTCCCTAGTTCACCACAATAAAATGTTTTCCCATCCTTCTAAATATATGGTTGTTAAAGATAAAATTGATAAACTTTGGAATGTGAGTTTAATTTATCAAATCATGGATATCACATGGGTATAAAATCCTATTCCTCATGTATATGTACAACCTATTCCTCATGTATATAATGTATATGTACAACGCCATTACTTGTTTGAAAAAAATAGCACTAACATTTCGAAACCTCTATAAGTTTTTTCTTAGATATTGTAAGTAAACCAATTAGCTAAACCTTCTTCAGTGCATATTTTGCATTATTGTCAATTGCTTGCAAGGATTTATCAATTCTAAGTAGGTTTTCACTATCAATCTTGTTAGGGGATATTTTTTTTGACACCCACTGCATTTAAGTGAAAGATGTTAATGAAGGTCAACGATAAGCACCTAGTTGCTCATCGTTATGACAAGAAAAGTGAAGGGACTAAAAAAATCCCGGAAAAAGTGTTATAGAATAAGAACTCATGACCAACTGTAAGAACAAGGAGATTGAATTTGCGAGGAATGTGATCAATCAAATGCACAAGAGATCAATAGTGGTTGTTCATGGATCTTTGAGCAGCAAGGTGTTTAAACTAATGAGCACAAGCCAGAAATATAATACCGCTAATTTGATGTTGTAGGAATTCATCCATTCTTTCTCCTACAAGCAATTTTGGGGAACTACTAATCAAAAGTGTCGAAATTGTTGATATATGGACCCATGCTTTAGGTGGGGTAGAAGAACAGCTAAACAATACATTGACCAACAAAAACAAGATAGATGGTCATGGGAAAAATGCGCCATATGTCAGTATGACATCTATGTCACTATGGAAATCCAATTAAGTGATGACATGAAGCGACATCTAAATATTAACACTCTTTTAAGCATGATGAATGAAGCGGCATATTGAAGACACAGGTATTCAAACAACAACATAAAACAACTAATGAAGAACTAGGTTGAAAGTTTAAGCTTAGGTTAAAACAACTCAGAATTTGGTGATGCATGAGGACTAAACTCTTGAGATACCATGCTTGCACTTTGCTTTTAGAAATGACGAAAGTTTTGTTTCTGGTGGTTCTTCATTTCAATGAACAATAGAGGTTACCTCTTGTAGTCAAATCAGCAAGAATATTATCAATAGAAAGAAGGTATTCAGAAAATTAAACCTACAGTATGTTTGACATAAAGATTAATTGGTCCATGTCTATCCATCAGTAAGATTAATTGTTTCAACAATACAGTGGTTATGCATCACCAGCTTCAATAGTTGAAAGAATGTGAAAAGAGAGTCGTATATACAACAAATATATTGATCCATGACTATTTGAGTTGCCACAGTACTGAGAAAATGTACTATTCACAAGATGACATTAATCTAGTTCTGATCTAAGTAGACAAAGCCTGATATGATAAAGCAGCCAAAAATCAAGCATAAGTGAAGTTCGATACAACTGTCAAAATATATAAATTCGTCTTGCACATGCTAGATAAACCCCGAGTCCACTAAGCATTTATAAATTAAACATGAACTGGTAGTCTGCAGAATGAGTTATTTTTATCAAAGAGTAATTCTCCCAAAGGATTGGAATATATTTTTGAGCCAAGAAGTTACTTGTAGACTTGTTAGATAAGTATGAAAGCTTTTATTGCTAACCTTGTATACCTTGTTGTAGTTTTGAATGAGACTGTAGAGGCTTGACAATGGCTTCACATGGGTTGATTGTTTATATTTGAAGGATGATTATAGTGGACAACCAAGGAAGATGGCATAAAAGTTATTATTGCACACATTGCATTGCAATTTGATTGCACACCTGAATACATATCCACTAAAGGGACTACGGGAAAAGCTTATACTACATGTATGTGATTCTTGCAATGTTGCACAGAGATATGGAGAAAAGACTTTGAGATGTCTTTCATACACTAGACATCATTAGAAGGTTTTGTTGAGAATACATGTCATTGTTAAGCTCTTGATGGATAAGAGTTTGGCCCTTTTTCATTGATGATATGGCATGATATGGACATTGAAACACTAAAAGTTGATGACATGACATGCTATGAGCATTGAAACACCACGTGGTTCAAATGATCCATTCTGTGGTCATTTGAGAGTTGATGGGGTCATGAAACCCTTGGAGATGGTCATAATACTTATGAACGTTTGGCACCCTTGGACATAATAATATTATGACATTAAGATGTAACTTTAAAACTTCAAAGGATACCAGCCTCCAACAGTAAATTTGAATCAATTTCCTACTATTTTTTCTAAATCTTGTCCTGTTTTCAAATCAAGAAAGAGATGTCCATTGTTTATAATCCCCAATTGTTTGATACCAAGAAGAAATCAAACCTAAATTATGATCACCTCATAAACATATAGGGATACCTATTCAATCCTATGTTATCAATTACATACCTCCATGAGTCCATTATTGCTTCCCAAACCAAGTTTAAAGAATCCCACGACTTCTTAAATATTTGGGAGTCAAATATGGCCCTAAATGTCATACCCCAAACCTACCATTTCCCCAAATCGGTTACCTAGTGTGTGCAAAAAAATTTCCTTTGAAAAACATGCCACTGTGTCATTTGATCGGTCCACAGTAATATGAAATGTAACAAAATATGTCATAAGTCAAATGTTGGATATGCCCAATACACCAAACCTCTGTAAGCTAAATGAATACGCTAATTGCTAGGTTTTTACCATGATAGGGTTGTGGATAATACAAGTTTAAGGTTTGTCACTACCATATTCCCCCTATCGGTTATTCTTATTACCGAGTATGATTATGCCTAATTCTTAATTGGATGGGTGGACAAAAATGAGGCATTGGTCATTGGTCAATGCCATTGCCATGTCTTTGAAGACCCTGTTTTATAAAACTTGACCCTTATAACATCAGATATGGGATGGAAACTACATGAGTTCGAATAAATGAGTTCTAACATGTTTTTAATTACTGGTTTGGGAGGCATTGGCTTTGGCTATGGGGGTCAGCTCGATAAATTTGATTTGCT
The DNA here is from genome assembly GCA_001517045.1 of Pseudotsuga menziesii. Taxonomy (NCBI): domain Eukaryota; kingdom Viridiplantae; phylum Streptophyta; class Pinopsida; order Pinales; family Pinaceae; genus Pseudotsuga; species Pseudotsuga menziesii. Next base: position 176,955 of record LPNX010269891.1, on the reverse strand, counting down.
TTGTGACCTCTCGCTCAATAGGATCTCTACTACAATCGAACTCGAACCCAACTTAATGGATCCCTATCACAATCTAGATCAAACCCAACTTAATGGCTCCCTCCAAATAGATAGTTATCTCCCTCTGTCTGCTTGCAAATTTAGGAAAGGGTGCTTTTTCTTGAGCAACTACTGCAGGTGAAACACTTATAGCTCCTGAACTTAGTTTCAGTACTCGATAAACCATCTCTACCGGTTTAGGATTAGTCACTCGGGAAACTCAATATACATATGAATATTCTATAGTATTCACTGTATCCGTGATGGGGAACTCTGCGCCTACTAAGGAGATTATGGTTCTTGATCTAGAGATGGATTTGCTTGAACTGGAACTGAAACTACAGCTTCATCGGAGGTCATAAGGATGGACATAGGAATTCTATATAGTGACTATGCCATATGGTGTTGTTATTCTCTATTTATTCCATTTTTTAGTTGAACATGATTTATTTAGCGTTGTGTTTGAGTTAACCTAATATTAGAATATTGGAATTACATAATAACATGAAAAGAAGTTAATTATGGAAATATAAACCAAGATGTAATGTGTTATACAACTCCATTCTAAATTCTAGTTAAGCTTCATGTCAATTTCCATTATCAACCAACACATGGACATCATTGGTGCCAAAAAGTGAGAGTGGCTTCCATGACTAGAATAGAAAACCAAATTTAGGCTAGAAATCCTATATAGACTCATTCTTCATCTTATTAAGGATATTATCCTCAACTCTCCATTTATAAAGTTGGGTGTTCAAGATCCTCAATCTTGATGTAAATCATTGGAACTACAAAAAAGTTAATATTTTCTAGAAGGAATCATGATGATGTTGCAAATGGTTGTCATAAATCCATCTTGGATGCTTGATTGAATAAGTTATAGAGACTCAAATCTAAACTTGAATGACTTGTCTCTTTAAGCTTATAGTGCGTATAGAAACCATTAATTGATCCAAAAAAGGAATTTTTGTCAGGTCTCTTATTTTACATGGGTTTAATCCTAGTAATATATTGAATGACCTAATCATCCCTTACCG
>LPNX010269891.1:35879-170879 GCA_001517045.1 Pseudotsuga menziesii | reverse complement strand
ATAAAAACAAATATAAGTTCTATGATGAATTAAACAAACACTAAACACATGCAAAAAAATGCTACTTACCTCATGTATTTCCCAAGATTATATATAACTTGTTTGACATTGTTGTCGATTAAGTTGTTTGGGAGAGAGAGAGGTAGAACATACTGTAACAATATACAAATCATTTCATTTTTTAAACGAAGAGTAGACAAACAAAATAACAACAATATGCACTGGAATAAAAAAAACAATAATTATATGAATACCATAATAATTACCTTGATGAATAAATGCCAATCATGCGTTTTCACCATGGGGGTTTCACTTAGTGAACTTGTCACATAGCACGTCCATTCATGGGATATTAAAGAATATCCCCAATTTCACTAAATATAGGAAAATGTCTCCTAAAATTGTATTGTTGAACTCCCCTCCCAATATACCTTTCCAATTAAGAAAACCCCTAGTTTCACCAGATATTGTAGGTATCATTTTTTATCAACCCATTTTTAATATCCTCTTTATATCATATTATCAATTTGTAACAAACATGAGCCCTAATGCATCTTAGTATAACCAAACATGATGCTAAATAAAATAATAGTATCATGCTAATAATGATCCCATCGTAATTTCAGGGGAAACTGATCAATTTGTATCATTGGATAGTGGAATACCCAACGCAATAGTAATGGGAAGGAGAAATGCATAAAATAAAACCTAGGCAAGAAATCTATGTAACAAAGAATGTAAAAGATCGATAGTCCAATAGTCAATGCAATGATTAGAAAAGATGAGAATTGCAGATGTTTCACACCACATCTTACCAATCTACCAATTTTATATCATGTAAATACAAGTATAGCCATAGAGAACTCATGTTTTCTATGTTCATAGTTTGAAATTGGGTCATTCACAAGATGCAATGAATTGCCTCCACTTCCTCTACAATTTTCTTTCAATCAAGGGAATTAAAAACACCTAGTTATATTTTCTTGGGTTATATCTAGTTTTTTTTATCTTTACGAGAAAGGGGAAAATATCCATTGTCAAGTTTCAAGCGTGCAATAGTTATAAGGATACACAGATGGTGAAACTTATATGATACCATTTCATGGTAACAATAACACATAGTGTATGAAAATAAGTATTTATATTTTCACCTATGTTCACCCCAATTCGAATATAGTGTTAAGGAAGATTTCTTGCATATAAGAATTTAAATTACAATTATGAATGTGCCAAATATAAATAAATATAATAATTATTCCTAACTAGAAATGTGAAAATGTTAAAGAAGAATACAAAATTTTGAAATACATAATTTGTCAAGAAATATTAATCTAACTTATATTGGTTCTAGTGAGCCAAGAAAGATTGATCTCTCTTTTCTTGATTGTCTTGGAGCAAGGTTTGACTGAATATTAATACCCACCTAAGCCCCAACATAAAAAAAACTAAATAAAAAATACTTTATAAGTTCAATGATTTGGAGGTTATTCCTTAGCAGTAGTTAGGACTGATATGAATCCATCCCATGATTTGGAGGTATGAATCTAGCCTGCAATTTGGAGGTCATTCCTTAGTAAAAACTAGGACTAATATGAATCCAACTCGCGATTTGGAGGTATGAATTGAGACCATGATTTGGAGGTATGAATCCATCCTACATTTTGGAGGTTATTCCTCAACTCACCCAAATAAAATAAGCCACAATACTTATATTACTATGTCAAATAAAATAAAATAAAAACCTTAAACCCTTAATACGAGGAAATATATTTTTGAGGTTTTAAGAAGTATTCAAACCCCCAATATGAATGGACGTAATATGATATTTCCTTACTAGTGAAACCCCCGTGGTTTTCACCCCCGCAAAATCACCTTTCTTTGTTATGATATTCTTCATGTTTGCACAAAATCCAGTGGGAAATTTAATTTTTTGCACTTCTTTTACAACATTACTTTGTTGCTCTGTTAACATCCATGGAAGTGAGTTTATATTAATTTGGTCTCTGTTTCTATGAAATTGAATGACATATTTTATTAGATGGTTGCCTTGAATGTATTTTCAAATTTTGACAAATTTTTCTTACTCACTCCTTCCATCCAATATTCGCCATAATTTTTCAGTCACATTCTTTTCAATATGCATAGTATCAAAAATATGAGAAATTTGTAGGAGGTCATAGTAGCCCAACCTATTGAATTGTTTAGGATAACTTTTCATTCCTCGTGGAAGCCCATTAATGCCTTCATGATCACGCCAACCATCATGAATCATAGTTTATAAATAAATTACCAAAATCAATGTCAATTACAGTAAACAACACACAATAAAAAAAATACATAACATTTCATATATGATGATTCATACATACCTTGACGATTTCTATTATATTGCAACTTCCATAGGTTAGGTGTCATTCTCTGTGGTTTTAATGTAGTCTCTTGCTTCCCATTGAATAGATTTTTTTCGGTAGTTCGATACCTGTGATTCTTAGAGAGGAAGTTCCTATACTCATCAAACACCTCATTTCCTAATCTTTTTGAACAAGGAGATTTGATCTTAGGACCACAAACTAGTGGACATGCAAATTTTCCCTTTGTCTGAAGACCTACATAAAGAGATGGAATATCTATGTCAATTATAATTATATATAAAATGAATGGAATATTTAAAAAAACATGTGTGCATAGTATATTAACTAGTTCATAAAATTAAATGCAGTTAAAGTAGAACTTATAATTACAAACCACAAAAATGGGTTAACCCTGGGGCATCATGATGCCATTCCACAACTTTAGTAGCTCGTCAATAAGAGGTTCTATATATACATTCATTTAACTTGGTACTTACCTGATTGATTTGAACATATAAAATATATAATTATGAGTACCATTTAGATTTATAAACCATGCACAAGAGAAAAATAATATATATATATATATATATATATATATATATACACACACACACACACATATACATATACATATACATATAAATATAAATATATGACATTAGGAAACAAAATACGACAAATGAGATGGTACTACATTAAAAAACAATCTGTAGACATAATATACCTAGAATAATCATCGACAACATTATGTGCTCCCTCTTTATTGACAACCATGGAGGAATGTTATTGTTAATAAAAAAATAGGCCACACCGTGTAAATGGATTGACACCATTTGCTGCCAAAGGAATCCTAAGATTACGAGGTTCTTCTTTAAAGTGAGGCCATTTTCCTCCATATATCTAAATGCAAAACCATCTGCAGGAATTCGAATAATGTCATCTTGAATTTTGTTACTTGCATGGTACCGCTATGTTTTTGAACCTGAACAGTCATTGCAAACGTGGAATAATGGGAATATAATGAAGAAACTTGTGATGCACATTTTTTGTTACTCGATCTGTTCGATATCTACAGATACGACAATCCAAACATTTTGTTGCAAATTCATGTCAATTATAATCTATAACATGGTCATAGGGCACACACGAATTGCTTCATATTGCATTCCAATTTATTTCATGATGGTAGATAAATCTCTATATGTGTGAGGTAAAATATTTGATGGTGGTAACAAAAATTCAGTTATCAATCTATAACAAATTAAAATAAAAATCTAGTTAATATAATATATAAATAATATAAATGAAACACATTTCATCCGTATTGATTTTACTTATGAATTAACAATAAAATTATTAGAGGAACAAAGATAACCTTTATCATGATCATATATGTGATGGAATATTTTACATACCTTAATATCCGTGTGATTGATATGTTTGAAATACCATCTATAACCTTCAAGTTCATTATCAATAATATAGCAGAGAGAATATTTGTGTTGAATCCTTCATAAAGGGGTTCGTATGCCTTTTGAACAAGAGGTAAATCATGAACATCATCAAATTCATCAATATTTTCATGATCATCATCCATTCTAAAATTAAATGAATCATGGATCAATGTATTTGTACCATCATATTCAACTATGTTATCAGTATGATCATCGTCTTCAATAAGATCATTAACTTGTTCTCCTTTATTCATAGCTCCATGTTCCTTTGGTACTTGTTCTGAAAGAAATTCCTTTGGACGATATGTTGTAGGATGTGATTTCCTTTATAATTACATGAAAACGTCAATAGATATAAGTTACTATATGAAATATCAAAATAATACATAGATTTATCAAATAAATCAATATAAAAAAACATATATAATGCAAAACTTACAAATGGACGATATTCATGCCCCCCTCAGCATGTCCATGTTCCCTACAATTTTTTTTGGTTGTTGTGATCTTTATTATTCTCCTCTTAAATCCCCTGCATTGACTACAGGGAAAATAACATTTACCATCACCCTTTCTTTTTAGTCCATCCCACAATCTAGGAAGCAATTGTCGATTTTGTCGTATGGATCAGGAATTTTGGTATTTGACATTTTCTGACAAAGATCTTGAATGAAGACTATTGATCTTAAAAAATAAAGCTCCATGCACCACTATTTCCACAAACCGTCCATCAAAGAATAAAAAAATTTCCGCAAACCATCCGTTGAAGAATAAAAAAAATTCCCAAACCATCACTTCTATAGAAAACATGTCAGAATGTTTCTGTAATTGATAGATTTTCAAATGAGCTATTCATCGGATTTCCGACGACATGATCCTAGTTATCGTTATAAAAAAATGTGTCGGATATCCAAAAATTTATGTGAGGTACGTCGGAAATCCGACATGTAGTTATATTTTTGTCAGATATGAAATGGACGTTGGAAATCCAACAAGAACATCTTTGGCAGATATGCGAGGGACATTGGAAATATGACATGTCGTTTTATCAATTTAAAAAAAAATCAAATTACGTAATTTGAAAGTGAAATCTGATGACACAATATTTTTCGTCAAATTTTCTCATCGGATTTTGGGTTCAACTTTTGTAGTGCTTAGGGCCTGAATTTATGGTGGGTTCCTCGACATAGATTGTCTTAAAGAATAGAGTGAGTTGAGTTGAGTTTAGTTTGAGTTCAGTTTGGAAATGCCAATTTTTCTTTCATTATCATAAGGGAATAACCAAATTCCCACTACCCTCACAGTTGCACCAGGATTCTACGAGAATTCCATGCATTGAATGAACAAAATTTGTGGTTCAAAAGCACCTCCCCACTACATTGTAATCGATACTATTTTTGTTAGGGATATATTATGATGCCATCTGAGTTTACTAATCTGCAAATGCATTCTCTCAACTAGATAAGATCATAAAATTGAAGTATCATGGAAATTTCATGAAGCCTACCCCATGAAGATTAACCAAACAATTACTTTAATCTTGATCAATATTTTGCACGAAGGAAGACCAGATAGTCCTGGTGTTGTTCCTCACACATTCAAGGAACTATTTCGATAGGATTCTTTGGATAGTAATTTAACCTTTACCTTTACAATTAGCATGTTGGAGATTTACAAGGGATATCTGAGAGTTTTGCTTGTGCGTTGACCTACAAGGACTACATAACCCTATGCAAAATGGTAACACCCTCCATTCTTATGATTTTATGTTTATAAGTTTTTTAAATGTGCTTAGATTCTCTCACAAAATTTTACTTGAAGATTTGAAAAGATTGATGAAATTTTCTAGTTTTAGTATAGCCTTTAAATTCAAATGTATGCACCAAGTGGTGTAGAGATTGAAAATTTGCACAAGGTTGAAGTGATGGATTTAAAACAAGCATTTCAATTGTACCGTCTATCCAAACGAGCAATATCTACTGCATGGACCAACGTCAATGAGGCTTCAAGTAGGTCACATAGGTGAGTTGCAGTAATGTTTACTAAATTTTGTGCAGTGGTTTTTCTGAATGATATCCTCGACAAATAATTGAAGAATACAAAAATTTAAGTCCAACTGATTCATCACTTCTTTCCATCCATGTAATCAGAAATATATGTATTACAGGTAAACATCTAGATATAACACTAAAGGCTAGAAGTATTCAGGAACCTTTGAATAGAATTTCACTTACTGGGAAATTTAGTTTTTTAGAAATTGGTAAAGAAAATGTAGACTATGAATATTTTCTTGATGGGAGTTGTTCCTCATTTAATATTGATCAATATTTTTGTTAGAGGTTCGAGGGATGATGATGCATACAACATAACAAGCCAGTTGTGGATGGTTGATTTAGGTGGAAGCAAATGTATTCTCAAGACGCGGGTTACCGTACAAACTATGGAAGAAGAAAAATATATAAACTTGTCAATCTCCTCCCTTGGAGACGTTATTAATGCATTGTAGAGGAAACAACCTCACATACCTTATAGGTACTTGAACCTTTAAACTCCAAAGCATGAAGAGGTTCCTGCAGCTTTTGATGTTCCTTATGCTAGTAACTTTGAAGCAACATCCCTTATTTAACAATTGGTAGGAATGCTTGATTTTATTTGTAATCGCAGGAATAGAAAACTAACTCATATACTCAAAGACTCTCTCGGTATCCAAAATACTCTTTCTGTTAATAAACGTTATTTGGTGTACCCACATGAAAATATATATTACGGTTTCATATTTTGTATGGTGGATATAGAATATCGTATTCAAATTTTTTTATTAATAAACAACAAATGATTCAAAGGTTGTGATGATTCTCCATATTAGTCTGAAGGAAGATGAACTAGTTGAGACTTTTTGTTCTCTGAGTTTTGGGACCAGGGCACGAGGCACACAACTTGGTAGGGATCTATTAGCTATATGCCCCCTTATATCCACTTTTAGATTAAATAATTGCATTTCTTCTACATATTCAGAAGATAGTTGAGATTATTTGTCTATGTTCTATAAACAAATTATATTAATATTGTATGAAATTATTGGAAGCGTATTATGTCATATATGAAGGAAGCCAAGGAACAAAGAACAAGTTCCATGGCTGATATCATGTTGCACATGAGACACCTTGAAGATGAATTCCAAAGAACGATAAAGCATATCCAAACTATTGAACTTATTTTAAGGGAAAAGAAGAAAGTCTTGAAGAGTGATCCCTCGAAAAATCAGATGACACAAACTTCTTCTAGTCATGAACAATATGCCATAGACATAGAATCCATTGACTCATGTAGTATTGTAGATAGATATGTAGAGTTAAACATGCCCAGATTGATGTCACCTGATGCTTGTAGTCGCCTACGAGGGAGGGCATAGGATATGAACTGCATATCTCCAGGGAAGGAAATAAAGAGAGAATAAAGGAATGGAAGGAGACTATCTATACCCATTTATGCTGGAGAAATTCCCACTTTCTCCAAGACAAGCTCTATTAGACAATCACAGTGTAACGTAGACTTCAATTATAACAAAATATTGAAGTGATCAATGCATAACAATAAGGGAGTGGTTGTTCTCATTTCCAATCAAGGTACAATTGTTGAATCAAAATGTGTTTCAGAGTTTAGGGTCAAGGATGATCATGGGTTAAGATGTCCACCAATGCCACAATGTATTAGGGTGTCTGTTATGCCTAGATGATTGATCACATCACTTTGATATGGGTATTAATAATGGATTGAAGCATGCTACAGTCCCAAAGAAAGGGAGGTTTTTTTAGTCCTATTAAAAATAATTCATAATTGATGATATCTAATGTCTTTCAGAGCCTAATGTAACTCATGGATTGAGGTGTACTCTATTGACAAACAACAAAAGAGTTATTGGGTCACTTTTCAAGCAATTCACAACAAATGAAATCTCACTAAATATTTCAGAGAGTTATTGTCCTGAATGTATTGATAGTGATAAAGTATCCTCCCTAGTGTCAAACATCAATAAGCAAGAATCATTTAGAAAAATGACATTATCCAACAAGCATTCAACAAACACCAACTCATTGGAAAATGGTCACATATCGACAAAAAATTCTAGATAGTCTAGTGGAAATGCATCTCCCATAATCACCAGGGCTAGCCCTAGGGCTGAAAGCAAGAAAGAAAAAGGAACATACTATCCAATTTTAGTCAAAGTAGAAACATGGAAATAAGAAGATGAGGTAATTTTAAGTTAAGGTAAACTATCAAGAACTAGTGGGTGTCTTTGCATAGTGTTTTATAGTTATCATCTTGTCACCTTTGGGTATAACCATCCAAAATGGAGCCATGATTGTCTATCAATGGATATTAGAAGAGATACAAGATAGACATCTATTCACAAGTCCACAGTTGGACATCTACTAATAGATGGCCCACTTAAATTACTAATTTCAAATATCATACATAATATGTTGCACAAAGAAAAAATGATCCCATGCAAGAATTTAGTGATAAAAAAGTTTTAAAATTGAATTAGATTATAAATTAATGCATATGAATTTGGATTTGGATTTGTGAGCTTCCCTATACATTATAATTGAAACTTCATGGTATTCTATTTCTTCTAAATACATAGAGGGATTTTATCATTTAGATCACTGCAATATCTCTCATGTCCATAACCTAGCACCCCAAAGTAGTATGTACATGCATAGTGCATTCAACTCATACTCAAGACCTTAATATATTATGGGCCCCTAAATGATGAGGAAGTTGAGTCTATAGAGAAGGCTATTGTCATTAGTGGCTTTGAGTGACCCTTAGAGACCCTTTCCTTTCATTTTTAATGTTTTTTTTGTTTAGTGATCGCTCTCTTCATGTGACCTTTAAGGAAAATGACCTTAGACTTTATACTATGATTTTAGTAAGATATTGTTCACTTCATTTTCTTAGTCTTGTATATACATTTGTTGAACATATTTTTATGTTTTTGAAAACCCAAGGTTCAAATGTTTGTTTTCAATCACTGGGTGGGATGTAAGACTCAAAGACTACTCTTGACTCGGTTTTATGTTATGCTTAGCAAGAACATAAAAGAGATCTACCTATGCATGGTTTGCTGTCAGTTTTTACCTAGACATTAACAGGATTTTGTACTAGTATGTGATATTATATAAATTTATGTTGTTTATTTACCAAAAATAGTTGTCATGGCTAGACAACAAGTAACAAATCTGTCACCCTATCTATAGTAGGATTCAAACTTGTGAGTTCATATCCCTTGAGCCATAACAAAGATATCTTCCTACCTCACTAAGTGGAATTGATAACCATGGATCATGTGCACAACTACTTGCTACTATATAGTGCACAAACCAGTATTCTAAAATTGTAGGTACAACATCTAGTGTAGGTACAAAGTGGGAGTGCAAAATTAACTTCCCAGACTAATATTGAAGCAGGGAAAGATAAAATACTAACTGTATAGCTAAAAATCTAAATATATAGCCAAGAGAAGAATATGTCCTTGATTTCAAAGAGAGCCTGACGGGTAGGGTGAAGGAAGAGAGGACATAATGGAGACTTGTTTATCTCATTAATAGTGCAAGTTATAGCTTGGACCAAATTGTGAATATTATTTTATTTCTTTTTACAGTTAGGCCTCCTAGCTAAGTGATATTATTCTTTGATGGTTTCTCATCAATTAGGTGCCTTACTCCATTATCAAAAGGGAAACATTAAAAGGAAGGATTTGGAGAATCCTTCTTTCTTGGTATGCATCTAAATTAGTGAATAAGATATTTGATTTATTTGAAATTACCTCCATAATCATTCATGTGTAGTGTAAATATAGAATTTCCTAATATCTTTCTGCATCACTCATAGAGCTAAAACCAATTATGATAACATTAATCTACAAATAAAAAGTGAGACAGAGATAGAAATTTGATTATCTTTTTTTATACCTCTATTCTCTCTTGTAATCTTTTACTCTCTTGTTTAAGTCATTAGTGACCAATAACAAGAGAATAAATTTTGGCATAAGGCAGTCCTATCTTAATGCCCATTATAAGGAGAGAAAAAAAAACTAAAGACGTATCATGTTATCCCATTTAATAACTCCATATTCATCCCAATCAGATTAGCATTAACCTCAGATACTGCCAACTTACCTTACCATAGCCTTTAGACAAATCTACTTGTAGAACCATAGCTAACATTTTGTTTCTTTTTATTGAATGTGAACCCTCATGAACCACATTGATCACATCATGGATCTACTTAACCAGAAATTCTAGAATTATTTCCGCACTCTTAATTTATATTCCTTCATTAAATCATATAAGAACCCAAATAAATTTTATTATGCAACGATTTGGACATGGATTTTTTGAGTTCTGAAAGGAATCTATCACTGCTTTGATCTCTTCTTTTGATACGTGTTATTCCCCTATTTTCTTCAGGTGTGCGGTTGGAATTCTGAGCTAGCCTAGGCAGAAAGAGACATTCTAAGAAATATTTGTTGGTGAAAAAGGAAGTAAATGCCATCTGCTCCTAAATCTTGGCCCTAGAAGTCTCATTTTTCAGTTTTGGGAACAGTTAAGGACTATCCATGTCCTCCTACAGTAGAGAACATGCCTTTAGGAAGTTCTGGGTGTGAGTCTGGATAAGAGTAGCAATATGAATTTTTGGGTTTCCTAATATTTGTGCATAAAATGTATTTCTTGGGTTATTTGGGCATGTCATTGGTAAAACAATTTTGAAACAGCCATTCAGTGGGTAAAGGAAACTATAAGAGACCTACTTACGTTGGCATGGACCTGTTGGTGAAACATCAATGGATCCTTGTTCCTGAGTAGTTTGTCCAAGTAAAAAGGAATGGACAATATTAAATATCACATTTAGAAGCAATAATTTGGCAGTCTGGGAAGTCTTTTCAAATGATTATGATTTTGTTCTGATAGTTTCAAAGGAGATCGGGAGGTTTTGTACCATGTATTGACATTTCATATGCTCTAGACCCAAGAAAAAATATCAATGTAACTCTATTTATGCACAAGAAAAAGAGATAAAAATCCCTACGGTACTAAAGGAACAAACATATCAATTTCTCACCTCAGTGTGAAATTGCCAGCATTTAGTATCAACCATGAAACTTGTTGTAATTTTGTACTAACCTTTGTAAAGACTAGAGACCCCAAAAAACTTTGAACAAATGTAGATATTCTCCTCTATAAATACTGGAGATCTCAAGAAGATTTGAACAAATGTTGATATTTTTTACTCAGCCTCTCAGCTACTTTGAAATTTCTTTCCACTCAACCACTGTCAAGCTTCATGAAAACATATGATGACTCTTGCAGTAGTATATAGAAGAAAATCATGCCTATTTTAATAGATCATTCCACGCTTTTCTACATGTGGACCAATTTTGAATAAAAAATTTCTTCACCAAGGAGATGAAATCAACTTATTTCTTATTTAGCATGAAATCTAGAGGTAAAAAACCATTGAATTATTCACCTAAGAGTTGAAACTATCGAATTGTGTATTTACCATGAAATTTGGAGGTCCAAAACACCCAATTTTCTTGTTTACCATGAAACCTGGAGATCAAAACCCTCTGGTCCATATCTACCTCAATACAGGGGCCATCTAACTGCATTTTTCCCTATCATCCATAAATCAAGGGCGATCTAACTGCATTTTTCCCTAAGGTCCACAAACTAGGGCGGTCTAATTGTTAATCGCCTCTATGAACAGATAAATTGGGAGAACCAAGTGCTAAACGCCTCCATGAACAAGAATTTGGGAAAACCAACCTCTCTTCCCCTCCATTCCAGGAAAAATTGGGTGAACAAACATCTCTTCCCCTCCATTACGGAAAAGATGCGGACGAACTCGCCATTTTAGCTATATTTGAGATGGCTAAATTACTTTTTCCCTAAATCCATGGATTGGCTATTTGATTTCACACCCTTATGGGTTTAATAAATATGGGACTAATTTATTAACTTTAAAAAAAAAACTTTTTGTATTAAAAATCCGCCCAAGAATTTGTTAATACCCCTATAATTTCACCCTTGGGCTAAATGCCGCCCCTAAAATTTTCTCTAGAAGTATACAAAGAGAAACCTCATGAATTTGAGGTACATGGGTGGGAGTCTCATGTGTACAGGATTAAGAAATCCTTGTATAGAATTAAGCAAGAACCCAAGGCATGGTATTCTAGGATTGACAAAAAATTGCAGAGCATGGGCTTCACCAAGAGTGAAGTGGATCCCAACTTGTACTTCATACTTGTTGGATCTGATCCACTCATCTTAGTGTCATACATGGATGATTTATTTCTCATAGGTGGAGAGGAGCTTATAGCAGGGTGTAAAGAATATTTGGCCATAGAGTTCGAGATAAAGGGAATTGACTTGATGCATTACTTATTGGGTTTAAATGTATGGAAAAGGTGAGATATTCCTTGGATAGGGGAAGTATATAATTGAGATCCAAAAGAAATTTATGATGGAGGACTATAGACCAATGACTACACCTATCGTATCTAATATGGAGAAAATTGACTCTTCAAATTTAGAGTGGGTGGTCCTAGAGTATACATGCAACTAATAGGATCCTTGATGTATTTGGTCAACACCAAGTCAGATATATGTTTTACTATGAACACGTTGATTCAATTCATAGTGGAGCCAAGGCAGGGGCATTAGGTAGAAATGAAGCATGTGCTCAGATATTTGATGGGAATGGTGGAGTATGGATTGAGTTACCTTGAAGGTGGAGTAGTATTTGAGGGTTACTCAGACTTAGATTGGGAAAGGAGTGCAATTGATTAAAATAGCACCTCGGGGTGTTTCTTCAACTTGGGCTCAACAATGATTTATTGGTTCAACATGAAGTAGACTTTTGTAACACTCAATTTAGTAGAGGAAGAGTACATGGAAGCAAGTATGGCGAGTTGTGAAGCACTTTGGCTTAAAAAATTTCTTACATGGTTATTTGGTCAAGAGTTGGAGATTATGGTGATCCACTGTCATAATTAGAGTTGTATCAAACTCTTTAAGAATCCATAGTTCCATGATAGGTCCAAGCATATCGAAATCATGTATCACTTCATCTAAGACAAGGTCTAGAAGGGAGAATTCAAGCTCCAATACATTTCCATAGATGATCAAGTTGCAAACGTTCTCACCAAGTCCTTGGTGAATGAGAAGTTTGTATTCTTTAGAGATAAGCTAAGAGTGGTGTAGAAACCTTCCTTATTAAGAGGGAGTGTTGATATTTGTATCCTAGACATGTATTTCTATGGGTTTATGTCCTGCCCATGTGAATCATCACTATTACCTCTCAAGTACTTGGGAAAATCACTTTAATAAAGTGATTAATTAAAGTGAATGTATTTTTATAATTAATTAGGGTTAATTTGGAGAAAATCCTAAGATTTGCGATTTAGTGATTTATCAAATGAATCACAATTGTTGATGTCAAGTTAATGAGATATAATCTCAGCCATTGAAGTTAGGGTTTTGGTTCATCCCAAAATAAAAACGGGCAACTAATGGGGAGACGAGAAGAAACATAATCTTTCAAGAGAGAAACTCGAGAATTAACGAGCATAGAATTAGGAGGACTTTTTGATTTTCAGTCTCTTGGGAAAGAGACAAAAAAAGGCGCCATTCAATGTGAAATAGACAGTTGATCAATGAGTAGGTTTTTTTGTGTTCAAGGGTACCATATAGGTTGTACAAGCATGTAACCTACAATCATATAGACATGTCATACATATTTGTACAATCGTAAGAATCCAACCCTACATATTTTTGCACATATCATACATACAGTTGTACAGACCTGTTGGGGCCCCGAAATTCGCAGGAAACAACAGTAAGGGATTCTCCCCAGTCCACGTTCCCAACTATCCCATTGACTGTTTGGTATAGGGAATCCATCTGGTTTACGGTCCGGCTACCATAGGTCAAAGTAACAAAACAAAGGCTTTACCGGTTGCGGCCCGGTCCATCATGAAGTTTGTATTTTTTGACTTAATGTATGATATGCAAGTGCCTAACTAACAATGCAAGGTGCTAAAGATGCAAGGAACAGTCACAACGTGATGCGCAGGTTCTTACCTCTCGTCTTAAGGTTCACAAGCACCCAAAACACATACAATACGAAAATAAAATAACTACCTAACTATCCCTAGGGAGCAGAGTTATCATTCATTGTAAGTGAGTAATACATTATGTACATGCATTATGAAGAGTTACAGTTAGTTGACACTTCTTTCAAGACACATGAACAATTACAGATATTTAAACAACCAGATAGCCGATTATTTTATGAACAACATTTATTACTCACAATGGAAAACATCCTAAAAGATACTGAAGAACATTCAACAAAAACATAGGTCCAGGAAGTTAAATACTCTCACAGTAGATGAAACATAGCTGAAAACGAAATAGTTCCTCTTCAACATTATTCATTTAGTCGCATTGATACATTCCACATTTCGCTCTCTCCAGTAGGCAAAAGTTGCACTTTTTTACTGTAAAACGAAGTAGTTCCTCTTACAAGCAAAAGAGTTTACAAATTTTCTCAGGGAAAAAGCCCTTGTAACTTCTCCCTTTACAGTATTTAAACAAAATAGTAAATCGTTTGGGTTTCCCCCAAGGCATGACCTTTCGGTCTCCCCAGCGTTTCATATTTTTCTGAGTTGTCTGTATGCACTCATGATTCTTTTTAGTAACGGGCCAGCAGTCAGGTTCATGCCTTTAGCGTTATTGACTTTGTCTTCCGATTCGAGGTCCCTTTCAGTGATCTGGTCGGTGTCGTTTCAATTTTTTCTAAACTGTTATTCTATGCCTTCACGCATCAGCTCCTTACGCACGCCTGCAAGTAACCCACGGGTATTATCTATTTGGGACTGTGCTATGAAATAGAGCGGCGGATTATACAAACTGAGACGACTTCTCCACAAAACAAATGGCCTAGTGCACCACGGCGGAAGTCAGTAGGATACTGACATCGTAATTCAAAGGCTTGGCTCAGCCGCAACGGCGGAAGGAAAAGAAGACTAAGAGGCGCGGTTCAAAGCTGTGGCGAGAAAACTCCATCGGAGATTGGGTGACTTTGACGTCGGACGCCAAATGGACTTCCCAGCCGTATTGGCAGATAGACAAGCACTAAAATGATGCAGAACGTGGGCGGGAGAGGGCTTAATCAGACGTCGGAAGACATTCAAGTCGGAAGCTCAATAGCTTTCCCAGCCGCAACGGCGGAAGGGTAAAAGCTATGGGCAAGCGATTGAAGACAAATACGAATCGGACGTCGAAGCGATTTGGAATTTAGACGCTGAACCACTTTGGGAGCCGCAACGGCGGAGGGAAAAAGAACAAAAATAGCCGATTTGACATAAAAATGACACCTAATCATAAGAAAACTTAAGTGTTTAGAAAACTTAAAATCAGCAAAGGCCAGACTGTTTCACCTCAACGAAAAGGGGGTTGTTCAAAGGGCAATTGATCTGACGAGTTTCAAACTAGCAATCCAAATTTAATCCCACGACCCACAACAAAATCTTAACACAAGCATGTTCTAAAAACAAGTCGCAAATTCATCTTCAAAATCAACCAAAGTCAGAACGAGACCAAACATTTATGGATTAAACGAAACCAACGCAATTCTAAATGATGAGGAGGGGCCCAAAATTTAAAACTTTGGGGAGAACAGTTGCAGCTGCAACAATTGGCGATTACCTAGTGAACCTAGATATCTGGGCGATTAACCTTTGAGTGACAGACTGTTTAACAACAAAAGCATCATATTGAATTCTTCCAGCCATATGGATTTCTCAAATGACAGAAGTGTGTACCCTTAATCATTGATGACAGTCCAATTAGGGAGAGTGGAAACCAGAATCGTCAAGTCCAGATAACTATGCTGAGGCTAGAGGATGAGTTTCATTATTACCTTTGTCTTCAGGTGGCTAATAGCTTTGGACACCACAGGATTGTAGCATATGGTAAACAGAAATATTCGTTTGTTCCGCGTTCCCATGCCATTTTAACACTTTTTCTTGTGCTTTTGGAATTTTGTCCCTTTTCATATGAGTTTGCTTACATGCCTTTCTTACTGAATTTTGATTCAGGATCCTCTATCCCATAGTGTCCTTTTGTGTGAGTGGTGTACTTCAAGTTTAAGCTCACGGACGAAGAGGATCTCTCGGCAATTTAGTACTTATGATTCAGCATCTGCTTTGATGTATGATGCTTTTCATATGAGTTCTTTGATTCTTATCTGCCTTTTGGCATTCGTTTCTTGGCATGGGATCATTTATATTTAATATACCGTTCACCTTGCTTCTTTCCATGGGTCCTCTACTGTCATCCCCTAGACATTTAAGTGTGACGTGGATGGAGACTCAACATAGTATTCCGAGCTCTTTGAATACGGTTTATTTCACAGGGGTTAAGCAGGACTTCAATGCACACAGAGCTATTCGAGAAAATGACTAAGCTGGAAGAAAGTCTTTAATATAAACAACATCCCATAGTCTGATCACTAAATTGTTTATCACTCCCAAAAAATTCTGATGTTCCCCATGCAACCGCAGGTTCGTTCTCTTTATTGAAAAAAAGAAAAATCAAACTAAAGCAAACTAAAAAAACATGACTCAAAAGACTACCAGACGGATTATTTATACACAATACAGAAGAAATCAAACAACTCAGGAAAAATAAGGCTTGAGAACCAAACCATTTACTGGTAGGTTCTCCTCCCATCCCTGCAGATCTTGCAACTTGTAAGTATAAGGACCAAGCTTGGCTGCAATCTGAAAGGGGCCTACCCACAACTGCTGGAATTTGGTATGCTTTCCCTTCTCATCATGGGGGTGGTCCCATTTGAGGACTAAGTCTCCTACTTCAAAGTATTTTGTCCCAGCTTTGTGCTTATCAAACCATCTCTTAACTGACTCTTGTTGTTGTTTAAAGCGTTCTTTGGCTTTAGATCTAGATTCTTCTACTTTCAGGAGATTATATATTCTTATCTGTAAAACTTCATCATCAGACCCCCTGGACTCTTGAGCTAGTATGGAAGATCGTAGCATGATGTTGGGAGGAAGAATGGCTTCTTTTCCATAGACAAGGGTATAAGGAGACACTCCTATTGCAGACTTGGGGGTGACTCTATCAGCCCAAAGGGCATTTGGTAATGCTGAGTGCCAACTCCTATGGTTTTCTATCACAGTCTTCTTCAAAATTCTAATCAGATTTTTGTTAGAGGATTCAACCAGGCCATTTCCTTGTGGATAATAATTGCAAAATAATGCAATTTCATCCCTTTATCATGAGCAAATGCAGTCAATTTAATTGATGAAAATTATTTAGCATTATCAAAGACTAACGAAATTGGAACTCCAAACCTGGTCTTTAATCTATCTTCTTCGGCTACTAATACTTGATTGTAGCCAGAGAAACCATCTAATAATGAAAACAGTTCAGAACCTGACACCATATGTAGCAGCTGCTCCATGGGTGGCACAGGATAGTTATCTTTATCTGATGCACGGTTTAAGTTCCTGAAATCCACGCAGAGTCTAATTTCTCCAGACTTTTTCCTTACTGGTACCAGATTTGATACCCACTCAGAGTGTCTGACTTTGAAGATGATTCTTGCGTCCAATAACTTCTTCACTTCACTTTGAATCAGCGGTTCCAATTTCGGATGCATTTTCCTCAACGGTTGCTGATATGGCTTGACGCCTGCTTTAATGGGAATGACATGCTTGATGATGCTGGTATCATACGTTTTCAAGTCTTTGTACATCCATGTGAAAACATATTTATATTGTTTAAATAGACTGATGAATTTGTCTCTTTCTGTTGGCAAACAGCATTTGCCGAGATTTACGAACTTAGGATTTGTTTCAGTCCCTAAATTAATCAACTCAAACTGCAGAGATGAGCTGTGGGTCTTCACGTTGGGTGGTCTTCTGAATTTTTCATTTAAATCGAACATTTTTCCAACGTTCTGACTCCTTTAGGAATGAAATTATCGTATTTCATCTCAACCTGATGCTCTTCATCATCTATGATCGCTCCTTTAAACACCTCATCATTCGTTAAACATTCTATGATCTGTTGGTCATCATTGAACACTCGTAGGTTCGTAATCATATCAGGTACAGAGGGCCTAAAAAGCAGTTCGATAGAACATCGATTATTAGTGGGTACGAGTCTAGCGGCTGATGTGGCCAATAGATCAGCAGCTGCGTTTTTTATTCTTGGAATTGAAATAATGTTAAATGCATTAAAATATTTCAGCAAATCCCATACCTCATTCTGGTAAGCTTTTAAGTGAGGAGAAACACAATGTATCTGATTCTAGATTTGTTTCACAATAATTTCAGAATCTCCAAAAACTTTTAGATTACTTACCTTTAATTCAATTGCCTTCTTTAGTCCCTGCACCAGTGCTTCGTACTCAGCATTATTATTAGTACACTCAAACTCTAATCTACATGAAAGGAAATGTTTATTCTTCTGTGGGTCAATCAGGACACAGCCAGCCCCTGACCCTTCTAATGTCTTAGAGCCATCAAAAAATAAAGTCCAAAAATCATTAACTACTGAAAACGAATCTATTCCTACAGCTAAGTCTACTATTTAACAGTCAATCTCATCGGCCTGTGAGAATCGAAGGAGATCAAGCTGGGTATCAGATGTGTTGCTGGCTTCTTCTGCTCGGTAATTACCTGGTTCCAACTCAATAAAATAGTTTCCCAAGACAAAATCTACAAGTTCATTCTTCTCTTCAAGTCGGGTAACATTGTACTTCATGTGAGGCTCCCTCAAAATCTTAATCTGGTTCGGACTTCCTTTATACGGCAACCACAGATGTGACCAATCAGAAGCGAAATATCCATTAAGTTTGGCCGACCAATCTCTGCTCAGGATAAGGCCGTACGCATCTGGTATATCAGCCACCACAATATTAATGACCTGGCATACTTTATCATTTGAAGCCAGATGGACGAGGACATCTTCCATCTCACCAATTACCTTCACATCTGTCCTATCCAATTGAAATACTCTCCACGGGGATGGCTTAGGCTACCCATTGATTCTTTTACAGACAGATATCGGCATGACATTAACAGTTTCCCCTGAATATACCAAGCAATTATGTACATTGTAGTTAAATATTTCAAAAGTAAGGAGAAAAGGTGGATGCTTGTGCTTGGAATTACCTCCACTACTATTTTCTCCAATCTCTTCTTCTTCTTCTGGTTGATTGTTAGTGGGCATCTTCTCATCTGATGTTTCAAGGGCTCTCAACAGCCTTTCTTTTTGCTGTGGCACTTTGCACATCTCGAATAGTGGAACATTCACCTTTATCTTCTTTAAATCCTCCACAATGTCATAATCCATCTGCTGTTCAATGGGATGGGGTTTTCTAGCAATTTCTTCATTGGGCTTGGCCTGGGCGTCAATTTGCCTAGGATCTTGGCTTGTGACAGTGAACTCTGGAATTTTATCAGCCAAAGACTTGTCTTGAAATCTCTTCTTAACATTTCTCTGCGGCCTCTTAATCTTTGGGAGTATAAGACTGTCTTCCTTAACCGTCCCTTGGCTCCTCGTGGCTACATTGGTTTCCATAACGTCTTTACACCCCTGAGTCTTTTCTTCTTTAGCATCAAATAATGAGACAGAATTCCATAAAGCCATGGTTTCGTCTTCCTATTCTTTAGTAGACGTAGAGGTAGAATTTTGCTTTCCTTCTTCATTTCCCTCTTCTGTCAATCTAGAGTCTAACAGTTGATTCATAACCAACGTCATCGAATTTATCCACTGCGGACAATTCTTCTCAGAGTGTGGTTGTTGGTGGAATGTGCAAAAATTATCCAAGCCTACCTCTGTTAAATTCATAGATGCAGTATTGGGCGGAGGAGGTTGAGACTGGTGGTTATCCTCTCTTTTCTTATAATATGGCTTATAAAACTTTTGTGCTTCCTTTTCTTTCTCCATATCTATGATTTTATTGGAAAGCTTCTGCATCATTTTGGCCATATTTTCCAAATCTGGAGACTTTTCTTCCTTAGGCTTAGTAAACAATAAGGCTTTCCTTCTAGTACCTTTTTCTCCAGATTGTTCTAGATAGTCTTCAATGCTCTCTCTTTCAGCTTCCACCACTTCTGCTTCTTCATAGGTTTCTGTCAAAGTAGGCTTGGCCCTTCCTTTGGCAAACATGGCCAAATCAGGGCCTAAAGCTGAAGTATAGTATTCAATAAGAACTTTGTCTGAGGGCTTATCTGTTTCAGAGAAGTTCTTAAGATATGCTGCAAACCTTTGAGTGAAACTGTGCACTTTTTCTTTTCTTTCTTTCTTCAACGCACACAGCCCTTTCATGAGAGCTGCATGAGTTTTCTGAGTTGCGTACTTACTTTTGAAAATTATTTCGAAGGTATCCCAATCAGAGATAGAGTTAGCAGGTAACCCAAAGTACCATGATGCTGTAGCTCCTTTAAGGGTATGCGGGAATAGTCTGCAGACTACATCTTCATGCTCCCCAGCCCTCAATCCTTCTATTGCCAAGTAAAAACTCTGCAGATGATCGTCTACTAGTATCTTCTCATTGGGGTCAAATTTAGGCAGCAACTTTTCAAAGGATTGAGGCAAATCATGTAACGGAGGGGTCAGGTTTAAGGGTGATCTGGCTCTCCATGCAGGTGGCGAATTTGGCGGGTTAGGTGGTTGGTTTGCATTTACGCCAGCCATGAGTCTGGGTGGAGAGTGAGGAGGTGAACCAACTGGAGTGCGAGCAGGAGAACTATGAGGGGTTTCTGGGCCTTCTTGATTCAAAGGTAGCACAACTTCCTGTAAGGCTGTTTCTACCAGCTCTTCCTAGTCTCCAACCAACACTGAGCCTTCCGCTTTAGGACGATCCTTCCTTTTATACTCTCTTCTGGGTAGTTCAGGGATGATTGGCAATCCTCCAATCTTCTTCACATATGCCCTGATGTGTCTTCTCAGGTCATTAACAATTTCGTTGCCAACAGAATATAGATGTTCTCTTTCTTCCGGAATTGGATTATGAAACCCACTACTTTCAGAACGGTTACCAGTGGAATATTCTCGAGAAAACGGGTTTCCTCGTCCAGCCATACATTGGAGGCCCTCTTTCTAGAGCCAAAACTGTTGGGGCCCCGAAATTCGCAGGCAACAACAGTAAGAGATTCTCCCCAGTCCACGTTCCCAACTAGCCCGTTGACTGTTTGGTATAGGGAATCCGTCCGGTTTATGGTCCGGCTACCGTAGGTCAAAGTAACAAAACAAACGATTTACCGGTTGCGGCCCAGTCCACCGTGAATTTTGTATTTTTTGACTTAATGTATGATATGCAAGTGCCTAACTAACAATACAAGGTGCTAAAGATGCAAGGAACAGTCACAACGTGATGCGCAGGTTCTTACCTCTCGTCTTAAGGTTCACAAGCACCCAAAACACATACAATACGAAAATAAAATAACTACCTAACTATCCCTAGGGATCAGAGTTATCATTCATTGTAAGTGAGTAATACATTATGTACATGCATTATGAAGAGTTATAGTTAGCTGACACTTCTTTCAAGACACATGAACAATTACAGATATTTAAACAACCAGATAGCCGATTATTTTATGAACAACATTTATTACTCACAGTGGAAAACATCCTAAAAGATACTGAAGAACATTCAACAAGAACATAGGTCCAGGAAGTTAAATACTCTCACAGTAGATGAAACACAGCTGAAAACGAAATAGTTCCTCTTCAACATTATTCATTTAGTTGCATTGATACATTCCACATTTCGCTCTCTCCAGCAGGAAAAAGTTGCACTTTCTGGCTGTAAAACGAAGTAGTTCCTCTTACAAGCAAAAGATTTTACAAATTTTCTCATGGAAAAAGCCCTCGTAACTTCTCCCTTTACAGTATTTAAACAAAACAGTAAATCATTTGGGTTTCCCCCAACGCATGACCTTTCGTTCTCCCCAGCGTTTCATATTTTTCTGAGTTGTCTGTATGCACTCATGATTCTTTTTAGTAACGGGCCAGCAGTCAGGTTCATGCCTTTAGCGTTATTGACTTTTTCTTTCGATTCGAGGGCCCTTTCAGTGATCTGGTCGGTGTCGTTTCGATTTTTTCTAAACTGTTCTTCTATGTCTTCACGCATAAGCTCCTTACGCACACCTGCAAGTAACCCATGGGTATTATCTATTTGGGACTGTGCTATGAAACAGAGCGGGGGATTATACAAACTGAGACAAATTCTCCACAAAACAAATGGCCTGGTGCACCACGGGGGAAGTCGGCAGGATACTGACATCGGAATTCAAAGGCTTGGCTCAGCCGCAACAGCAGAAGGAAAAGAACACTAAGAGGCGCGGTTCAAAGCTGTGGCGGGAAAACTCCATCGGAGATCGGGTGACTTTGACGTCGGACGCCAAATGGACTTCCCAGCCGTATCGACAGACAGACAAGCGCTAAAATGATGCAGAACATGGGCGAGAGAGGGCTTAATCAGACGTCGAAAGACATTCGAGTCGGAAGCTCAATAGCTTTCCCAGCCGCAACAGCGGAAGGGTAAAAGCTACGGGCAAGCGATTGAAGACAAATACGAATCGGACGTCGGAGCGATTTGGACTTCGGACGCTGAACCGCTTTGGGAGCCGCAACGGCGGAGGGAAAAAGAACAAAAACAGCCAATTTGACATAAAAATGACGCCTGATCATAAGAAAACTTAAGTGTTTAGAAAACTTAAAATCAACAAAGGCCAAACTGTTTCACCTCAGCGAAAAGGGGGTTGTTCAAAGGGCAACTGATCTGACGAGTTTCAAACTAGCAATCCAAATTTAATCCTGCGACCCACAACAAAATCTTAGCACAAGCATGTTCTAAAAACAAGTCACAAATTCATCTTCAGAATCAACCAAAGTCAAAACGAGACCAAACATTTATGGATTAAACGAAACCAACGCAATTCTAAATGATGAGGAGGGGCCCAAAATTTAAAACTTTGGGGAGAACAGTTGCAGCTGCAACAAGACCATACCATATGAATCCATACAATTGTACAAACCGTATAGGATGTATAGTGAGACAATACAACAAATTTTAGGGGAAGAAAAAATTAAGGTTTGTTGAGTTGTATTTGGAGCAATTTTGTAGTACTGAAGATTGTCTTCTGTGGGGTAGAATTTAATAGGTTTGTTGTGTAATTTCTCAAGTCTATTTTCCTAGTGAGGGAGCCCTTGTAAGCTTGGATTATTCTTAATGCAAATTTGATTTTTAAGGGAAGAAAAATCGTACATATATTTTTTTATTTGTTTCCTATTTTGATTCCGCTAGTAATTTCTATTAATAGATCTCAATTGTGTAAAATAATCAATTGGCTAAAAATAATTTTCAAGCAAGGAAAAACTAGCAATTGTTTTATCTAGTCCTAATATCAGAAAAATTAACATGATTGAGTTGAGCTTGATCATGCCCAACACTCAATTGAGTTGATCTCAATCGCATCCAACACTGGATTGAGCTCAACAAATCAATCGATCCCAACTCTTGATTGAGTTCCATAGCTCGATCAAGCAATATGTTAAACCATAGAAACCCTTGATTGATGGTAGATTTAACCCTTGATCGAGTTATTTAAAAAATCCTTCAAAATGATAGATCAAGCTTTTTTAATGGCTTTATCCAACTACATATCTTGATTGAGCACTTAATTTGTAGAATTGTAGCCCTCTTACTGTAGGATTTTTTGCAGCTGCAACTTCCAGCGAGTGAAACCTCTTCATGCCATTCATATTAGCTGGCAAAGTTAACTCCAATGAATTCCTATATGAATCCTATATCGAATGACATATCATTTTCACACTTTCATTTCATATAATATTTTTATTTAATTTCTTTTAAAACTTATAAAATATTTTGTTCTCTATTGTTTCAAAGGTGCTCAAAGAAAAATCAATATCATAAAAAATACACAACTAAAAAAATATAAAAAATGTGTGGGATCACCATGGATCTTTCCTCTTCAAAAGGGTGTTATTGGTTTTTTAATTTATGTGAATAGTTTGAAGAAGGTTCGCAAGAACACAAATGTGTATATATTGAAAATTATATATTCACCATTGAATTATTTGATGGGAACAAAACTCACTTGTTAACTTTGCAGTAAATTTGAATGGACAAACATTTAATTAAATGCAAATTTGGTACATTAAATGACAGTAATATTTTTTGAAAAAAATATCGTTATAAAAACTACAAAATCCCCTAAAGTTTATTTTTTACTTCACATCAAATTTCACAAGGATTATATGAGTTTTTGCAACTTCAATCCCAAAAATATCAAATATTCATTTCCACATCTCATTGAAAAGTGTTATCCATATTCATGGATTCACCCTATGAAGTCATAATGGTTAAGGGGTCTCACTATGTTAAGGAATTTCCCTTTTCATAGATCATATTGTGTCAAAGGATGATTGTGTCAAGGGTCATAACAATTAGAGGATGATATGATGAATATTTATGTGAAATAAATATATAATCATAATCCCAATTTAGTATCAATTGAGCTTAACATAGATAGAATGCATTAATTCATATAAAATCACAAGAATATCATTTCAGCAGTAACCAAAATTCATTTGGGAATACTCCCAATCAATAACAACACAATATATAACACAATCTATAATGGGAAAGCCTCATCTTGAGGCCAAAAAAAACTGACATTCACTAATAGTAATATTTATCAACGAACCAGTTGCAGTTTTTCCCCAAAACCCTTACATTTCCACAGCGATCATCATTTCGATCCATAAACATTTATGATAGCTATAAAACCAGCTTATCATGATTATAACCAACATACTATATCAACTATAAAAAAAACTTTAATATCACATACAATCTAACGGTTTGCTTGGTTATCCAATATTCAAGCAAGACCCTTCTTTGTACTTTTTTTTATCCCAAAGTATAGGGTTTACTTTAATGACATTGTTGTGTGTTTACCCTTGATAGTAGGGTTTACTTTGATGAAAATTGGGGTTAATATCTACCCAAAATAATTTATTAGCTTATTTATTTGTATTTATATGATTAATTTGATGCCAACATCAAACTTAATGGCTTTAACATGTGTGTTATTATTTCATCCATAAATACATATATGTAAATGTCACAATAGAAGTTATATTAAACTTTATAGTAGGCATTTGAAAATATGTTTAACATAGACATTGCAATTTTTATTATTGAACTTTTTGTTGTGGAATCAACCATTTAATCAACATAGATCTATCTTAAACCCAGATTGATCAAGCAGTAAGAGGCATCCAATATCTTGAGATGTTATTTTTAACTTAATTTTTTTACATGTCCACAGAGGAAATTCGATCCCTCTTCATGCTTGATGGATTCGGTTTTAAGATGGATCTATTGTTTTTATTTTATGAGCGGATATGGATTTTTTTTAAATTATTTCTTATTTGGTTTTCATTTTTTATTTTATGAGCCGACATGAATTTTTTTAATTACTTCTTTTTTTGGTACATCATGTTACCCGTAGTGTTATGTTATATGACAACAGCTCCCCCATACCGGGTTGTAGAGCACCTCACTACTCTTGGTGCATTAAGTGATTAAGGTAATGATATCCATGAATGACTTTAAAGTAATAAACCACCTAAAATTATATAATAAAAATAAGAGCAAAATACCAACCTCAAATATTAATTATAAACTCCTAAGGAGAAGTGGTTAAGCTCCACCAAGTGTGTGTCATGGATGTGTATGCTCCTTATAATGCATATGCTTACATCCAAAATGATGGCCCAGAAACCATCTCTCAAAGCCATGTTCTTCAACAAACCCATGAGCTTCAACTCTACTAGGATGAGCTCCAAAATCTATATGTATAATAGTGGTTTCCTAAATTTCTATATATGGTTTAACAAACTCCATGATAACCTCCAAGACGGTTCCCCTAAGGATGGTGAAGATCCTCCCCAAGTTTGGTTTTAAATGAACTTCAAATATGCCTTAAAAGTCTTGCAAAGAGCCTCCAAAAGTAGCCCCATAAGGTCCTCGTTCGATAATCTACCCTCCAGATAATGCACGAAAATTGGGCTCCATTTCTTGTTGTGTCGAGAAGGCGCTTTCTACAGCCTCGGGGGGGAAGTGTTCATATATCCTATTAAAAAAATAAAAAATAAAATGCTTGTATCTGTGTACTTTAACATAGTAGCTAGAGGAAAGTGTATGTCTACCACATAAAAAAAATTAATAAAAAAATGTATGCATCAGTATGTGTTGTAACATAATTACGCCGTAGGCATTTTTCTATCTGAGATTTCTTTGGAAAACACTGTTCATTCGTCGTCTATCTAGCAAATGAAACCTTGCCAAGTATTCCGCCACGTGTTATCTATACCATAGGCATTTTTCTATATGAAAGTGGGTTTAATATACACTGTTCCATTTCGTCATCTATCTAACAAATGAAACCTTGCCAAGTGTTTTTTCATTTTAACTATGGTTGCAAAAATGACGGCGGGTTAAGACGAGACCCTGCGCTCACTGCTCCAGTGATTTGACCAATGACCGCTTTTAGGAAAACAAAAACTGCGAGGAAGTAATCGTGATCGGGGTCTGGACCCTTGCACGAGCTAATGAAGTGCAGGACAACTGAAAAACATTTATTGCAGTTGCATTAACTATCAAGGCCCGTGGAAACGGCAAGGGTCTTGCTAGGGAGTAATTCGAGCGGTTTTTTGCTTTAGTAAACGGAAACGGGTATTTTAGATGTGTGAAAAAACACTTTGAATTTCTAAGATGAATTTAATTTTGGAATTCAAAGAGGCAATGGCCAGTAAATTCTAAATATTCTAAAAGTTAGGTATATATTAAAAAACAAACTTACAACATGACATAGAATTTTTTTTAAGTCTTCCAGAATCCAACTTTCAGATTGTTGCTAACCAGTAAACCAGTGAGGCAACATATTGTAAGTAATTTTAATAGCGATAACATTAGGAAAAATTATGAACAGCAAGAACCTTGTAAAAAATATAATAGTTATTAAAACCATTTTTTTTATGTAAAAGAAGTGAATATTTATAGTCTGTAATAAGAAGTGATATAAAAAACAAAGACACAAATAACCATGTTGGCTAGATAACATTTTGCATCAGTTAAGTGTGAATCTGACTTAAAGACAGTTAATAGAAGCACATAATCTGTTCAACAAGAAGAAATTCCTTCAAAACATTCAATAAGTGCATCCATCCATGCTAGTAGATTGACCTTCATATCTTTCAAAGTGACATTTTCAATGCTTCTATGTATTTATAGATTGACAAGTGCTTGATAGAAGTGCTTATGCCATAACTCATCAAGTTGAAGAACAAGGCCTAACAAAACATGCGATTTTTACATTAGCTTTAGGTTTCGATCTTAGGAATATCACCTACTTGAATCAGGATGTTCAAACTAGCCTCAGGACACATATAGCTTTAATGATGTTACTTGAGCCTACCCTACCCTACTAAAGTACCTAAAGGAAAAATGAACAGATATGTCTAATTGATAGAACATAATTGAATGCTCGTGTGAGGTTGAAAATGGTTTAATGAAGTGGTGAAAAGGCTCTGTTGATGCAAAACATGTAAACATATTTGTTGAAGCTAATAATACACATTTATTTGAGATGTCACTATGAGGACATGTAAATGTGCATGGAGAGAACTCATAAATTAATTGTAGAAGAGGACACACAACGAGGACGGTATCATATTGTTGCTATCAAAGTTCCTTCCACAAAAGTTCTTGACTTGTATTATGTCAATGTCAACTCAGGAAGGCATAGTTGTGTCATTGTGGATGTCACTCTAGGACCTACTTGAATATGGTATGATGGTTTAATCTCATGTAGGTTTTATGGTCATTATATGATGATATATCTCATGTCAACTATTAAATACAATACAACAAATTCACAAAATAGATGTTGTCAGTTGTTTGTTGCTGTTGATTCCTTTATTCTTGGAACCTTTTAATAGATGTCAACTTTCTTAGCACTTTCATTTAATTGGTATTGTGCATACTTGTTAAAATGGAAACATAGCTCCAAAGCACTAAAAAATTCGAGGGCCCCATGAATTTGAATGTTGTGAGTACATAATCTCTTTGAGGCAAAACAATGGATGAAAGAAAAGCATTTGAGTTTCCACATGATCATCCACAAGTACTAACAAAGCTCAAAATTGGGTAGCCCATCTACCAGAGCACCCATATGTTTAAACCATCTCAGAAAAAAAACTACGCATGCACAATTTATAGTCCTTGATACAACAAACAAGGTTTCTTTAGTGCCAAGCGTAAACAAAGAGTCATCATATTGTATGACGTTGGGTGGAAGATCATCACTACCAATAATAATTTGCAAAAAAAACACTCTTTCCTATTTTATCACATCTATTTTTCCTTTTACGGCGTATTATTGCACCTTTTGGGAGCAATTGCTAGTAATACTTATTTTTGAGATTTTATATAAAAATCAGAAATGAAATGCTGACAAGTTCACAACTACAAACTTAATAAAAAAGCTCTTTAAAAGTGGTGTCGTGTTGGGTGGGAGGAGGCTGAGATAATAAAAGTTTCCTTGAAACTGGCGACGTGCTGGGTGGAAGGTGAGGAGATCATGTGAGAGCAATACGTGGAGGGGAAACTGGTGACGTGTTGGGTGTGAAGGTGAGGAGATCACGTGAGAGCTACACGTGGAGGGGAGAAATGAAGGAGAATGGTGTTTGGAGATGAACAACCAACTAGAACCCACGGAAATTTTTTGTCAAACTTATGCCATCAAATACATTACACGTGGTACATGGAAGATGCAACGTGTCGTTACTAATTCTTCGAGTGTAGTCCACTCAACTATACTTGTCTTTAGCTCTCAACGTGTCATTTCTAGTTCTTGAAGGAGTGCAGTCCACTCAACCATACCCGTCTTTAACTCTTACGTGTCTTGTGGAAACTTCTTGTGACTTTTTGTATGCGTGGACGTGCCTTGCGGTTTACTCAAACTATGAAAAGACAACTTATGCCCATCTTAACACTTTATGCCAATGTTTGACCCTTGAATTATGGCTATCTTAACACTTTATGCCGATGTTTGATCATTGATGCCAAGGGATGGAGGATTTTTCTAGGGATGCCCAACTAAATAAAGTTGGCACCATTTAACTAGGTTATGAACTATGTCATGGTCATGAAACTTTGAAAACTAGATACTTTGGAATTATCATTATGCGTAATATATGCCATTGAAAATGGAGTTGTTGGGAGTAGCTAATGATGGTCGGTTATGAACTATGTCATGGTCATGAAACTTTGAGAACTAAATACTTTGGAATTATTATTATGCATAATATATGCCATTGAAAATGGAGTTGTCAGGAGTAGCTAATGATGGTTTTAAACGATGTTTTAACAAAAGTCTAAGTTCGAATTTTTCCTGGATAGTTGGAACATATATTGTCTTTAATTTTTTTTATCATCATAATGTCAATTCATATTCATTGATAATGTTGTTGTTTAATAAGGTTGACTTCGATTCATGAGGTTTATTTTTAGGCGATGCAGTTAACAAAGCTTGTTGGGTCGTGTGAAGGGTTCCTCTCGGTTCAAAATAAAATATGATATTGAAAAGCTTTCAAAGGGTGCTAAATAATGAAACTATAAGTCTAAACTATTGGTTTGTTTTTTAGTAATCAATGTAATTCATGATTTGTTTTTTTTGGGTAAAGTGGATCTAAACTAGAATCTCTAAGTTGTATAAGCACAATAGAAAACATAAGATCATTAACATGTCTTTGCTTATCCTTGGATGCTGGGAATTGAAATTGATGTATAATGGCAATGTGTACTAGAATGCATGAATAACATTGTTAGAAGTGAAGAACATTATAATTTGGTTGTTGTTATTAAAATATGTCAATTTGGGGTCAATATCTACAACACAACAAATTTGTTTTGTCAAGTAGTTTACATTATTTTGACTAAGTGTTTAAAAGTAAACATATAAGAATAAAAAAATACAATTATTAACAAAAGATGTAAAACTAAAACCAAATTTTGATTGCATTCTTAAGTTAAATATTGGTTACATGGATTTAAAAGCAATTGTTACTTCATGGATTCTTTTTGCAAGAACTTTTATGCAATGATACAATAATTAGGACTACCTAATTTCTTTGTATCATTGAATAATGCATATATTAAATTAACAAGCATCAATCAAAACACTAAAACAAAGAAACAATAACATTATAACTCAATTGTTATTATTGAAACATCATTTAGAATATTATCTTTCCCCAAATGTGCGAATTAAGGTCGATACCTATCACACAACCAATTTGTTTTTATAAATTAGTGTGCATTATTCTTAATCAAATGCTAAAACATATATAGATTAAAATAAGAAAAGACAATTAAAAGAAAAAAATCATTAGTATAAGATATGAAATTAGAACTAAATTGCGATCGCATTTTTAAATAAGATATTGATTACTTAGATCTTAAAGCAATGTGTACTTCATAAAATTACCTTCAACATTTTTTCCACTGAAAAAAAATCATAATTTTATAGTTATAAAACCATATTGTTCAAAAGACGACTAGGTCGTACAAAGTTCGAGTATGCTAATACTTAGTTGTTATCAACAAAATATGCAGTTACATATATTTATGTTTACATCACAATAGTTTGTCCATTCATCGACAAATTTTCACAATAGGCCTATATATGTTTATAAGAATGATAAATAACTGCAATAACAATTACACCATGTTAGAAATGGTTTAGAACTGACTTATATCCAGTGAAGTGGATACACCCAGTTGATTTACCCATTTCTCCATAGATCTAGCAGGTAAGAGGAGACGCTATTTGGAGAGCTAATTCACCGCATGATTGTGCTCTCGAGCTTCAAACAATCAACTAGGACCATTCACCTTTTTTGTATTGTTCAATAATACAAAACATCATTGAAAAACATTTATCAATGTATTAAAACAATGGAAAATAAATGTTTATTGAAATGAAATGCAAGAAAGCAAAATTAAGACTTTAATTAGTCTTATATGCAAGATTACATAAACAAGATAGTAATACATACTCAATTAATTTCAATATATTAAAATAATGGAAAATAAATGCTTATTGAAATGAAAGGTAAGAAAAGCAAATTAAAATTTTAATTACCAATGATCCAATAACTTACATGTAATACTACACAAATAAATAAGATAGCAATAAATAGTTTGGGGGGCTGTTGACGTGGGGTCCATTCCTAGGGCCTAAGCAAGGCCTCTTGATTCTCAAAAGTTTGAATATCAAGGATGTAATTTCCAAAAAAAAAACTTACATACAATGTACTACATAAACAAGATATCACTACATATTCAACAAATTTCTCATAATTATATGTATTATTATGGTGAGGTTAAATACCATTTTGATTAGAGATGATCTAATAACTTACATGTATTATACTACATAAACAAGATAGAAGTACATATTCAACTAATTTCTCATGCTTGTATGCAATATTATTGTGAGGTTAAATATCATTTCTTTGAAATGTATTTTGAAAACAAAGGAAGCCAACTTGATCACAAGTCGCTATGAATAACTGATGTACTAAATAATGAAAGAAGTATAAATGTTGATATATAGAAATTTGTAGACAAATGTTTGTGTTGTGTTTCAATAGCGCTTAACAAATGATTTCAATGTAATGCAACATCACTATACATGAGAACTTGTAGGAAAATAATAAAAAAAGTGCACTGTATTTCAATTTGACAAAGATAAATGTAATATTAAACTTTGACAATCTACATCGTAATCGCATGGACAGATTTGATTGCTTTTAAGAAAGTTCACTTCTCGGGAAAAAAGAAGAAGAAGAAGATAAAGAAAACCACATTACTACAATTCAAATGATCTTAAATAAAACAACTATTCCTTTGAAAATAAGACTAATAGATATATGGATTGATATTTGTGTTTGACATATTCCAATAATTTGGAATGCAAACATATATTCCTAGTTCATATTTAATTTGTATCTTGTAGTGTCATACTAATGATACTTACATTTAAAATCAATAGTAATATATATATATATAAGAGAGAAGATCATTAGAAAACAAATTTAAGATGTTGTAAAACCAATTAGTAACTTTTTTTTTATGAAACTTGTAACACATGTTCACAGAACATGTATATATTGTGTTGTTTTTATTATCAAATACTAAATTGAGAAAATGTATATCAACCAATTTTTGCTCTAAAAATGATAAAAGACATGTAATATTAACAAAATGATATTAAAGACAAAATATGTCCATCAATCATTGATTGTTATGTGCAATGAATTGTAGTCATTGAACACATATATGCTTGGTAGAATTCACATCTAAATTGTAACAAACATCCATGCTTGTTTGATATCAACAAAGATATGTTTAATAGACACAATGAAAAAATACTCTCACATCTAAGTGAAGCATTGTCAACACTTGAGGCAATTGATGAACATGAGAAGAATGAGGGATGATTTGTAACTTATGACGAGACAATACCAAACAACCACTACTTGAAAATAATGTTTTAATTGGGTTATATGTTATAAAATACAACATAGAAGACAAAGTAGTCAATGGTATCAAGAGGACATCAAAGAGACATGAATAACCATTGAAAGATCTCATTGAAACGAATTTTCAGACTTTTATGACAAAAATATTATCACTAACTTGGACACCAATATTAGACATTACAAAACCATTACAAATAAGTAGAGGAATTTTTCAAATCACAATACAAAATTTATTTCCAATATAGTGAGCTTGTGCTAGAATAATATTAAATCTCAATATTTTTTTATATTAAAAGGTCCACACCCAAGGAGTAACAATTAACCTTAAGCGAAAAATGTTTTAAAAATACATTCATTCATCATATATTCTATGCTGGAGAAGCACTATATAAATCTCAATATTAAATCTAAATAGACTTGAAACTAATCCAAATGACATAATGATACATTGATTAATATACAAATCATTATCTTTTTTTTTCACACTTGAAAGTGCTGGACCTTGAACTTATTTTTTGTGTCAAAGCCCTGCCATAATTGAACATAAGTCTGCTGAATTACATACTTCTGGACTCACCTGTACATCGTCCCCATTGAGACAAATCATTATTATGTATCAAAACCTTATATCTTCCCAAAAAATAAAAATTAACACTAACCAACTTCCACCACAAGAAATGAAATACTTAATAAATGAAAGACATCAATAAAGCCAAGATATCAAGGAAAATGGAAAAATGTGAAAGACATCCATAAAGCCCCACTAAAGACTGTACTTTTGTTATGTATGTATATTGGGACTGCCTCAGCCTTTAGTGATTAGCTTTTGGTTGATATTTTTCCTTGAGCAGCTTATGATTAGCCTTTGGTTGATATTTTCTTTTGAGCAGCTTATGAAGCATATAGGATATAGGATTGTATACTGTAGCTTTTGGGTGGTTTAAACAGTGGATATTTGTAAATTGGATAACTATATATATGGTTGTAACTCTTGATGTAATGTTGTTAGCAGCTTTGATTTCTTTTTGGAATAACAAATATTGTTTTTAAGACATGAAAAGAGATATTTGTTTCCACATCAAAAAAAAATCAATAAAGTCTACCAATACCAATGATAATAACCTAGTGACACTGTAAATACAAATACTGATTCTATGGCATGTAATTTATAGTAACATATTGACACAGTAAGTGAGATTTTTTTTGAAGTGTTCCCATCAAGACCCAGCTGAAATTGCAAATTGATATCCTTGTACACATATCCATGTTAACCAGATCTATTAAACGCCCAAAAAGCAAACTACAACTGGCGATTATCCCTGAGACATCATGAAAGTCTGAGTTCCATTAATTAGAATTACAGCACAAGCATAGAAAGCTGTCGAAAGCTTAATTCATTCATTAAGCTATGTTCCCTCTGATCATCCAATCTAGCCTGCAATACATCCGGAATACGAAAGAGTCGGGTGCGAATTCTATCAATCCGGGTATTGTGAACAACAAGGGGAAGATGCCACCGAAACATGAACTGACAATAGCAGCGAGAAACTCTGGTGCAAATAACCGTTAAACGCCTGACAGTCGGAATCCATAACAGTAGTGGGGAAAATACCAAGAGAACAAGAGGAATCATGGCACCTACGAACAATATTCAGATATCGGAAAACCTGGTTATCGCCATTGAATCCTCAACTGAAATGAAAAATCAGGCAATGAATATTGAATCCTGCTGAAATGAATATGAAACTCCAAGAACAAAGAAGGAAGGAAGTGCATTTATTCATTCTTTTAGATTGTTTGGGAGGCGGTGGATCACTCGGTGGAAGCAAAAATATTGATTGGATCCACTCTTCGTCTCGGATTATCTAAGTTATGATTATCTATATTTTAATGTCTATTTTGGCTATCATTCAATGTTTGATTGATTGGATGCATTTTGGTTATCATTCCACGTTTGATTGATTGGATGCAGAGGAACAATGAACTGAATTTATGAAATTATATACATTTTAATTTAAGATTTGGGTTTATGTTTTTTATTTATGGATGAGGATGAGATGAGATAAGTGTCTTGTTTCGATTGATTTTATGGCAGTCTTTCAAAATTTGAAATAAACCGTTATGTAAAAAATGAATATAAAAAATAACTCTGAGCTAGCTGAATGGAAAACCAACAATTCATGGCAGATCACTAGAAGAATGACGCTTTTATTTGAGATTTGGGTTTGTGTTTTTTTATTTACTAACGAGGACTAGATGAAATAAGTGTATTGTTTACATTGATTTTATGGCAGTCTTTCAAAATTCCAAATAAATCATTGTTAAAAAAATGAATATAAAAAATAACAGCTGCCAAAACCAACCATTCATGACAGAGATCACTGGAAGAATGTTAGATAAAAATAAAGAATATAAAAAATAACTCATAGTTGATAAATAGATAAAAGGAAGAGTGTCCATAACTATCTCTCAACCATTTGATCCATATCCACTGCCACAAAATATGTCGATGTGCAAGAATACAGCCTAGATTCATTTCATGGTCATCCTATATTGTTATGCTTAAATGTATCTTGATTGAGTGCATAAATGGATAACTATAACAATTTGGTAATTATTTTAACTTATGTTTAGCCTTTGTTTAAGATTTACATAAAGCTAAGTGACTAGCTATATCTATCCGATGTTCACTTTACTTGTGACTGTACTAGTTTTTAATTAATTGATTATTTAAAGAAATTTAAAAAATATAAATAAATTTTAATTATTATTTTAAAAAAAATTAGAATATCTAAAATGTCTTTTGTGTTGTTTTTATAATAAGAAGGAAAGTTGTCCCTTGAGAATGCAATAAGTCAAATGTGTATCACCATTTATGGAGTTACTTGTGCAGGAAAACATTGTAGACTTCGCATATTATTGTCAAAAATAGCAAAACCATTATGCATCCATTATGAATTGCTGGTAAATTTGGTATTAATTGTTTTATTCATTTCATATCAAAGATATTAATTGTATAGAAATTGCTTGTAAATTTGGTATTAATTGTTTTTTTCATGTTATTAAAGATCTGGTATTAATTATTGCATTGAAGAGGTGCATTTTACAACCCAGTAGGGGAGAGATGTGTAATTCTTTCCGTGCTCATCCTAGAGTTGACACGTGTCTTTTATAAAAGAAAATAAAACATTATTAAAGATAATATATCCGCTGAAATTAAATTTAAATTATTTAAAATCTCATATACATAAAACAATATAAATTAGATAAACTAAAACCATAAACATTAAATTTCACGTGTCTTCAACATTTTCACTGTAAAAAAAATTTACACATTAAAAAATTTAATTCCTCTATATGTTTGATAGATATCTAAAATCTATACCGGTGTTATTCATTCTCTATCAAATAACGCATATTAAGACTTTGAATTTTTTATTTCCTTTTTCGTTATCCATCGTTATGAATTGCTTGTAAATTTGGCATTCCCTATCAAAGAGCACGTATTAAGACTGAATATTTTATTGTCTTTTTCATTATGCATGCATCATGAATTGCTTGTAAATTTGGTATTAATTGTTTATTCCATTCCTTATAAAAAAATAACACGTATCAGGTTTACGTGAAACAATATGATTAATGATGTTAACATAGTTTGATTCTCCTTGTCCCCTTGGTCTTCATTCATGATTTTTACTTTTGTTTCAATGAATATTCAAGTAGTTTAAAGGTTGCCACGTGTTCGAGCATTCATGTGTTTATTGAATTTATTGCTTTTTAAATAACATTTCTATTGTATTGTTCTCTACTTGATATTTGTGGTGTGAAAAGTGCTACTTTGTCAAGCAAATAAATTATGGAGAAATCAACTATAGTGTCATGATCAAATTTTCATGAGCTACGGTGAGAGTTGTCAATGAGATATTTGTCAGAGTTGTTAGAGAGTTGCATACCTTTCTATTTTTTTTCAATTGTATTGTTTTGTCATGCTAATTATGGGGAATTTAATTTAATTGTGTGACCATTTCAATATCTAAATGAACACAAGGAGAAGGGATGACATGACATGGATGACAAGGGTAGGGGATTCTTTTTCATCCCACGTGGAATGAGGAATGTGACTTCACCTAGGGGTCTTGGAATCACGTTGAACAATGAGGAAAAATTCATAGTGGTATTTCAAGGACTTCAAAGATTGAAGGAATGTGGAGCTAAGCACAATATTATGATTGTCGGGGTTTCTTCCGTTGTCATCAAATGTCCACTTCTATAGGCCCCCACCAATTCCTTTGAGTGTTATTTTTGCATTGTAATCTCTCTATCCCTCATTCAATTGGATTAAGAAGTATAACTAGAAAATTCTAATCATAGCAGAGCAATTTGAATCCATTTCTTACTTCTAGGTTGTGTGAACACTCAATAAAAGGGGAAATTATCTAGCTAATATAGGCACCCACCTCCAAGAAGAATAGATTAGTGTTTAAAGAAAGCGTCAACTCATGCACCACTTCTATCATATAATTGCAAGGATAATAATTTTCATTCATAATGGACATGAGAAAGTTCATGCAAAGAAACTAAGATGAGGATTTATGGCCACCTTCCCCACCTTCAATCCCATGCACCATTTCAATGGTGTACAATTATATGCAAGCACTTGTGTTGGGTTTTGGAATTGTAGCATCCCCATCCATCGATTGAAACAATAGAGGGGAGATTTACAAATCGTGAGATCCTAAATTTCACCCCATGATGCAGTACCAAATTCATAAAGAATGAAGTGTGTGTGCATATACATAAATAAAAATGCAACAGAAATAAACTTTATCCACACACCCACCCACATGCATATATGCATGCATAAAATAAAATCATTCTACATTGAGATACAAAGAGAATACTTATCTTTACACAAATAATATCCAAGCAACTGAATGTTAAGAGCCAATTTCCACCCAACCGTAGGCACTTTGTCAAGCATATACTCTTTCTATTGAGAGGGAACCCCAAGCTAGGCTATGAGGCCACTAGGGAGAAGGGAAATCCTACAAGAATCTACAACTCTCTTCCCACAACCTATTATGCTCTTTATGCTTAGCCAAATGCTCATACAAGGTTCTACAGGAATCTCACTCAACCATGAGAGCCATAGATCCAACAATACCTACCCCACACAACACCCTTTTAACACATATTTCATTAAATTTGAACTTAAATAGTGGATCTAGAATGATTCCAAATTAACCAAAAAAAACTCAATTTTGGTGATTTCCTTGTAATAAATGTTTCCAAATTTAATGAAATATGTGTTTTTTGGCTCAGGAATCCCCTTCATTGACCTACAGTTCCTCTAAGTGATTCATCTTTCCAAGTTCTTCTAGTGTGTGCATAGAAGGAGTCCAGTCTGTTATATGCTCTTGGAGAGCCACATGTAGCCTTAATTCGTGATTCCTCAAGCATTCCAGAGTAGAAAAATTTAATTGGTACGAGTTCCTAGCTTTCCTAACCTCCATGCTCACCTATAGTCATCCAATTGCTCACAAATTTGCAGCTCTAATTGTAAATTCAAATTTCTTGGTATGCACATTCTGGTAATTGGTAATGAACAAAAAAATGACAATTCTTTGTAGTGTAGCGGTAAAAGTATGCATAGTGAATAATGGATGGTAGACTCAAAAAAGATAAGATAATGGCGGAAAAGACAACCAGCATAATTTTGATTATTGAAGAGAGAAGTCTCTTTCCTTTTTTAACAAATTGAAAACTATAATATTATAAAAAGGTTGCGCACAACCATTCATTATAGAGCCAGAAAGGAGATTGTCTATATTCAATAGATGTCTGAGCAGAGAAGATTATAGCTATAACTAACTTTAGATTGTAAAAATTCTTAATTTTATTCTGATAATTCACCATAATATAAGAGAGATACACCCTTACAAATCATTGGTTTTAACAAATACAAAAAAACATTTAAACAACCTAGAGGGAAAAATAACTATTGCTTCTTCTTGCATGAAAGTTTGAAGGTTGGTTGCATAATAGATGTTTCTTCCATTGGAACATCATTTGGAGACTCTTGACAGTGGTTGTATTTTACCATTTTCAAAGCTTCATCCTTAATAATATCAACTGTACCCATAAGTTCCTTCAAATTACTTTCCAAGTCATTAATCCTATAATTCTACCATGTAAGATGATTCGAGATATACTTAATGTTTGTTGCGACCTCCCTATTCACCTAGACCCCTTTGCATACAGATTCAAAAAGCATGCAAAGATGCACTTTGAAATCCTCAATTATGCTCTTCACGTTGACAAAACACTCTGCCCAACCCTCCATTGCTTCCTTCACCATATCCCGAGAAGGGATGTTAAAGCCAACGCTCGTGGACCTGAAGGGAAGGGCTCCAAACAAGTCATGAAAATATTGGTTCACCACACCTTCTTGAAGCCCATAGTATTCGACATCCTTGACCGACTGAATGAGAAGACTCGGGGCACTACCATTCTACATTTTTTCCAAGCCTTTCATTTCACTTGTGTGATCTCCTCCTTCGAGGAATGAGTGTAATAAAGGAACCTTTAATGCACATGAAAGCGAGGATAGGGGGAATGAACCCACCATGCAAAATCCCACGTGTCCCCCTAAGCAAAGATAAGGGGAGACTAACAAAATACTTTAACGCCAACCTTATATTATGAGAAGGTAGGATTCAAAACAAATAAATTTACATGTCATGGAACATATTTAACTTTCTTATCTCCATTTGCATAAACACCAATCGTTGCACTATCCTAGCCTCTAGGTTTGCTATCTCACCAGTGTATCCATTATTCTCTCGTAATACATGGAAAAAATAATTTTTTGTAGGCTTGTTAAGATGAGTTATTCTGTTGTAAATCCTCTTACATATGGAGGTTCCCTTATCATACCCATACCTTGTCTTCCTAATTACCTGCTTGGAGATTCCAAAGACCATTAACTTTATGATGTTTAATGTTGAGGTTAATTCAATACCGTGATATAGTGCCATCCATTCTTCCTCATAGTTTGGTTTTATCACTAGACCCCAAGCAAAGTTGTTAACAATTTTTCCTCTAGGATAAAAAATGACCCTCCCACACCTGCCTCCCATGTTTGAAGAGAGAGGACTCTTACAACATTCATAGAAGTATATTCATCCCATGCTTCCATAACTATGTGAGAAGACTTTCCCCACCAACCTCACACATGCATTCAATGATTGGGTGAAATAGTGAAAAGTAAGTAATTGGCTCATTTAAGGAGAATTACAACAATTGGGTGAGTTTTAAGGCTGACACTTGGAAATATAGGATTTAATGTCCCATATGCCCCATTTCCTCTTCCTCTTTAGTGGAATCATAGCGGGCACCTCCAATGCTCTTTACATAGCCATCTTGGACAATTTTATTATTTTTCAATATAAAATTAACATAACATTCAAATTGGCATGGTAAGCCAACAACATGGTCCGTAATTACATATCTACATCATACATGCCTAGATATTCACTAGTCATTCCTTGGCCTTGAGCTCCATGCTAGGAATCCATACTACGTATTTACATCATTTACATGATTTGATTTAACATGTTCCAAGTAAAAAATGGGGGTATTGCAATCCCCTCCATCCTTGGTGTTTGATCAAAATTATAATAAAAATGGAGATTCCTCTCTCATGGTATCCTCTAGCTCCTATGTAACTTCATTGATACCAAATTTATTCCATTCAAACCTTTACCTATTCGATGGATTAGTTCTTGAGCAACGTTACCCTCCTGACAAGGATGCATAGTGGCTCTATTTGGAACCCTCCCTCGGGTTTCACTTGAATCACATTCCAATCAATTACATGGTTAGGATCATGTACATATTTATTACGCAAAGAAACATGAAAAGCATTATGAGCTCTAGTGTTAGCAGACAATGCAATTTTGTATACAACTAGCCCTATCCTGTCAAGCACTTAAAATGGCCCACAATACCTTGGTGATATATTGGTACAACCTCCAATATTCAAGGAACATTTCCTTGTATAACTCTAAGTGGAATGTCTAGCAAAATATTTTTCTAAATCAAGCAAACTTTTCCTAAATATTGATAACAACATATGGAACTTTGATTTAGAAAAATTGGAACTTTTGCTTGGCTAGATATTGAGAACAACATTCCAAATTTGGGTGGAGTGTTTGCAACAACCACATCCATGACAATACTCTTTGTGGGGATTTGAGTTAATGTCACAACCAGATGTTTTATTAAACCCAAACAACTCACCTTTCTTGAATAAAGAGAGAACGGGTCTTTATAAGGCCTTGTGATATCTAACCCCAAACTTTCTACCACATCTTTTTCCATAAGACTTTGTGATGCCCCTAAATATAACACTGCATTGTGGAGAACCATATCATGAACATTAATATGATGTAAAAAGGAGGTACTTCATCATATTCAACATTCTAAATGCGAGGACCAAACAATAGGGTAAGATTATCATCTTAAATATTCAAAGTATCATGCTATTCTTCTTCTTCTCCTTTTACTATCTTAAGAATCCGATCCTTGTATTCAACATTCTTTAAAATTCCATTGAAAGGAATTGAAATTTTAATTTTTGAAATTTCATTTTCAATACTAAAAGAAGAGCGATGTTTTTCAGTTTCTTTCACATTGGAATCCATTTTTCCTTCTGGAAATTTCTTAGGGACATAAACTTTTGGATCCTTGTATTCAACATTCTTTAAAATTCCATTGAAAGGAATTGAAATTTTAATTTTTGAAATTTCATTTTCAATACTAAAAGAAGAGCGATGTTTTTCAGTTTCTTTCACATTGGAATCCATTTTTCCTTCTGCAAATTTCTTAGGGACATAAACTTTTGGATTATCCTTATTTTTAGGAACTTATTTCTTATATTGACTTGTTGTGGGCTGATCAACTGGGACTTTGTTTGGATTCACAACAACATTTCTACTCTTGAGTTTGTGTTTCTTTTGGAAATCAAGACCTTCATTTTGATAACCTCTTTGATACTATTCTGACTCCTTGGATAGCATACTACAATCTTCTTCTTGAAAAGTCTTGCCATACACTTTCTTTTTAAGATAAAACTTAGGTTCAGTTTCATCGAAAAGATCAATTTGGTCTTCAGGTTGTTCTATATCTTCCTCGTCAACAAAATTATATGGAAATGGGGCTGACCTACTAATCACCCTGATTTATTGGATCTCTTTTCTCTCTTTGTTTGATTTGTGGAACTGGGTGTCTCCTAAAGTTTGGATTTCTTATTTGGGGCTCTGTTTGTTCTCTATAAGTAGGTCTATTCTCCAAAGAGAGTCTATCTACAATCCTTTCCATGGTCCTCATCATTAAATCAAACTTTGCATCTACTGAATTGGAAGTAGAAGGCTGACTTTCCTTCTTATAATTCTTCTTTTCAGCCTCGACATTATGTTTGATATTTGCAAATGCCATCATTTTTTATTCCACTTCTATAGCATCCTTCAACATGTCAAGCAATGTTGCAAACCTTCTTTCTCTTAGAATTAGTGCAAAATAACTATTAGAAGCTTCATCATAATGGAGTTGGGAAGCTCCAACATGAGGTTTAATCTGAGTTGGGATTGAGTTATACACCTTTATAAATATTGCAAAAAAATATTTTGCTGGTTCAGTATTGTTCTTCTATAAGTTATTATATTGTGTTAAGATATGCAAAGGGTTTTTCTTATCTTCCCATGTCCTAAGGAAATCTTCTTTAAATTCATTAAAATTGTTGATACTTCTTGTTGGGAGAATCCTAAACCCCTTCTTGACTTCTCAAAGATCAAGCTTGTATATATAGGTGAAAGAGGGATCAAAGGGGTTGAGATTATTAGGGAGGAGGGAGAGGGATCATCCCTAGAGGCTAGGGGTACAAATGCCACCTAATCCAAGTAGTCGGGATAATCCTCCATGAGGACTTTCATCTAGAAGGTTCTGGAAATCTTCTCTTTTTTCCCTTTTGAGAGTGATGACCTTCCTTGTGCATGAGCAGGTTTTGCCAACACTCCTTTTCATCAGGAAACAAATGTCACCGACACACTTGTTCAATAGGAAATAGGATTTAGAGCAGGATGATGCTCTATGTCATAAGGCAATGTGCATCAGACCTCCTAGAATTGAGGAAAGACCTCCTCCAAAAGATGTTTTGGCCATGTTAATTCAAGGGATTGAGCATCAGGACAAATTTTAGGTGTAATAGAATCCCCCCCAAAGTAAGAAGGTAGATGGATGTGATAGGTGAAATACTTTGCTAGATATGGAAGGATATCATAGGCAAAGAGTGGCGAGTGAAGACTTGACACAATACCAAATCACAGACTATCTGACTCAAGTCATGCTGCTGACCAATACACTTCAAATCCATGTATACTGAGAAAGTCATGGATACCAATAATATACTGTATATCCATGATAAAAAAGACTCAAATTGGTACATAGCTTTGGAATATACACTGTATATCTATGTCATCCTGACCCAAACTTGAACATAGCCACCAAACATACAATGTGGATCCATGCAATGACTCAAAAATACTCCATCGCAACCTGAGGATAGGCACATATTCAAGTGAATACTTAACCACTCAAGGTATTCATTCCAAACCAAAATAGTACAATTATATCCATGTGAATAGATGTCCTAATGTCGAACATGGTAGAAACCACTTGATTATCGATCATTGATGTATACCGTTAACCAGCATGTGGGAAATCATTATTTAATATCAATGATTCCCAAGGTACTCTAGTACATTCCTCCGAACATACAATGTGGATCCATGCAATGACTCAAAAATACTCCATCGCAACCTGAGGATAGGCACATATTCAAGTGAATACTTAACCACTCAAGGTATTCATTCCAAACCAAAACAGTACAATTATATCCATGTGAATAGATGTCCTAATGTCAAACATGGTAGAAACCACTTGATTATCGATCATTGATGTATACCGTTAACCAGCATGTGGGAAATAATTATTTAATATCAATGATTCCCAAGGTACTCTAGTACATTCCTCCGAATGTGAATAGATGACTT
The DNA here is from genome assembly GCA_001517045.1 of Pseudotsuga menziesii. Taxonomy (NCBI): domain Eukaryota; kingdom Viridiplantae; phylum Streptophyta; class Pinopsida; order Pinales; family Pinaceae; genus Pseudotsuga; species Pseudotsuga menziesii. The sequence continues at coordinate 127,209 of LPNX010269891.1, read as the reverse complement.
GCAGTTGAACAATCGGTGGAATCTTTCAATCAGAGGCTAATGATGAAATCCCACTATCGAAAGTGAGGAACCCTGTCATTGAGGCATGTAAACAAGAATAGACTCATCGAAGGAGGGCCATGATGTCTCCCCCATCATTGACATGAAACTTGGAACAAATGTGATTTTGAAGTGATCGTGACAATGGAACAATAATAGGACTGACTCAGATATGAACGATTTGAAGGAAGGTAAGGAAGATACAAAGGTATACTATAGTGAATCCTCCCCTTGAACATTGAATGACATGACAAGTGACTTGGAATCATTGACTGAACAAGGAAGAGACCAAACATAATGCAAAGGCAAGACGATGCATTCTTTGAACTAACTCAAAGCATTTAAATGACTCATGAAAGCAGATTGACTTGATGACAAGATGCATACCCAATTATTTGAATGAAAATGTAGACAGGTTCCATGTTCAAGGGTGGACTATGAGAAGCCATTAACACAAATGAAAGATATTCCCCATTCCCTTAATTTAAGCATGTGATGGAGGAGTACCTCTTTGATTTTTAATGATCTTGAAAAGGATATCAAATGCTCGATATAGGTCATCAAGTGATGAGTCCATCCTCATATGTTTTACGAACTTGAGAAAGGAGGGGTTCATTCCCAGAAAAGTGTCCTTCATTGCTTAATTTTACAAGTCCAAAGAAGGTAAACTCAGTTGTCGTTTCATGTTTAGAGAATCTGAAATTACTAAGAAGACTCCATAATGGAATTTTTTGTAAATTTAGTCCTCGAGGTCTGAAAAAGTATAAACCAATACCTAGGATAACTGTTCTAGTTGCAATAAACTGGAGTGTACATTTTTCGTAAATAAGTCTAAATGGTCCAAAAAATGGGTAAACTGTCACTGGATAGATGACCTTTCAAATACTTTTACAAGCGTGAAAGAATCAAGTTCTCTTGGATATATTTTTGGATTTAAATAGTCTAAAAAGAGCTTAAAGATGACTCCTAGGGGGTTTTCTTTTTCATTATCCAATTTTAACAGGTCCGAAAAAGCGATAAAAGAACACTCGATATTTTCCTGATTTTTTAATGAGCATGATGATGGTATAGAAGGTGCTCGAATTTTTTTTCAACTTGATCCAGAGTGTGAAAAAGTAAAAAAGAAGGTCTATCGCAACCAAAAAACGCCCAATAAGGCCCTGGAATCTTCAAAAACAACATTAGGACACTTTCACCATAAAAACTATAGGAAAACATAGTGAAAAACCTCAATATTTGATGATTTCACCAATTATTTCTTATTGAAAACAAAAAAATAATATAAAAATAGTGAAATAGTCAAAATTACTTACCATTGTTTTTTTATCATAGGAATTGAGTGAAAATTGTGTTTGAGAAATGAATTTGCAACGAATATTCCAAGAGCTAATGGAAACCAATCAACAAACTGTCAGAAACAGGTAAGAGATATCATACTCCCCTTCCCTTTCATGGTTGAAATTCCACTTTTTATCATCCTTTTTGCATTTTTAGGAGAGTTTTGGAAAGGAGAAGAACGTGCCCTGGGCGATGCTCTTCTCCCTTTTAGGAGGTGCACCATCACACTCCCTAGATGGGGAAAGAGCGTTAGGGGCGCTCTTTCCTTTAAATGAGGTTGCGTCGTTGTTGTGATATGTTGGGGAAACTGCCTCGGTGACTGTGACTCTTCAAAAACAACTTATTTAACATGAATTTTAAGTTTTTATTCCAATGAATTGAGTCTAATAATTTCCATGTAGATGTCCCACAGGAGTTTGACTAAAAAAATGGTGATTTGGAAGGAGCACAAGCATGAACTAGACGATGCCCAAGTGGCATATGACCTAATGCCAGTGAGGGAATTGAGGGAGTGTGGGATCCTTAATTACTTCCTGACTCCGGGTATGAGGGCCCATGTCCGTCTATTAGACCACTTGATACAGATGTGGGACTCGAATAAATAATATTTCCAGTTGGGGACCCACATTTTGACTATTGATGTTGATGACATCTACTTTCTAACTGGACTATCCAAGAGAGGAATTCCAATGTCACTTTTTGGTCCTAGGGGGGGAGACATGTCCGTTGATGACCTCATTGATGAGTATTGTGTAGCCAGAGAGAGGTCCCAAGGGGGAAATATTTCGATCAAACATATTGTATATCGGCCATTGAGGCCTGTATCCTAAACCATACAGAATTTAGCAGGAGGTAGATCTACTCATCATACTACCTAGGCATATATGTTATATGCGTTGGAGTGCATGGTGTTGAAATATTGTAACTTCAAAGGATATTCTAAATGTATTTTACTGATGTAACCCTAGGGAGATGTTATTATTCCTCCGACGAGGTGTTACTATTGTATTTGTTCATAATAGAGTCATGAGGTAAAGCCTCCTCTTATGTCGAGTCTTTAGTACCCCAATTAATAATATAATATAATGTTTTGAGTATTCCTAGGTAAAGTTGGCCCATATCGTTTATTGGGGCCGACTTGTCTAGTGAAAAAAGTCAATTGACAATTAGTATAAATAGAGGAGTTGTGGTTCTTATTTGAATATAGACTCACTCACTTGTGTAGCGCATAGGAGAGAGAGAGAGAGAGACTGAACGAAAGGAGGAGAACAACTATTTTCGGGGTTGTCTTTTATACATCTTATACAGAGGAAGTTTTTGCTGGGTTTTCTTCCCCTTGAGGGTTTCCCAAGATAAATGTTGTGTCTATCTTGTGATTGTGTTTCTATCAGTGATTCTTAATATGTTGCTATGATTTTGAATTGAATACTATTGAATCTAGTCTAGCATATGGAAAACTTATCATGGTATCAGAGCTAACCTGATTAGAGAAGCTTTCACAAGGTAAAATCCCCCCTCCTCTCTCTCCAGAAGAAATTAGGTTTTTTGAAAAAGTTGGAGGATTGAAGATCTGCTTGTATAGGAATTTATGCCCTCCCAGAGCGCATATATTGAGACCTAGATCGAATTTTTTGGGTGGATAGATCTCTGGGAAATCAAAACCCTAGTTTGGCAGTGAACCAGAAAAACTGCAGCAAAACAGAACCAAAAAAGATGCACTGCTACAACTTTTAAAGTAGGATTTGAGGACTGAAGATTAGGGATCTCTAGAAAGAAATTGGACCAACGAACTCGCCTCCTCCAAGTGCATCTACTGGTAAGGTAGAACTCCTATTTTGACAATTTTCATTTTTGAGTAACTTATAGCTCAAGATGGCCTCAAGCACTATGCTTGAGGACAAATTGGAAGGCCTAGAAAAATTCCTAGCTTGAAGTATAGGATTGGCCTCATTCTGAAAGAGAATGGTCTTGAGAAGTACATCAAGAATGAGATTGCAGAACCTGAAGAAGTTGAAGCTAAGGAGAAGCATGAATAAGACCTAATCAAAAAAATGAGGATCATTACTGACCATTAAGGATCACTTGATCCCTTAAGTGTCATCCAAGAATACACCTAAGCAAATGTATGATGCACTTTCTAGAATGTATGAAGGAAAGAACATCAACAGAAAGATGAATCTCAGAACTCAATTGAAGGGAACCAAGATTAGCAAAGGAGAATCTGTTCAAGATTACTTCACAAGGATGTCCCAGATCAAAGAGAAGCTAAGTGCTATTGGAGATACTCTTGATGAGGATGAATTGGTTATGACTGCTCTTAATGGCATCACTAGACCTCGAGACTCATTCATCCAAACTCTGTGTTCCAAGAAGTAAAGTATGATGTTTGACATAGTATGGGAAGATTTCATACAAGAAGAAGCTAGAGTATCCAATAGAGAAGCTCTTCTCAGAGAAGATGATCAGGCTCTAGCTACCCCTACTATGGAAAGAAATCAATCAAACTTCAAGAAGAGTAATCATAACCCTTCCAAGAAGAAATTCCATAGAAGAAAGAAGAAGAAGGATTACTCAAGTTATCAATGCTACAACTATCATAAGTTAGGACATATTTCTATAAAATGTCCATCACTAAAGAATAAAAACAACAAAATACATCATGCTCATCTAGCTGAATATGAGAATGAAGAAAGACCTTGAAAGAGAACTAGAGGAGAAGATGTAGAGGAATATGTGCTATTCTCTGCACTCTCTGGTATGTAACACTTGAAGAAGATACATGGCTTATTGATAGTGGTGCATATAAGCACATGAAAGGAAAGAAGAAAACTCTGTCAAATATTGAAGAGAATAAATCTTCCTAGAAAGTATCATTGGGAGTATCAATATCCCATCAAAGGTATTTGTGAATCAAGCTACAAGCTTGACTCTGGGACCTCCATGAAGATGAAGGAAGTATTGTATGTACTAGGTTTGAAAAAGAACCTACTCTCCATCTAAGCTCTAGACAAGAAAGGATATAGAGTTGCTTTTATAGACTCGAGAAGTACTCATGTGGTCCAAGGGTAAGACACTTGAATATGTTGTAGTCATTGGAGAAGAAGAAGGAGGACTGTACGAGCTCAAAGGACACTGAGAGACAACCCTTGTCCATGAGACTACCAGCTCAAGTGAATTGTGGCATAAGAGAATTGCTCACATCAACTACAAAGCATTTCCCTATGTAAGAAAGATGGTAACATGGTTACTAGATCTGAAAATCGAACATGAGGTAACCTGCAAGGGATGTGCACAGGGAAAGAACATCAAGAATCACTTTCTGAAAAGTGACACAAAGACTAAAGGTACGTTGTAACTAATCCATTCTGATGTATGTGGTCCTATGCCCTACATTTACTTAAGTGGATATGAATACTATGTCACATTTATTGATGATTATTCAAGAAAGACTTGGATACATTTTTTTGAAGAATAAAAGTGAAGTTTTTGGGAAATTCAAGGAATTCAAATTCTTGATAGAGAACTAGTCAAAAAAGAGAATCAAGACACTGAGATCAAATAATGGTGGAGAATACACTTCAAAGGAATTTGAAGCATTCTGTAGCGAGGCAAGAATCAAGAGGGAACTAACCACTCCCTATAATCCCCAGCAAAATGGTGTTGCAGAAAGAAAGAATAGAACTATCATGGAAGCAGTGAAGACCATGATTCATGACCAAGACCTCCCTATGCACCTATGGGCTGAAGCTGCAAGAACTACCGTATATGTGCAAAATAGATTATCTCACAGTGCTCTTGAATTCAAGACTCTTGAATAAGTGTATACTGGAAAGAAACCTAAAGTAAGCCATATCAAGATATTTGGTTGTCCAGTATATGTACATATTCCGAAAGAGAAGAGAACCAAATTGGATCCCTCTGGTAAGAAGGGAATATTTGTAGGATACTATGAAATATCCAAAGCCTTCAGGATATACATTTCAGGATTCCATCATATTGATATTAGTAGGGATGTAACCTTCGATGGAGAGACAGCTCTTAAGAAATCTAGAAGGTGTCAGCTTGAAGAAATACATGAAGAAGATGTACCTCCCAGAAGAACAAAAGCTGAGCCAACTCTTGAAATAGCAGCATCAAAAGATCATGACATGCTAGAGCCTCATGAGCCCCCTAGTATGGATATCTCTCAAAAGAGAAAACCTGCTTGGGTAATAGAAATCATACAAGAAGCAGAAAGATATGGAGCACCAGAAGGTTCCATAAGAACCAGCAATAGATCAAAGCCATATTCCAGTTATGTAGCTTTGATGTGTGATCTTGTAGACCAAGAACCCAACATCTATGAGGAAGTTGCACAGAAGAAAGAATGGGTTGAAGCAATGATAGAGGAATACCAGTCGATCATGAAGAATTATGTTTCAGATATAGTTCCCAAACCAAAAAACAAGAGTGTGGTTTCTTTGAAATGGATCTACAAGATAAAACATGCCGCAGATGGAAGTATTGAAAAATACAAAGAAATATTTGTGGCTAGAGGATTCTCTTAGAAAGAAGGAATCGATTATGAAGAGACATTTTCTCCAGTAGCAAGGTACACTTCCGTCAGCAATATCATGGCACTTGCCTCCATGATGAAATGGGACTTGCACCAAATGGATGTAAAGACAACCTTCCTTAATGGTGTGATTGAGGAAGATGTTTACATCGAACAACCACAAGGATTTGAAGTCGAAGATAGAGAAACTCATGTATGCAAGTTGAAAAAGGCTCTGTATGGACTGAAACAAGCTCCCAGAGCTTGGTATGGGAGAATAGATAGCTTCTTGACAAGCATGGGCTTTACCAAGAGTAAAGATGATCCTAATATTTATATGAAGATTATGGATGATGAACCAATCATACTATTATTGTATGTGGATGATCTATTTCTGACTGGAAATGAGAAATAGATCAAGTATTGCAAGAAGAATCTAGCTAAAGAATTCGAGATGAAAGATCTTGGATTAATGCATTATTTCCTAGGGTTGGAAGTGTGGCAGAGCCCAGAAGGAATGTTTCTGAATCAGGGAAAGTATGCAATAGAAATATTGAAAATATTTGATATGTTGGATTGTAAAGTCATGGACACACCCATGGACACCAACTTAAAGCTGTTGTCTGATGAGACATCCAAGCTAGTATATATGACTCAGTACAGACAGTTTATTAGGTCATTGATGTATCTAACTAACACAAGGCCAGATATATGCTTTGTTGTGAACACCTTGAGTCAGTATCTAGTTAAACATAGATAGGTTCACTTAATAGTTGCAAAGCATGTGATGAGGTACCTAAAAGGTACAATTGGTTTGGGACTGCACTATGGAAGAGATCATGACTACAATTTGCATGGATATACAGATTCAGATTTGGCAGGAAGTTCCACAGATATGAAATTCACATCAGGTGGATGTTGTTGTCGAGGATCTGCCATGATCTCATGGTTTAGTAAGAAACAATCCAGTGTTGTTCTCAGCACGGTTGATGCATAGTGTATTGCATCTTTCTCTGCTTGTTGTGAAGCGATATGGCTTCGAAAGATGATGTTAGGAATATTTGACATGGAGGTGGACACTAGAGTAATTTTGTGACAACCAAAGTTGTATAAAGATGATAGAAAATCTAGTGTTCCACGATAAATCAAAGCATATAGAAATTCGATATTTCTATAGAAGGTATATGGTACAAAAGGGATCCATCAAGCTGCAGTATGTGGGTACCGATGAGCAAGTTCCTGATATACTCACCAAGCTTCTCTCTCGAACGAAGTTTGAGTATTTCTGCGACAAGATTGGTATAGTTCGGAAGGACTTTCCTTGCAAGGAGGAGAAGTGATGGGACTACAAATAATGGACCATCTTTGAAAAAGGAAGATTAGGTCAGAGACATGAACCCTCCTCAGTCAAAGGGGGAGCAGGTTGATGATATGAAAACTTCCCAGGAAAGGGGGGGTAATGACGAGATATGCTATGTAGATGATACTCTCATGTGGAGAGTATAGATATATTCATATGTAGATTCCATAGAGTTAACACTCGCTTGGGAGTGGTCCTAGCTTGTGTGGTATGGATTCTCTATGATGAGTCCTCACGGATGCCAAGACTAACATTGTGTATGCAGTCGAGATCTGCTCTGCAAATGATACTCTTATGTGGAGGGTATAGATACATTAATATGTAGATTCCATAGAGTTAAGACTCGCTTGGGAGTGGTCCTAACCTGTGTGGTATGGATTCTCTATGATGAGTCCTCATGGATACCAAGACTGAAATTGTGTATGCAATCAAGATATTCTCTACAGATGATACTCTTATGCGGAGAGTATATCTACATTCATATGTAGATTCCATAGAGTTAACACTCACTTGGGAGTGGTCCTAACCTATGTGGTATGGATTCTCTATGATGAGTCCTCACAGACGACATAGTATAACACTCACTTGTGAGTGGTCCTAACCTGTGTGGTATGGATGGGATATGGATTGACACTAGGTGCATTCGAGATCTACATTTAGTTGTAGACAATTTAGCTGATCGATTTCATGGATCATGTTTATGGAGGACTGTATCGTCCTTGGACTTATGTCCTAAAGTGATAGGGATTGATCATCCTGCAAATAGATCATGTGTAATGTAGGTAGCGTGGTGGCAAAATAATCGAAAGGATTGAAGTGCTATTGCAAAGGATCGAAAGGATCGAAGTGCTACTGCAAAGGATCGAGAAGATCGAATTGCTGCTGCAAAGGATCATGAATATTGAAGTGCTATTGCAAAGGATCGAAATATTGATGTGATGCTGCAAAGAATGGATCAAGTGATCATGTGCTGCAGAAGATGAAGAGTAATTGTTTTAAGTTACTAATTGTGAAAAACTTCCTATGACGTATGATGTATCTCCTCAATGTATTGTTGTAATTGTCTCTTTGTTCTCCTATAGTCTATGATGATGTTGTTAGTAGAATAACCTTCTCGTTAAGGGGGAGTGTTGAAATATTGTAACTTCAAAGGATATTCTAAATGTATTTTACTGATATAACCTTAGGGAGATGTTATTATTCCTCCGACGAGGTGTTACTATTGTATTTGGTCATCATAGAGTCATGAGAAAAATCCTCCTCTTGTGTCGAGTCTTTAGTACCCCAATTAATAATATAATATACTGTTTTGAGTATTCCTAGGTAAAGTCGGCCCAGACAGTTTATTGGGGCTTACTTCTCTACTGCAAAAAGTCAATTGACAATTAGTATAAATAGAGGAGTTGTGGTTCTTATTTAAATATAGACTCACTCACTTGTGTAGTGCATAGGAGAGAGAGAGAGATTGAACAGAAGGAGGAGAACAACTGTTTTGGGGGTTATCTTTTATACATCTTATAGAGAGGAATTTTTTGCTGGTTTTTCTCCCCCTTGAGGGTTTCCCAGGATAAATGTTGTGTCTATCTTGTGATTGTGTTTCTATTAGTGATTCTTGATATGCTACTGTGATTTTGAATTGAATACTATTGAATCCAGTCTAGCATATGGAAAACTTAACACATGGCTCCAACTATCTTCAACTAGAGTGAAGGGTTTTTGGTAAGCCTCAAATACCAGCTCATGAAGTGTTGACGAGGTGAGCTAAAGGAGTTTGGCTAACGGGATGTGGTAGTATCAATCTTCCTGGTGAGGGTGAAAGAGAGAGAGAGGGATTATTGTGCGGTCAGAGAGAGGTCCCAAGTGGGAAATATTTCCATAAAAAATATTGTATATCGGCCATTGAGGACTGTATCATTCACCATAAAGAAGTTAGTGGGAGTTAGAGCTTCTCATTAGACGACCCAGGAACATATGTTGTATGAGTTGGAGTGCATGGTTCCAACTATCTTTAACTGGAGTGAAGGATTGTTGGTAAGCCTCAAAGACTAGCTCACGAAGTGTCGATGAGGTGATCTAAAGCAGTTTGGCTATCGGGATGTGGTAGTATCATTCATCCTAGAGAGGGTTCATCTGTTACACCCTCAAATTCCCCTTAATAGGTTGGAGCTTCATGATCCATGGATGCTGAGGTGGGTAGAGGTTATGGCTTGTAATGGAGGCGGTGGTGGGCCTACCATCACTTATGGTTTTGTCTTCTTCCGGTGGCTTCGAGGCAAACTACTAATGGTAGAGGAATATGCATATGTGGGAATCGACTTCAAAGGAGACCCTGGTCTTCCATTACCTGAAGATGATCATTGGGAAGACGGAGGTAAGAAAAACATTGCATTCACTGTGGTTTTTTTTATATTATATCTCATTTTTTTGTGTTTTGGGGATACTAAGACATGAAATACTATTTCGCAGACATTGGTCCATCCCGACTTGTAGGAGCGTCTCCTATCAAGAGGTGTGGGATGATGAGAGAGATCACCATCATGAATGTAGAGGTAGAGGAGGAGTGTCAAGAGATTGAAGACAACCTCTAGAGAATGACTGTTGGTGTTCTCGACATATTTATTGACGAACTTCCTAGGTGTTATCAGCGACATACTATAGGAGTATTAGGGCATTTCAGGGGACTACTCCATGCCTCAAAGGCTTATACTCCATGCCTCAAAGGCTTATGAGTTCTCATTTTTTTCTTGTTTCACGTCCTACAACTCTATTGACTCATGATAAAAACACCAACAAGATATGGCATGAGAGCTTTGGGCATCTCAATTTCAAATATCTCCAGGAACTCCACAATGATAAAATGGTTGAAGGCTTGCCTCTAATCCAAACATTCGATGGAGTATGTCCCGGTTGCTTGGTAGGTAAGCATCCAGAGAAGAGGCATGAAGTTGGGAAGGAAACTAGGGCTTCCTTTACACTTGATTTGATACACAATGTTGTGTCAGGACCAATTCCTACAACATCAATTAATGGTTCCAGGTATTTCCTTACTTTTATTGATGATTGTTCTAGGTTTTGCTAGGTATATATCATGAAACATAAATCATAAGTATTTGGAATTTTTATAGTTTTTAAAGCTTTGATTGAGAATAGTTTCAGGAAAAAGATCAAGTCCATAACAATGTATTATGGAGGTGAATACATTAAAATATATTTTCAACATTATTGTGAATCAGAGGGGATTCGAATGGAACACTCAGTTCCATACACACAACAACATAATGGTGTGGATGAGAGTAAAAATAGATCATTGAAGTAGATGGAAACCTATCTTCTGCAAGCCAAGAATATTCCTCCTTCTCTTTGGGAAGAAGTTGTAAACTATGCTTCATACATACATAATAGAGTGCCTCATAAATCAGTGGTTGGGTCCACTCCATTCGAAGCACTGCATGGGCATAAGCCTAATGTCTCTCACTTGAGATTTTTTGGTTCCAAAGATTGCGCCAGAATACCCACTGATAAGAGAAAGGCCTTCCAATCCCAGAGTAGCGAATGCATACTGCTGGGATAGGTTAAGGATGAAAAAGCATATAATTTGATGGAAATTGCAACTAGGAAATGTTTCATTGAGCGCAATGTTCAGTTTGAAGAAGACCAGTTTTTTGATCTACCACCATCTGAAGCAAAAAAAGGTAGAACCACTCTTCCAATACCTTTTGATGATGATGATTTGTTACATGTTTTAAATTCAAATGAAGAGGAATAATATCAACATGATCTTGGTATTGAGGCTGAACCTCATGAGATTCTAGATCTAGATCCAACTCCCATCCCAAATCAGTGGCCTAATCCTAAATGAGCCCAAAATCTCATTGTTGCAGCTGGGGATGGAGCTGGGAATCCAGAAGACAGAAGGAGAAAACGTTCCCAGTATTAGAATGAGCATGTTTCTCTCTCTCTCATAGATTCACTCTCTACAGAGTGATGCAACAAGGTTCCAGGAAAGTGCTACTTGATGATAGCGAATGTTCAATCATTTGGTCCACAGAAGAAGAAATTTGATCATTCATTTCCTCCTCCAGAAAGAAGAAACACATACTACATCCATCAGATCAGAATAACATTGAGAGGTTCACATGCACAACTTTAGGATGCTTGCTACATAGTGTTGTAAATTGCAGTAGAGTTTTTGCAAGTTATTTCCCAAAGAGGATGTTTTTTTCTCCTAAGTATAGCTTGTATTTCCTGTTCCTGCTTATTTTGAGGGGGTTTTTTTCCCATGAGGTTTTCCCCTATTTCCTCTATTTATTAAGCATATTTTTAATTCTTTTATATTGTAATGGGTGACTTTTGGCCTTGTTTCTAGGGCCCACAGTTTTCCAAGTTAGGATTAGGGGGGGGTGTTAGGATTTATAATCCTCCCTTCTCCATATATAGTCTATTAGATCATTTTCCTAACTTAGGAGTCATTTGCTATATTTTGGTACCACTGGTGCCAGTCATTCCATTGGTGCCACCTGTATGCTCCATTGGTTCCATCAGTGTACCATTCTAGTGCCAATCCCTACACTTAAGGAGCCACCACCAACCTCCATCAACTGGTTGTAGTTGGTAGGTAGTTATGCTAAGTTATGCTCCAGTTACATTCAGTTAGATGTCCTTCATTTCAGTTAGTTCCAATCTTGCATGGCTGCATGGGAGTAGGCACCATTTCTCACTTACCTCATCAATTTAACTAGTTTAACTTATTGATAGGATGAATTAGACATGTGGAGTTAGACTAGTGGTCTCCGATAGTGATTTAGACACTTCTAGTTAGCCAGTTAGTTAGGATTGAGTTGGTAGGTTCAAATCTTATCCACATTATTAGAATTCTCCTTTATGTAATGTTGTTGTATACTGTTGGAATTAATGAAGATAATGTTGTAATTTTTTGATCATCTTTTATCAGTTTTATCTGAAAATTGTCTTGTTCAGTGTACATTGTTCATTCCATTCTACTGCACAATTATACCTTTCAGTTGCACTCATTTTCTGTAGATCAATGGTTCAATAATTCAATCAATTGAAAGTCTCAACTTATCATGCAAGAAATTTCTCTAAAAATTATCATTTCTTAAATCATCATGTAAAAGGATTCTCCAAAGTTCACACATTAAATTGATCAATTTACAATACAATTATAGATCTCATTTTTAACTAATTTTTTGTGACTAGTAGCATTTTCTACAACCCAACATGAGAGATAAGTGTAATTGTGTGTACAATGTGGATTTGACACATGTTACTATAATAAAATAAGAAAATATCAAGTAAACAAAAAATTTATAATGTTCGCCCTAACCTAAACTTCAAAACCAAAAAGACATGTATTCCAATTATTAACTAAATGTTATTGTAGATCCATCTTAACTCTAGATCTATCATGTGTTGATAGGTATCAAATTCCTCAAGGTGCAAACATTTCCTCAAGTTTTGCACTCTACAAATGATGTGCAAGTCTCAAGGAATTTGATCCATTTTGGTGCATGATAAATCTAGAGTTAAGATGGATCTACACTGGTTCTATTTTGTCAAAACAAGTATATATCACATCAAATCCACCATTTAACAATACAACCCTAAATCTAACTTCTAACTTAATTTTTGTTTATTATTAAAAAAATTAACATCGCATATTTCTTATGAAAGATGTAGTGACTTACATTTTTAATGTACTTTTTGGTGTATTTATCAAAGTAGTTATCCAATTTAAAAAAAAACTTTAAAAAACTTACTTAAATTTTATGTGAAAATAATATATATGGTGCCAACATGGTTGAAAGTTGGGTAGATATTTATCCAAAATAGTAGAAATTTGGGTTAAAATATTTGATTTTCAAGTTGAAAATAATGTTGAAATAAACGCTTTTCAAGTCATATGATATGTCATAATTTACATAGACCGGCATAGATCCATCTTAAACCCGAATCTATCAAGCAGTGTGAGGGGTCCAATTTATTGAGGTGTGATTTTTTTTAATCTTAAATTTTTAACATGTCCCCAAAAAAAAGTATAACTCAAGAAATTTGATCCCTCTAAGAGTTGGGTTCAAGATATTTTTTTTATGAGGCAATATGGATTTTTTTAATAACTTTTGATTTGGTTTTAAATTTTTATTTTATGAGAAACATAACGTTATGTTACGTGAAAACATCTCCCCCATACTCAACTATAGAGCATATCGCTATTCTCGATGCAAAATCATTGAAATTAATGACAAAAATAAAATTTGTGTAAAAAATCGCCATGATAATTTAGGAAACTACATAAGATATTTAAAAATAAAAATATTTTATTACTAATTCCATTTAGCAATTTTTATTTGTATGATGATGATGATTATTAACATCCACTGAGACCACCTTTGGTCTATTGGATCTTAAAAAGGAAAAGAGTCACTTGGTTTTCTTTAAAATTTTATTTTTATGCTTGAAAAGTTTTAAGAGAAGCATTCCTAAATAATCATAGTTGTGATGAGTTAAAGGCAAGGAAGGTTAGTATCGCAGAAAATGTCTTGAAAATGTGCTTTAATGTGGATGTATGCATGACATTCTATCATAAAGTGATTGATTTTGGTTGCACAACGCTCTTTGTGTCACAAAGATAACATATTATTTCATCTCATGGTGTTTTGGATCACATCATGATGGGTGTAAATTGTTCACTTGAAACCTTGATCCCTTTTCTAAACTCCAACACAGTGTAACTCCATAAACTCTTAGATAATAATTTTACAAAAAAAATCTTGTCTGGTAATAAAAACTAAGGTGATTTAATTTGTATTATTATATAGATATTGACTCATAAATATTGTTAGTGTATGCACTGAAGACAAGAGAAAATCCTAGGTGAATTTGATGGTAGTTAAAAACCCCTCACATCATAAAAGCAAACAAATAAATTTTGTAAGAGAGTAAGGTATTAGGTAGGCACATGCAATCACTTTCAGTTGAAATTTTAATCCATTTTAAACCCATTAAATTTATTTAATTTAGTTTTTAATAAAAAAATACGAGTAAATTAAGAGAATAATTTTTTATATTTTTTTAGAAATGTAATTTTTTGTTTTTAATGTAAAATTTGTTTCATCACCCTTAAATACTCTTAGTACCACCAAACTATGTAATATCAACATTCAATATATATATATATATATGTTTTTATGAAAACCCTCATAATGAATAGTGTACCGCACTTCATTTGCATCCTCATTAATAAGCATTGTGTACCGACCAAGGTGTTCATGCCTGGCGGGCATTCTTCTTCCCAACTTATTAATATATGAAGAGACGTCATGGAAAGACTTCAACACGGAGATTGGCATGTATTTTTAAAGTGTATTTTTTTAAGTTCCATTCATGCTTATTAGAATGTGAAAGTTTTAAGTGGAATACTTCTTAAAAAACAAAGAAAGATAAAATACATAAATATTATTTAGATTTATATTTAACTAATATATTAGTATTATTATTTATTTTAAATTTTATTATTAATATTTTTTTATAATTTAAAAAATATTACTTATATGACAACATCTTAGATAACATCTTTATTAAATTAGATCAAAATATGAAAAAACAAATAATTTTCAGATATTATTTCATAATGATTTTGAAAAATATTAAAATTCTACTTTTATGTGTGAAAAGAATCAATATTACTTAATTATATATCCATGCAACTATTCAAATAAATAAATTTAAGATAGATTTTTTTTTTTTTACTATGCAAAGTTTTAATATTGAAAATGTTAAATTATGTTTATTATTATTATGCAAAGTTTTTATCCTCTTCACAATATCAATAATTTTAACAACTTTCCATACAACATTTGTTGGTATGATTTTTCCAACAACTTTTTCAAGAACTACAAACATTCTTACCTCCTTCATTCTTGTATATATATAATATTAATTTTCATAACCCATTCTCTATTTTTTTTTCTTAAAACATGTTTTTTATCCTCTTCAAAATGTCAATAACTTCAACAACTTTCCTTACAATATTTGTTGGTTGGTGTAACTTTTTCAACAACTTTTTCAAAAACTACAAGCATTTTTACCTACCATATTCTTGTGTATATATAATATTATATTAATTTTTATGCATAAAATTAAATTCATTCTCTATTTTTTTTTCTTGAAACATTTTTTAATCCTCTTGAAAATATCAATCTGTCCGGCAATATGAAGGAAAAACGAGAGAGTGGGGTGCGAGTTATATCAATCGGCCATCCTTAACAAACATGTACGTTCAGGTCATCCAACGGATCAAAAGCAAAGTCAACGGTTGACTTTGCTATTGATCCGTTGGATAGCCGTTCATGTTGGCCGTTCATGTTTTTTAAGCTCATGACTTTGCTTTTGATCCGTTGGATAGTTGGATAGCCGTTCATGTTGGCCGTTCATGTTTTTTAAGCTCAGGCATATTGGTCTAGGTATTCTAAAGCAGAAATGTATGCAGGCAAAACATGGAGTGAGAATAGCACCGTGAAACTGTGCTGCAAACATCTGTTAAACGCCTGGTTGGCGGAATCCATAGCGTGAGTGGAATGATTGCAACAGCGAGTTGCAACATTCTTCTCCTGCAAAGATTCAATAGCAGCCGCAGATAGTTGATAAACCGGCCGTATTTGGGTTGGGAGGAATTAATCAGTCATAGCATAGCTGCTGTATCGAATTCAGAAATTCAAAAGATCAGTTCTGAAATGTGTAGGAAAGGGATGAGAGGAGTGCGCATGTGGTTCATACTGTGTGGCATGTGATGGGGAAGGAACAAGTTGAATTGATAAGTTGGCCAATAATTTGATAGCATGCTGAACAATAAAGCTACATATATTTGCTTATTTAATCTGATAGTGGGAAATAAAGTTAGGTGTATGTGCTTAATCATATTTTTGTATTGAGTATTGAGCAAGTAGTATAATTGTCTCCTTAAAGTTGAGCTTATTTAATTTGACAGTGGGAAATAAAGTTAGAGATATTTGCTTATATAATTTAAATATTATCATATGTTTATATTGAATATTGAGATCAGTATTATTGTCTTCTTGGTGTTAAGCTTAGTATTTCTATATTGAATATTGCCTTAGATTAGCTGGTGGCTTGACGTTGATTTCAACCTCACTGGTCATGAAAACTGCTCCACTAAATCAATTAATTATTCCCCATATCACACACTTTGCCGAAGACTTAAGTAACAAAATGAGGGTGGCTTGATTTTAATATTTGAAAAGGATACAACAACTTATGTTGTAATGGTTGAATGACAAATGTGAGTAATGTCTCTGCATTACATAATAGTTAAAGTTAAAGAAAAATGGATAAAAGTCTAGAAGCATCAATGCTTTGCGATCCATGTTCGTCCCTTCATTTTGATGAACAGGTGGTGGGGGGAGCTTCGAAAAAAAACATGATGAACAGATGGTGGAGAAAGCTTTGCAAATAAACATGTTTTCAGTCATACTATACAGTCAAAGGTCATTGACAATACTAAAAAAAATATTAAAAGTAATCTGAAGCAAAAGCCAAAATATCACACTAAAATCTTAAGTTTTGAGAGATAGAATGACACAGGGCTATAAAGCATTAGAGATGCATGAAATAGTCAACTAGTAGTAACATCTATTGCATAAGACAATGACTTGAATGAATCTCACAACCTAAAGGTATGACTATATGATTGTAAAGGATTTTGCCTATTAGAGGTTAGAGTGAGAAAGTGAGGTCAAGGATAGTGATTTGAATGAATCTCACAACCTAAAGGTATGACTATATGATTATAAAGGATTTAACCTATTAGAGGTTAGAGAGAGAAAGTGAGGTCAAGGATAGTAAGGAGATAAGACTAAGTATTGATACTTACTATTAATATGTTGTTGTGTTTTGTTTATCCTAATGTATTGTAAGACTTGTAATGATGATCAAGAGTATGTTAAAAATAGATAAAATGAATATCTTTTTTTTTTATGATGTTAATGGTTCATTATAATGGCGTGTTTTTCTTGTATTGTATTCTTCTATTACTATTTCACCTCACATATTATCATAAATGGTTGTGTCTATGAAAGAGTCTAATGCATGATGGTAGTTTGATGGTCAATACATTAATTAGACATCCTTCTTAATGTGTATGAGTCTACTAATGGTTACATCTATCACCTGTTATCTTTCCCACATAGCTCTAATTCTTGGCAATGTACCTCAAGTGAGACCTTCCCTATCTTCAAGGATTGATATGCTAGTGCTTAACTACAACACCTTTGTTGGAAAAACCCTATAGATCATGGTCTACTAATTTGGGAAAACAAATGGTTTTAGCGGCTAGGACACCCCCATTAAAAGTGAGAGATAGTGACAATATTATGGATATGCTTACAAAGGAAGATCTTCAACATTGGATCAATTAACATGTTAACCTTTTTACTATACATGATATAGTGTACATAATCACTAGAAATATTAAAGTAAGAGACAATGATATTAAATTTGTAGAATATAAACCCTTGTATTGGTAATCTAGAAAGAGAGGGAAAAATTCATGAGCCTTTTCAAGGGGGGGACATTCTATTGAGCATAATACAATGACAGTACTTGGAAAACCATTAGATATCCTTCCACCTCTATACATAGTTTCTCATTAGAAAAATCGTAACTACTTGTGTTCCCATCATTACTTGGTAATAACCACCCAATGGTCCTTATTTAATGAAGATGATCATTTTACATTGAGGAACCGCCCATTAACTACCTAATGGGTGTTATTCAAAGAAGAGGGCCTCATACATTAATTGAATAACTCCTAAGTACCATGAAGTAGGGAGGTTAGTGTAGGGCCCATGCTGCATATCCTTCCATTGTATCATGAATTCCCATAGCCCTTATTTACAAAATTTATGTCTCCATCTCAACCTAGGGAACTAGTAGGTTGGTGAAACAATATTTCCAAGTAGACTTATTTGGAAATTATTTAATTGGGTGTTATAGCTGATTTTACCACACTTGGTAGATCACATCTTTATGGACTTCCATGTCCCTCTACAGACTCCTTGGACCCCCTTTACTCATATTATACTTTTATGTCCCAAGAAAGTCTCCAAAAAACACCTGTTTATGTGTATACATGGATTTTAAAGCTATACGCACGCGTACACACAACTTTTGAGCCAAAACCCATGTACATCGGGAAATATGCATAAAGCCAATTTTTTTTGGAGTTTTCCTCATAGAGTCACGAATAACTTGACTCTTGGCCTTCCATATGTGTTGAGAATGATTAGACTCGACCCTCCATTTCCTATTTGCAGTGCTATATATTGAGCCTCTTGGATACATTAAAGGAGGAGAATTTGGATAACAAGGAAACTATAATTCATTGTTTCCTCACTTGTTTGTGCTTGAGTCAGCATCCTTTTGCCCCTTTGGAGCACACAGTGCTTCCCTTCCCAAGCATTCCTTTTCTTTGTAAGCTTGTCATTGTGAGATGGAGGATTGAAGTGGTGGAGGCCTAGGTGGAGGACTCGGTTTCTCGTCTTCGAAGAAGTTCCAGTAGAGGTTGCCACTATTGTATCTTCGTTTTATTAATAGAAATATCCATTTCCTATCCAATACATGTGCATACATATGAATATTGTATCCATGGATGTATTTATTTGCTTATACATGATTGTTTATATATGCTAGAGTAGGTCTAACACCTTGATATATAGCATGCTTTCCTTGTTTGTTGTTGTTGAGAGGGAATTGTGAATACAAGCGTGTTGGAAAATCTCAATGGGGATCTACATCAACTGTCCGGAATAGGGTACAATTCATATCCCTTAGTGTTAGATGTCTTTATTTCTCTTGCATATTGGAATGGATTGATTTTTGGTGTCATTCAATCTGTCGTGCTACACCCCAAGCAATAGGAAGTTTCTCTTCGTAACAGAATTGGCAACTCCGCTGGGGAAGTTCCTTGTTTTTCTTTGGATATTGGGGGCACAATGTGCTTGAATTGCTCTCTATTTCTCCATGTTTATGTGTCGTATTTAGTAGTATGTTCATCCATTGACACTCCCCTAGATTGGTTTGACTCTTGGACAGCTTTTTACCTCTTTCTTCTCTGTATACGTAGGTTTTTGGCCAAAAGTCACATACATACGCAGGTTTTTGGCCAAAAGTTGCTTGTACATGAAGGTTTTTGGCCAAAAGTCATGTATACATGCAGGTTTTTGGCCAAAAGTTGCGTACATACGCTACTGTTCTTTGAACAATTTCATGCATCCTCCCTTTTTTGGTTGAGTTTGATGTGGGAAGTTGTTGGGTGGGTTGTGAATGTGTTTGGGTCATCCTAGGTACTGATGTTGTCTGTTGACTGCTTCTTTTGTGACTAGAGACCACTTCTTCATTGATTTTTATTTGAAAGTAGTTCTATTCATTTATCTCCTTTTTGTTTTTCCATTAGTGCATTAGTCTTTTTGTTTCGGTGTCTTGCTTGGCTTATGTTTGATGCTTGCTGCAGACACTGAGAATTTTAATGACTTTTATTGTATTTTCATTCTTTTATATTGAAAATACAAGATAATCATATAGTTGCATTCTTACTTGCATCTCACATATGGATTTAAGGAGGTACTTGCATTGGATTGATTGGATGAGAGTTGTGTTTAGGATTTCATATAGGAATGATTGCATTATCATTTGAAGGAAAAACATGCATCTCATGTAGTGGCATACCCTGTTTTCTCATTTAGACAAAATTGCACTTGGAATTGTTTTTTAGGTGTGCACTTTTACTTTCACTGCTGAGTCATAACATCATTGGTTGCATGGTCATTTACCTTTGAGTAATCACAACCATTAAAATCAACGCTTAATTTAAAATGAATTACACATTTTTCTTAGAGTCTTGGAATAGTTCATTGTAAGTTAATTCTCCAAGACTACTAAACGAAACAAGTAGGTGTCTGTCCAAGTGAGAGACTGAAATCCTTGTTATAATTAGTGTTCTTAGGAGGTTCCTCTTACACAGGAGTTAAGCATGAGGTAGCGTACATGATTGTGGTTGGAATAGCCCCTAGCCACTTTTTGTGAGTGCCATAGATATTTCCTAGATCTTATTCGTATTTGGGGGATTTTGAGGTACCTTTTGGTGCTTTCAAGCTTTAGGCTTTTCTACCTTTCCCATACGATAGATACCGCCTGCGACTGTCCTCCTGAGCATTGGTTATATTGGGGTGACCTTAGTTTCCTTACCTAGGTATCGTAGGGGGTACTTGTAGAGGTTATTCTATGAGTGTCCTGGCTAGGTAAGGGTCGGACAAAACAGTCTCTTTACGTGTTGAAGCCTAGGGCCACTACAATTGGTCACACTCCTCTGCTTGTAGTGTATGGGAGTTTCAGGTCTCTCCTAGGAGAGACATACCTGCTACATTCGGGAGCTCATTTATCCTCCCTCTGTCTTGTATTCATCTGGCTATAGATTTTCTTAGAAGTTTTCTCTTTGTGCGATATTTGGCTTTAGGGATCGTGATTACTTGAGTATATTTACATTCTCTTGAGTTCAGGTGCTTTTATGTTCGACATTCCTGATATCACTACTAGTTTCCAGTCACCTGCTCCAGGTCCTAGTGCAGACCCTGGTGTTGGTCTGGGGGCCACTACAACCCCTTATCTTTCTTATGGATTTGGGAGTGGTCATATTCCATCCTCTACTCCGTTTGCAAGGGATTTTCACTCCCTTCTTCCGGTATTAACACTAGTGTTCGCCCTCACGGGAGTGGTAGTGGATACATGAACATTGGGTCTTCACCTTACATTCCTTCTTATGTCCCATCGTCCGCCGCACTATATTTTTGAATGGAGTTGTCATGATTAGTCCTCCCTATACCCTATAGTATGGACTCTTTACTGACTGTTTCTAGTTGTTTTGGACTAATAGTATTGTCATGTATGTTCCATTTTTTCCACACTCTCTCTGGGGTCTTGACCCATTCGTATCTATTACTAGTATAATGTTGAACTGGTGTATAGGTTAGGACTTCACATCTGCTTGCATTATGCATTTCCTTATGTGATTTCTACATTTCATTTTTAAACCAATGTCACTATCCTAGGTTGGAGGTGTCTGATGCGGTTCCTCATGATATTCTTAATGACAATTAGTGATCAGTCCAATGTACTATCTTTGTCATTTGTGGAAAATACTTATCCTAAGGCCATTTTGTATATTATGTTCAATTAAAATAAAAATTGAAGGAAACGAATGCACACACATGCATGCACATGTTGAAGATGTTAATTGTTATGACATTTTACAGGTTCATTGATACTAAGGATGACATTTCCAATCTTAGGAAATGCTTTGCTATATTTTGGAGCTTGGAAAATAATGCAAATGTTATAGAAAATGCCATCAAAAGGACAAAATACTTTGAGCTAAATCCCCAACGTGAAAGAGGGGGTAAGTTGCTCATATAATTTTAATTAGGATCTTTGTTCTTTAGTGTTTTTTCTTTATTTCATGAGTGCAAAAATGGTTGTTTCAACAAGAAAGATTGGCATTCCAATGTACTTTTTCAAATCGATACATGGAAATAATGTACGGTATTTGTTGTCCATGAAATAACATCTATGAGAATGATTCCAAGAAAAAATTACTCAAGTTGAAGAAAAATGGCGTTAATCGACATGCTACTTACATATTCCATTTGAATGTCACATGGACTACTTTTTTAATTTTTGAATGTCACTCGTTTGTTTTTTTTTCTTGGGAAAAAAGTGTAATTTTATGTCATCTGTCGAGAACAAAAATACATTTAGTAGATACACTTTGTTGTGTATTTCAGAACAAACGCGAGAAAAAATAAGAAACTGACCATTAAGGTCTTCTAAAAGTCCCCCCATATAATAGCGATCAACATTTAAAATACATTGTGTGCTGCCATGTTCAAAAAATTACAAAATAACTAGTTTCTTTTTCATCGTATTCCGAATCAAAAAAACCTACAGGCTATCCCATGACAGTGCAAAAAAACAACCAAAACTGTGCCATGCCAGTCCAAAAAAAAGTTCCTCAAGGTAACAGTACCACATATAATAAACAAGAATTTTTTGTGAAATGTAATTTTTATAGAGGTGTTGTTCCCTCTATAAAAGGTTTATGATAATATTCATGGAAAATATCCTCTTTCAATTCTATGATCTTCCACTGTCCCAAGGCCAACTGAAGCCCCTCCTTATAGGATTTGTCCACCTTCTTGTTTTTTTCCCTGTAGACATATTGGCATGAAAATGATACATAAGTGTTTAAATATACTTTAATGGAAGATAAATGTTGGGAAGTCTTATATTTCTGCAATGTTGAATCCCCTTTGTCC
Source organism: Pseudotsuga menziesii (assembly GCA_001517045.1). Taxonomy (NCBI): domain Eukaryota; kingdom Viridiplantae; phylum Streptophyta; class Pinopsida; order Pinales; family Pinaceae; genus Pseudotsuga; species Pseudotsuga menziesii. The sequence goes on along the minus strand of LPNX010269891.1, from coordinate 104,537 downwards.
AATTTATCACATTCATCGAATCTCCACAAACATTTAGAGTTATACAACATTTCTCTGCTGCAAAAATGAGTAGGAGTTTTAAGCTCAATAACTCAACATAATTGTTACTTCCTTCCCCCAACCCCACCATTAATTCAAAGGAGTGATTTTCCAAAAAGAGCCCCTCCCCCAAAAATATTATTTTGAGCTGCCCCATCAAAAAACCCTCATAGCACAGACCTGTCAATTTGTAATTCCAAAACTTCCCTCTATCTTGTAACCATGATGTATTGAGGAAAGGCAGGAACAATACCACAAGACAGACTTGCCGTAATCTATGGAGTGCAAGATTTATCTGCAAAAATTGATTTGTTCCTAGCAAGCCATACACCCCAGATTACTAAAAGTAGTAGAGTTGTCATCAATTCTTGTGTTTCTAACCTCCTCCAGTTCTCCCAGGTTTGAAGTACTGAGAAACCCACCCAACCGCAATTTAGGCCAAGGGCCTATGAACATTAATTCCAAATTTTTTGATAAAAGGACAGTGTAAAAAAAGGTGAGTTATAGACTCACCATCAGATTTACATAGAGCACACCAACCAGGACCCTGGAAACACCGTTTTTGCAAGTTGTCCTAGGTAGGTGCCTTGTTTTCTAGCACCTTTTTTAGTCCACCATCCAATCCTTCCAATATGTAGGGAAAACCCCTGTGATTTCTCGTAACTCTTCAACACTCAACATATGGGTGGATAGAGTTTATCTCCATCCCAGTGGATTTAGAGAAAATATCCAAAATATAAAAAATGGTATTAGTATCTCTAACCGATCCCGAATAGAAAATTAAAACATCATCTACAAACAGAAGATGAGTTATTTGCAAATGCTGAGAAATATGAATACCCTTTAAGGAACCAAGTCTTTTTTCCTCCCTTAGAGACCTATTCAATCCTTCAGCCACTAACAAAAGAGGAGCGGGGAAAGTGGGAAGCCCTATTGAAGCCCTCTTTCCACGTGGAAAAAAGGGGAAGCAATTCCATTGATCAAAATAGAGAAATAAACAATTGTGATGCAACTCATAATCCACCTGATAAAAGAAATGCCAAAACCAAGATGTGTCAGCAGCATACGAATGTAACTTTGTCACAGGATTTGGACAGATCAAATCTGAGTATATCCCCCTTGACATTTTTTGTTTTCATGCTATGAAGTCCCTCCCAAGCAACCCCAATGGCTTCATGGATCTGTCTCCCCTCCAAGAACCCAATTGTTCTTCAGTGATATGTTTTGAAAGAATCACCTTAATTCTTCTTGCAATCACTTTTGATACCACTTTGTAGATGCAATTACAGAGTGATATGGGTATGAAGTCATTCAAAGAAACAAGATTGTCAACTTTTGGAATAAGTGCTATAAAAGTTGAATTAAAACTGGCAGGAATCCTCCCTAAGATTCTAGTATCCTCCACAACCTTCAATAAATCTCCTCCCAAGAGTTCAAAGAGTTCAAGAAAGAATTCAATCATCCACCCATCAGGACCTGATATTTTATCCTTATGAAAACTTTGTAAGACCACCTTTAATTCTTCTTCAGTGACTTCCTCCATCAGGGACCTATTGTGTTCCTCCTCCATGAAACTTGGAAATAACTGTGCAATTCTGATGAATTTTGCAATGGACGCCTAGGAAGGTTCTTTAAAAAGGTTCTTAAAATGGTCCACCCCCGTTCTGGCTATTCCTTCAAAAGGGTCATGGGAATTTCTTTGATCATCCAGTAGGCTCCAGACTGTGTTAGCTTCTTTTCTCCCTCTCGCATAAGCATGAAAAAATTTAGTGTTGTCATCCCCACATTCCAACCATGTAGACCTACTCTTCAAACTCCATGTCTCCTCTCTTTCTAACAACAAAATGTTCCTTCTCCCTTCCAATATGATCAAAAGATATTTGTCCTCTTGATTCAACAGACCCCCCCCTCTTTATCAAGAATCTCAGAAAGTTGCTTTTCAACTTGTTTCATTTCTCTATTCTCCCTCCATCTCTTGTCCAATGACCAATATTTGATAGAATCCTTTAGATTATGGATGTTCACTACAAACTAGAAAGATTTAGTTCTCCTGCTATTAAGATTGAAAGGGATCCATTTAAAAAATATCAATGATAAAAAAGATTCATCATTCAACCATGTCTTGTTTTATTTTAAAGGAATTGCCGGTTTAATAGGTCCATTTTTAAGTTCTAGAAAAATAGGTAAATGATCTAACTACCCTCCACATCCCACCCATTTTCTGATAAAATGATGTTTGTCCACCACCTTTTCAGCCACCAAAAACTGGTCTAACCTATTTTCCACTCTCCCCTCCCCACATTTGTTGTTTTTCGAGGTAGGTTTGAGCTTGATGGGTTCAATGTCCAACCAGTTCCTTTCTACCAGTGTCTGAGTGAAGTAATACATCAACATATCAGCATAAGCATGAGGCCCCCATACCTCATCTTTCCCCAGAGAAAAATTTAAATCTCCACCTATGATCATCATATCTCCTCTTAGGAGAGAGTTGTTAAATAGGTTATCCCAAAAAGGGATCCTATTTAGATATGATCCGTAGACATTAAAAATAGTAAAAGTATCCACAAGTTCCAGAGCCTTAAAGTTCAAGCCAAGTACTGACTCCATACCCCAAAGGTTCAACACCTCAATATTTCTAGCATTCCATCTGATAGACAGCCCTCCAAAGCGGCCTTGAACATCTAAAGTCTCAAAGTTCAAACCAGGAAACCAACTTTCCAACCTATATTTAACCACATCACCTGCTCCTAAAGTTCCTTGAAGAAAAAGAACATTGGGGTGTTTCAAACCAACCACTCTCTTGAGTGATGATATTTTATGGGGCCTAGCAAGAACACGACAGTTGAGAAACATAATTTTCATCTGCGGTCCTTCTTTTGGGCATGCACTACTCTAAGATCCCTATCAATAGATTTTTGTTTTCCTTCCAACAAATCCTTTCTTTCTCTGGACTGAGCCTTGGTAATAAAATATTTTCTTCCTCTCCCCCTAGGGGTCAAAATTGAATTTTTCCTCAAACACCCTCGAGGCCACCTTGGTGTAAGACCAAAGAAAATAACCCGAGTCTGATGATTCAGGTGGTGAAAGAGGAGAAGTAACCTATTCATCAATTTATTCAGGGACCATCACCTAAGGGGGGTCCCCCAGTAATGCATCAAATATGGGTAAAGAAACCTCTTTAGGTTGTGTAGTAATAATCATATTTTTTAACCCTTCCACCCAATCTAGACCAGAAAGATTTAAACTTTTTGTAAATAAATTTATAAACGGGGAGAGGATGAAATAAGAAGTACCAGATAAAGGGACCCCTGTTGAGAAAGGGTCATCAACATGTATGACCACCTCCACCACTAGAAGGGGCACCATAGTCTCCTCCTCATGCCTGATATCTTCAACCTCCTCGCTCATCGGTTCCACAGGTGATGACGATGGTGATGACGGTGTTGAGAACCCTCCATCCCTCCCAATCCTCTTAAACCCATGTTGCTTCTTGCATCCATTTACTGTTCAAACCAATAAGATACAGTTAGTCACAGAATGCCCATATGCATGGCATCGCTTGCAACAGAAAGGAACATTTTGGTAGTCCAGGATCTGCTTAATTTGAGAAGGACCTCAACTCAACATCATATCTTCAGCTAAACCGTCCCTAATGTTGAGACTCACTAGGATTATAGAAACCCTCATCATCTTAGTTTCCTTAAATGAAATATCTGCTTCAAGGAGAGTCCCCAAAATGTTCCCAATATTGATGACATGTTCTTCAGACTAGAAAGGCAAAGGGAGACCCGAAAGTCTTACCCATAGTGGAACTATGTCCACACGCTCCCTGTTCGTATCAAAGAGAGGGTTCCACAGGTTTAGAAAAATAGGTGAGTGATCCAGGAACCAATTTTGGTTAATAACCCACTACATGTGCTCCTATTGTTGAAAGTTTAACACAAACCAAATGCGAGTTAGGCTGACCACTTTCGGGATTGACCCTAGCACATCCATCCAACAATACTCAGCCCACATTACCATCATTTGCAAAGAAAAGTTTCTTAAAAGAACACGCCCCACCAGCCTGTAATTTTCCATCTACATAACCCGATCCCAGCCTATATCCTCCCCCAAATCATAATTGTAATTAGGATTCTTGGATTTAACCCAAGTTTTACACCATTTAAGAGAACCCTTGATGCTGACCCTTCCATCTGCGTCGCTGGTAGACCCATAGGCGAATAACCCTTATAGAGGAAGTCTAGGGAAGCCTCGTTGTTCCATTGGTACAAGAGATTAGGACACAAAACCCTAGTCTTCCACCCTTATTTCATCACAATCAGAACTCTCCAAAGGATTAACTACACCACTCCCAACCCCTACTACGATCAAACCCGTAAGCCCTTCTCCACCATCTTGAACACCAGCAGACAAAACCATCTCCGGCAGATATGGGTCCACAAACCCCTGCCTCCCAAAACATTAAACACCAGAACCCTCACCAGGAAAAACCGTGGAAACCTCCGGAAGCTGAAACGACGATGAAGAAGAAAGTAACAATTCGGATGGCGAAAGCCCCTCATTTCTAGTGGCAGGTGAAGGTAAAACCACCCGGAACCCCTCAACCCAAGAATTTGGTGGAACCTCCACCTCATCCGAGAAACATACACCTATCCCCTGCTAGAAAATTCCCTCCTCGAGGTGGTCACTGGAGTAATCCAAAAACTTGTCTTTAGCCATTGCATAGTAAAAAGGTAAAAACAGAAAATTACCTGTAGGAAGCAAGTCCATGCTTGCAGTAAAAAGAGTTAAAGACAGGTAAAACTGAAGACACCATGGTGAGTACAAATTCTTCCTTGCAAACCAAGAAATTGCTAGTTAACTCATGGAGAAAAAACCCCTCCCTCCAAACCGTGACCGATCCAACGAGCCCCACTACCAGTACCCATAGTGCTTTCCACCTCGGCCTCTGACAGGTTTGTGCCCCATGACCTGCAACCATCAGGAGGAAATTCAACTTACTCTATTCCAGATGAGTCCATGTCACTCATTTGTTATTAAAAGGATTAAGCATTTCTTTCATGGTTTTATCCTTATCCAAAACAAACCTCAATATGGGATCACTAAAGAAGGTGTATAATTAATACACCTGCTTTCCTCGAAAAATAGGATGATCATCCAAAAACATATGATGACACTAAAATGGCTAGCATAGACATGCCATCCTTATCATTTTAGTGCACAGGTCAACTCCAACACAATCTCTCATTTCTAGATTGATCTAATGCTTTTGAGTTTCAAAGCAAGGCTATAAGTGCCCCCTTTGATTCTAAACTAATTCCAAAGAACATTTCCTTAAATATAAAGATTTGGGTCATGGCACTTCCATACAAAAGGATCTGAAATAAAGTGTTTTCAACTATACCATGAACAAACACAAAAAATATTATTGGTTTTGATTGAAGTCCTTCTAACAAGTTTCTCATTAATTAGATCAATCCCTGCCAAAACTTCAAGCATAGTTGATCTGCTCCACATAAATATTAGGAATTAATAATCTATTTTGCTTAGGTTTCCTTGGATTTGAGTTAGATGCATCTTCTTCCATGCAAAGGGATCCTTCTATAATGTGAACAAACCCAAACCCCACAATGTTAATTTTCTAATCAAGTCATCTCCAAATGAAAATCAGGTGACTACTTTTGAAATATTGTCACTAGCATTTGAATGGGGCTCTATAACCTTCCTTCCTTTCTTACCCTTTTCCATAGATGTATATTTGTGATTTCTTAAAAGGTTATCCTTAATTCCATCCAATTAGGGAGTCCTATCCTCAAGTGAAGAAGCATGATAAAAAAACATAGAGACAACTTGAATGATCTAACATACTTGCCTCCATTTGTACAATGAAATTTTCAATATCATCCATTGAGTTAAGGATATTCTCACATTCCTTAGTGATACATCTACATAACCAGAATGAGCTCTCTTCAAAAACTTCTCTATGCAATTAGAACAAAATATTCAAGAAAAAACTAATTCTTCACCTTCTCCATTTTTGCCAATCAAATCATTTGCAGCTTGAGAGGGTGCCAACCATTTTAGAAGTTCAATTATTTCATTTTCTAAATCCTACAAACTATTCAAATTACCAGGTATACTGAGAAGGTGGGGGGCGGGGGTGAATAAATATGCTACAATATTTGATAATTTATTCTCGATATCTTAATTTGCACAATATTAAAAATCTAGATATCTAAACAATGAATAGGTAATAAACAATTTTATTTACAATGAATTTTGTAGGCTCCTGTCATGTTCCCATTTTGACAGCACCATGAAGTAGATCGAACCCCATGGATCCTAGTGACAGATTGAATTAAATAATTAATTAGGGGTTAAGATGAGGCAATTAATTAATTATGAGTGTGCATTTAAATTTATCCATAGTTGCTACCCACTTGGAATAAATAATAATGGAGCATTTAATATTATTGGTGAAATTAATATTTTTATTAATTATGCAATTAAATGATGTGAAAATAAACTTGCCAAGTCAAGTAAGCACTAGAGTCAAAAAATGTTGCCAAAAATGAGAAAAGAGGAATATTTTAGGAAAATCAGCATAAATCCAGAAAAAGAGGAAAAATAAGGAAACGCAAATCAAAGAAAAGAAAGCAAAGTATCTCAACTCATGGGTGACCTATTATCACAGGTCACCAAGCCAAGTAACTTGCTCAACAGGTCAACACTAATTCTATAAAATAAGTATTCCAACTCCATTATTCAAGTTGGATGTTTTGATACTGTTGTTATGCTATGTGAGCATACTCTTTGAGTGTTGTGCCTCGGACCATTGGGTGATGATCCCCAAATCCCTTATCCCTTCTCTTCCATTACCCTTTCTATCTATTGTAGGTCTATGGAGCGCTAAGGTCAGCAAGTGAATCTTATTCTAGAAGTAATTTTCAGCCTCCATAACCTATAGGTTGAGCTCTAGTGAATCCCATGCTTCACCTATGCTCAAAGCCCTCTTGCAGTGAGGATTCGGGCCTCCTGCCCATCATTTTGGAGCCTCCTTTGTATGGGTCAGTATATCATATTTATTCTGATGTTTGAACAGCTTATAACTCATTCATTAAATTTCACCTTCCTTATTTCACATTAAAATCTTGTGTTATCAACATATGGGGGGATTTTGATGAATTTCAGTGCAATAAAGATTATATGAAGTTGTGGGAGTGATTGTGTGGATTATATATGTTCAATGGAGTGTCATATATCTCTTTTATATTTCAAATTAGTACAGAAAGCAATCTGTAATTTCTTACCCTAGCTAGAAAGCTAGTCTTAAATAACTAGTTTTTCCATATCTTGCATAAATAGAGTTCTGCTCATCCAAAAACTGATCCATAAGTTCATGTGGGTCAATGACAGACCCAAGTACCCATACATAACTCTAGAACCTCTTTTTTTGTGGCTGTACTGTCCTTTGGAACCCTCCACTGCACAAGGCCTCTCTAGGCCAAACTGCCTAATTTTCCCAAATTGATCCCAAGATATTATGAGCTGTATCAAAGTGTTATAAAAAATAAATAAATTTATTTAATTACTGAATATCATCTTTTCAACTTTCCTAATCCTCTGGTCAGAAGATGGATTGATATTCCCTAGTTTCACGGTTTGGTGACCTAGCAGCATGAAAGTAAGTTTCTGCGGCGCGGACTCCAAAATCTCAATGGTACCAGATATAAATGTGTTAGGGGAATGGATTTCCAAATATTCACTCACTCTTTATTGATCTCCTCTTCCCACTCCACCTTTGCAAAATTTCCCTACCTGAAACCTTGGTTTCCCTACTCTGTCAGTGCACCGAATGGTAGATTTTGTAATTCAGAAATTTTAATATAAATTTGCAAAATTGATTAATATTCGGATATGTAATTAGATCAAAGATATTATAGTGGTATTAGATCTCTTTCCTTGGATCATCCTGTGGAAATAAATCTCTCAGTGAAGAAATTTTCATCTATGTCATACAATGGAGATGACTATGATGAGCAATATGAAGAATACTGCAGAAGATATGAAGAAGAAGAAATCCTCTATGTTGATGGAGGCCTACCAAAACATGAATATGATGAAAACTATTGGACATCAGATGAGGAAGAGATCAGAATTGATTCTCCAATGGTTAAGAAAAACTTGACAAAGATTATTGAAGCATGTGAGAGCATGTCTCACTGCTATGAGGACTATCTAGCTTTGGGTAGGAATATTTGTGCAAACCTTTCTTTTTGAGATTAAAATTATTTCAAATATGGATTCTATCCCAAGCATGATTATGAGAATTCTTTCAAGATCAACAAGCCATCCATAGAGGAACCGAGTTGTTCCACCTCTCTGAGAAAAGAAGAAGAAGAAGGAACCAAAGGTGAAGAGTCCTCAAAGCCATCTACATATTTAAGATTAAGAGTTTGTTTGGTTTTTATTCAAATAGAGATTATGAATATTGTGACATGAGTACCCCTAAATATGAAAAATTCTCAAGTTTCTTGGAGGAGAATAGAAATGAGAAAGAAGCAGATATCCATGAAGTGAAGTGCAAATCACCACAATGTGGTTGCATAGGAGAAGAAGTTGAAGAGGAATGCAATTCAAGACTCTTGGTGGGTGATCTTCAAATCACTGCTCAATATGTGGGATTATGTATGGCTGAAGATACATCTTTTGGATCAGATCCAAAATATGATTACAAATCATAGTTAGAGTCACCTCAAGAGCCAAATACAGAAGAAGAAATCAAGGCCACACCGCTAGGGTGTGAAGCATAGGAATCGGTGGGTGAACAAGCCATCATAATTCCACCACATAAGGAGGAGAACATAACAAATGGAGAGTTAGTAAATTCTGATTTTTATGCGTCAATGTGTAAATATGATATGGCAGCCACTTCCAGTGAAAAGTTCAGAATGGTTGAGCCACCTAGTGATGAGGTTCAGTATTTTGGTGTAAAAAATGAATGTAGTATGAAGGACGAAACTTTGAGAGAATATATTTTTGGTGCACCAAGGATGAATGAGCACTTAATTTGCAGCCCAAATTATGCTGTTGAGGACTTAAAATATGAATATATTTCAGCAACGACATATGGATCATATTTCAAAACCTTGAGTGCACTACATGAAATTGATCCAGTGATGGAAAATGAAGAGGAGCCTACATCTACAAGAACCTCATCTTCTTGCAGGGTCATTGAAGATGGATGAACAGAAGATCCAAGAGGCCCTGAAAATTCTCCATGACACTCATGCTTCAGTGTCAAAGATATGTTGGGAAGCTTCTTTAATGGAAGACCAATCTTCCTTTGAAGCCATGGATAATATCTAGAAAGAAATGTCCACAATCAAAGGTAATTTCTCACAATTGCTTTCATATAGAAATGACATGATTGAGCTTGTTGAGTTATTGTGGGAAGCATCACTGCATGATTAAGAAATTATTTGTATATATGAAGAAGAGAAATACAAGCTCAAAGGTTATTTTTTGGCCACCCACGATTCTTTGAGATACACTCAAAGTTCCCTCTTAGAATCACAAATGAAGATAGAACAATTCCAACAAGAGGCAAGAATTGACTCAATCCTCAATATTTCTTGAGACTCATCCCTTTTGGGTAAATGGAATAAAAAAATCCATGGAGGAACGTCATGAGTGGGTGGACCATGAGGAGCATTCTATTCGGTATGTGCTTGAAGAGTTTGCAAAACAGTTTGATGAGAACCAAGCACTTGATTTCTTTCCAAGCAAACTTGAGTTGTTCCTTGAAGACAATCACTCTCCCATGGAATAGTGGGATGAGAGCACCCAATTTGGGCCAGCCAATAATGAAACATTCACAGCCATAAGTCTAATTACTGAAGGTTGCAGACATACAAATAAGGTTCACAGTTCCTTCCCACATGTCCTAGATTCAGCAACACCAATGGGGAATGAATAGTGGGTGAAGAAATTTTTCTGGTTTGTGTCACCTGTACAACAAGGGGATCATTATTTGTCCCCATGGGAGATAGATCCTATTTCAGAAGGGATGGCTGATTATAGATCATATAAATCAGCAAGCAATATCTATGATTCATCCACTGGATGGTTGGATAGAGGAATCACTGAAGAGGAAAATATGGAAGGTAAAATTTGTATGTCTTGTTGCAAGAAAATTGTTTTTAATATTGCTGAATTTTCTATGATTTAAAAGCAATAGAAAAGGAATGTGTGTGCAGCCACTTTTGACAAGAAGGAATCAGATCTACACTTACTTTCTATGTGTGGGTCAATTGATGGAATTTTTCACCCTTGGATCAATGGCAGAGAGTTGAGCCATTGGATGAAGAGGGGAGCACCTATTGAGTTCCATAGAGACCATGATACATCGTTATTTGAGAGAAACATGAACATGACTGATTTTGATACAACTTACTCTCTTTTGGAGCATCATTTTAGGACATGGGATCCTCACCCTTGTCACTTGAGTTTCATGTATAGCACACTTGTTCCTTATGTGCATTGGTCACATGAGAGCATTTCAGTTGGAATGGAACAATTGGTGGAATTGTGGCCTCACTTTTTGGAGGAATATTTGGGGATGCATAGTCTTTCTTTGATTCATCCCTACATTGGAGATTTGCATATCTTGATTGAGGGGCCCTCAAATCTTCAAATTTGCATTGGAAATGATGATTTTCCAATATGGTGGTATGATGTTTTCATCTTTCCCAACATTTCAAATGATGCTGATTTTTTCTTGTTATTAATGTTTGGGGAGATACAGTATGAATAGTGGGATCCAGGCACCGTTTTTCTTAACAGATTTTGTTGGATGTTATTTCTATACATGGGTGTTCCATACAAGAAATGGGATCCTGGAATTGTTTGTCCTTGTAGAATTTGTTTGCATGTTGGCATGATGGAGCAAGCCAACCCTCTTTTGCACCAGTTCATCTATCTTGCACTTGGTTTTAGTTTCCCACATAGGGAACACCTCATTGGATGGAGTTATATTTTACATAGTAGTGGTATATTTGCATTTCTGATGTTCTTATGGGATATTGGCACACTTTCCAGTTACTTCACTTGGATAGAAGTAGGCATGTTCAATTACAGATGTAGTGAATACTTTCTTGGAGAGAGGATTATGATCAGAGTAGTGCAGCAAAAGCATGATGGAGCTCTTGGGATACTTTGCTTGAGGACAAGCAATCTTGGGAAGGGAGGACTGTCATGTTCCCATTTTGACAGCACCATGAAGTAGATCGAACCCCATGGATCCTAGTGACAGATTGAATTAAATAATTAATTAGCGGTTAAGATGAGGAAATTAATTAATTATGAGTGTGCATTTAAATTTATCCATAGTTGCTACTCACTTGGAATAAATAATTATGGAGCATTTAATATTATTGGTGCAATTAATATTTTTATTAATTATGCAATTAAATGATGTGGAAATAAACTTACTAAGTCAAGTAAGCACTAGAGTCCAAAAATGTTGCCAAAAATGAGAAAATACGAATATTTTAGGAAACGCAGCATAAATCCAGAAAGTAGGATAAAACAGGAAAGTTCAGAAAAAGAGGAAAGTTAGAAAAAGAGGGAAAATAAGGAAAGGCAAAGCAAAGAAAAGAAAGGAAAGTATGTCAACTCATGGGTGACCTATATAGGTCACCAAGCCAAGTAACTTGCTCAATAGGTCAACACTAATTCTATAAAAGAAGTATTCCAACTCCATTATTCAGTTTGGATGTTTTGATATTGTTTTTATTCTATGTGAGCATACTCTCTGAGTGTTGTGCCTCAAACCATTGGGTGATTATCCCCAAACCCCTCCTCCCTTCTCTTCCATTTCCCTTTCTATCTATTGCAGGTCTATGGAGTGCTAAGTTCAGAAAGTGAATCTTATTATAGAAGTAATTTTCATCCTCCATCACCTACAGGTCGAGATCCATTGAATCCCATGCTTCACCTATGCTCAAAGCCCTCTTCTAGTGAGGATTTGGGCCTCCTGCCCATCAGTTTGAAGCATCCTTTGTATGGGTCAGTATATAATATTTATTTTGATTTTTGAATAGATTATAACTCTGTTATTTTATTTCCTCAATTTGAAATAACTCATTCATTAAATTTCATCTTCCTTATTTCACATTAAAATCTTGTGTGATCATCATATAGGCGAATTTTGATGAATTTCAGTGCAATAAATATTATATGAAGTTGTGGGAGTGATTGAGTGGATTATATATGTTCAATGGAGTGTCATATATCTATTTTATATTTCATATTAGTACAAAAAGCAATATGTAATGATTTGTGTACTTAATTTCTTACCCTAGCTAGAAAGCTAGTCTTAAATAACTAGTTTTTCCATATCTTAAATAACTAGTTTTTCCATATCTTGCATAAACATATTTATGCTCATCCAAAAATTGATCCGTAAGTTCCTGTGGGTCACTGAAATACCCAAGTCCCCATAAATAACTCCAGAACCTCTTTTTGTTGTGTTTGGACTATCCTTGGGAACCCTCCACTGCGTAGGGTCTCTAGAGGCCAAACTGCCTAATTTTCCAAAATTGATCCCAAGATATTATGAGCTGTCCCAAAGTTTTATAAACAATAAATAACCTTATTTCATGAATTAATATCACCTCTGCAACTTTCCTAAGCCTCTATTCGAAATATGGATTGATATTCCCTAGTTTCACGGTTTGGTGACCCAGCAGCATGAAAGTAAGTTTCCGTGGAGCGGACTCCGAAATATCAATGGTCCCAAATATAAATGTGTTAGGGGAATGAATTTACAAATATTCACACACTCTTTATTGATCTCCTCTTCCCACTCCTCCTCTGCAAAATTTCCTTACCTGAAACCTTGATTTTCCTACTCTGTCAGTGCACCGAATGGTAGATTTTGTAATTCAAAAATTTTAATATAAATTTGCAGAATTGATTAATATCCCAATCTGCAATCAGATCAGATATATTACAGCTCCAACCTATGGTGAAATAATTCTTAGGTTGAGCACCAACTCAAGAAAAAGAGAGTTGTAGGAACCCACCTCCATAGGTCACCAATCCCAGGGTACAATGTTCAGTTGTTCAAAGAATATTACATCAACTTACCCAATGAAGTCCTTAAAAATGTTGTATATGAAATTTTTTTCAAATATGTATTGTCTTAGTGAATATGCAAAATTCTATAGTATCTTCTACTTCCTTATCTGCTACTCTCTGACTTTCTTAGAGATATTTCTTCCACTTGTACGCCTGTCTTTATTTAGGTTGAAAATTGTTCCAACAGTTTCCCCATCAAATATGAGTTTAGAGAGTATAAGCCTCAATTCCAATGGTATTAACACATCTGATTTTAGTTTCGATCAAACATAGAATAGGTATAAATTCTGCTCAGATAGTGATCTGTTCCATAACTCAAAATGAGTCTCAAATTCTCCCAATCAGTGGTATGTTCCAAAATTTAAAATTAGTCTAAATTTCACCAAAATAGTGCTCTACTCCATAACTGCACTTAAATGATGATAAATACCCAAATAAATTATCACTTCTCTTTTAGAGTCAAGTCTTGATCAACAAGTCTTTGATCCTTAAATTTAAATAAAATGAGGGTGCCAGCTATATATACATGTTTTATCAGACAATAGGGATGACCTTACACTTGTATTTTTGAGTTTTTAATGGACTGACCTGTCATGCTAGTTTTCTTAGGCCAGCCTGTCATCTCGCTTAGTTCATTTGAGAGAGGGCCAACTTATAATTTGCTTGCATTACCTACTTGTTATCTGTAAACATTGCTTTATTACTTTGTCATATTTACTAGGGAAACTTCAACATCTTAATTGTATCAAGGCTTCAAGACTTTGCTAAGGACTTGAAACATGAAGGCATTTTGACTTCTTCAATGCTTTAATGCTCCAAAGTTATTTCACAATCACTTGCTTCAAGATCAGAGTGGGCTAGTTGAAAAGGTAGCTCACTACAATTTATGGCTTAAATACCCATCAAATGAGATCACACATGTCTATAAAGTCTGCTATATGTTCTAAACAATATTGGAGTGTCTTTAGGGATTTAGCATAATTGAATAGGTCTATCTTGAGGTATGCTCAATAGTTTGTCATCAAATCTGATAATCTTTCTTCTCATCTTCATGATTCAATATCAAGAAATGTACTCATCACCAAAAAATTATCAACAAGCTCACTGACATCAATGTCACCCTTTTTAACATACATGACAACACCATTTCCAATACCCTTTCCAACATTTCCAACATTTACAACACCATTTCCAACCCCCTCTTCCAAATCAAAATGGAAAGGGATATTTTTTTTATTAATTTATAGTTCATCGTCAGTTTTTCGACATATAAGGAGTGGAAACTATCGTTGGATACCTTTCCAATCCAACGATGCTGCTACACGTTTGACATCTAGCATTCGTCGGATAACCGACTCCGAGCTTTAACATCTGACACCCATTCCATACAACCAAATTATTTCATCCGACAAGGATTTCATACTTGATGTTGCAAATTCGACGAGTAACTATTGCAAATTCGGCATCAAATGGATGTAAGACTTCCCCAAATTAAGATGATATGCTATCGACATTCTGATGGGGTTCAAAATGGGGTCGAAAAATAGATGATGAATTTCATACTTGACATTGCAAATTCGACGAGTAGTCGTCACAAATATGACAATAAATGGATGTAATAATTCCCCAAATTAAGATGATATGCTGTCGACATTTCGACGGGGTTTGGAATGGGGTTGAAAAATAGACGACGAGAGGCCGCCGAAAAATCGACAATGTGTTGATGTAATACTCGGTCGAAATTTCGATGGGGTTTGAAATGGGGTCGAATAACCGACGAATTCCCATCGACGACAAAAAAATGTTGTTGTCGAATAACAGACATGTGTTTGTCAAATTTCATACCTTAAAGCTGTCAGATTTTAGGCTCAAATCCTATTGTGTCTTACCACTTTCCGATGTCCTTCTTCGATTTCCTGTTTTCTTTCTTTTCCTATGGCTTGGGATGGTTGTTATGATTTTGGTTATATTTTCTGTATCTTTTTATTTTTTGAGTTAGGTTGGCCTTTTCAGGCTTCTATTGCTATTAGTTTGCAAACCCAAACTCATGCTTATTCTTTTTCTTAAAAAATTTCTTGATAACGTACCGATAAGCAACTCCTAGTGAGTATTTACTTTTATTTTATTATATATATATTTGCACTAAGAATTTCATTCTACAATATAGTAGGTAAAATGCAAGGTTAACATGTGACATTTAAAAAACATAATAAAATTTTAATAAATACAAAATTGAATGTATATTTTAATGCTTACTTTAAATAAAAAATGATTCCTTATATGGAGAAAGTCTTCTAATGTTTACTTTAAATAAAAAATGATTCCTTCTATCTAGAAAGTATTCTAATGTTTAATTTAAATAAAAAATCATTTATTCTATCAAGAAAGTCTTTTATCTAACCCCAAAGGTTAGCTTAGTTGGTTTGAGTTTGAGTTTAAAGATCATTGATATTGAGATCAAAGGTTCAATTTTTTATCCTCTTCAAAATGCCAATAACTTTAACGACTTTCCATTCAACATTTGTTGGTGCGGACTTCTTCAACAACTACAAGCATTCTTACCTACCCCATTCTTACAAATTGACAAGCACATTTGGTGGGGTATAGCTACAAAAACTTTCCCCATTCTTACCCATTGACAAGGCCAAATTATATATAAAAAAATAAAAATCAAAATAATTATATATTTCATATCCTTTCCTAAAATAAGACCACGGTTTCATCACCATTCTACATTTCAGTTTCCAATCCATTCTATACAACAAACATATTCTTTTAATAAATTGCTTTTAATTCATCATAATCAAAGAGTGATGTGAAACCCTAGCATATGAGAATGGAATGTGGTATGTCAATTGATGGTTACCTGCATATTAGGTAGGTAGCAAATGGAAAAACCATCGATTAACTTTTGTATTATAAGGTGGCAGGAAAATTATGTTTATTAGATATCACATATTTCAATAAATATCATTGCTAGAAAAAAAAATTACAAAATCCAAAGCCGGAAATTCCAACCACCATATTCCTATCCTCTTTACAAAACTTATGGATTTCGAATATAAAATATATATCAAATTATATATTTTCATTATAAAAAAATATGATTTTTAAAATTTTCATAAACTATAAAACTATAATTATATTTATATTTATTTTTGAAATCCACAACTAAGATGGGCCTTGTCCCGTCCATTTTGTTTTCTACCATATAACGTTGAAGCTATAACATCCTAAAAAGTGTATCATCAAATTTGAAGCCATAACATCCTTAAAAAGTATATCATCAATACACTCTATGACCACTTGATCTACACACCAAGTGAAGTAGATATATAAACATTTAAAACATAAATAAAACTGAAATTTAATTTATAAAATATCTAGATTTTCTTCCTACAATCATGTTTTTACATCGGACGAGATTCTTGTAACCCCGGTCTCTATTCCATTACAGTCACAAGGCGAGCATGGAAAGTTGTTGCAAGCTCAGTTCCTGCATTTTGATGTTGTACTCATCCTAAATATCATGGAGTTGTTGTAATATGTCTTGCAACATGAGGGGAATACAAGATAGCGGGGTGCGAGTTATATCAATATGGGTATTCCAAAGGAGGAATGTGTGTAGGAAAAACATGGAGTGATAATAACACCGTGTGTTGGAAATATTAATTACTCATTAATCCACTTATCATCTCAGTCGAATCTGTCGTAGTCTGTACCAGGTCAGTTTTTGTCAATCACTCTGATAGAATGAAGAGTTCAAGTCTCTCATCTATATGTTAAAGTATTGTAACTTCAGAATTATTCCAAATGTATTGATTGTATTCCTCCTTCAGAAAATGAATTTAGTCATGTAAGAGTCATTGGAAGAATCAATGTAAACCTCCGGATGTAAGTCGAGTCAATAGTACCTAAATGTCATTATAATTAATATTATTTTTGTTTTCTTACTAGACAAGTCGATCCTGCTAGGTTCTAGGTCAATTCAAAAGATAAATATAAATAGGGAGGCGCCCCCTTCATTTGTACACACTCACTCAAGCAAGTTTGCAAGAGAGAGAATACCAAGTGCGCTAGGAAGAAGAGAGGAACAGTTGTCTTGGGTTTTACACTGCTTTGGTTGAGTTCTATACTGAGGAAGTTTCATGGGGTTTTCTCCCTTGTGGTTTCCCCAAGAAAAATATTTTTGTTCTTTGTGCTACTATGCTTATTTTTCTTTCAGTGATCCTACTATTGAAAACTATTTTAAGATATCATCTAAACAATTAAAAAAACTTAACATGGTATCAGATCCACCCTGAAAGGAGACAGTGCAAAGCTAGGTTTTGTCATTCTGAACAAATCCATCAATACAGAAACCATAAAAGAGGGCTCACTCAACTTTCCCTAGAAGGGCGCATCTTTCCATGAGAACAAAACTCAATTCCAAGAAAATTCAGTTTTGGACCAGACACCACTGCCGGGAATAACTAGGCCTTCATTTTTCCTAAGACTCCATCACCAATCTCAGAAAAAGAAAGATACAGTCTAGCTCGCCTTGGGAAGGAACATATTTTCCATCACTCATCCCTATGAGTGATCTCATCTGGAAAATTAGGGTTTCTTCATCAAACCTTACGTCATCCCGAAGAAGGTCATCCAAAAGATGTATTCATCAAGTAAGTATTACTTCCTCTAATTCCATTTGAAGTTCTCATTCTGTTAAAAGATGAAAAAGAGTACCAAGCTATATGAGAAGCTTGAAGTTGCTGAAAACTTCATAGCATGCAAGTATCAGATCATGCTCATCCTAGAAGAAAATTATCTAAAAGGATTTATAAAGGAGAAAGTTGCAGAGCCAGAAGAAGATGAAGCAAAAGCCAAATACAAGAAGGATATGATCAAGGAAAACAGTATCATAGTTGATTCCATCAAAGATAACTTGATTCCTCGAGTATCCTCAAGGAGGACACCAAAGAAAATGTTTAATCCTCTATCCAGCTTATTTGAAGGAAGAAACATCAATAGAAAGATGACCTTAAGGAATCACCTCAAAAGTGTAAAGGCTCAAAAGTAAAAAACCATGCAATCATGCTTCAAAAGAGTAGCTCAAATCAAGGAACAGTTGAAAGCTATTGGTGATATGGTTCAAGAAACAGAAATTGTAATGACCACCTTGAATGGTCTTCCAAGAGATTGGGAATCCTTTATACAAGGAATCTGTTTAAGAAGAATATTTACCAAGTTCCGACAGTTATGGGAAGAATGTGTTCAAGAAGAAGAAATAATATCAACCAGAGAAGAGAACCTAAATGAAAATGAGGATCAAGCTTTGATAGTCCATACGAAAGGCAAGAACAAGAGAAATTGCTATGACCATCCTCCTAGAAAATATCAAGGGTTTAATAAGTCCAAGAAATACGTCCCAAATTATGAATGCTTCACTTGTCATCAGATGTGACACATAATACATTGCTATAAATTTTCCCATGAAGGCAGAACGAGTCAAGAAGAAGAACAAAAGATTTCAAGCCCATGCTGTTGAAGACAATGATCAAGAAGATGAGGAAAGAGCTAAGGAAAATGAATATTCCTATGAAGAATATGTCTTGATATCTGCACTCACAAGTTCATTCTCACCAAGAAATGACACCTGGTTAGTATATAGCAGTGCCTCCAAGCACATGACAGGTTACAAGGACTCACTCTCTTGTATTGTACAAAAGGATTCGCCATACAAAGTTATGCGTGGAAATCATTACCAATGTCCCATCAAATGAATGGGAGAATCCTCCTACTAAGTTGGACTCTAGAAAGTCCATGAAGATGAAGGATGTCCTGTATGTCCCATGATTAAAGAAGAACCTTCTTTCTATCTCAACCTTAGATAAGAAAGGGTTCATAGTTTCTTTTGTGGATGGAGAATTCCTCATGTGGACAAAAGGAAAAGCTATAGATGATGTAGTATTGATTGGAGTTGAATAAGGAGGACTCTAAAGATTAAAGAGACATGCAGATTCAACATTGATGACTAGTACCGTAATCCCATGTGAGCTATGGCACATAAGACTTGCTCATATACATTAAAAAGTATTTCCAATTGTGAGCAAGGTTGTGATAGGTTTACCAGAGATTCAGATCGATCATGAAGGAGTGTGCATAAGGAAAAATTAATAAGAACCCTTATCCAAACAATGACAACAAAGAAAGATGGATCTTAGATATTATTCACTCAGAAATATGCGGACCAATGCAAACTACTTCATTAAGCGGGTATGTTTAGTATACTTCCTTTATTGATGACTACTCCCACAAAAATTGGATCTATTTCTTGAAGATGAAGGATGAAGTTTTTGAAAGATTCAAAGAGTTCAAGGCCCTTGTAGAAAACCTCTCTAAAAAGAGGATCAAGATCTTAAGATCGGATAATGGAGGATAATTCACATCAAGTGAATTCAATGAGTACTGCAAAGAAGATGGGATTAAGACGAAGCTCACCATTCCCTATAATCCACAACAAAATGGTGTAGAAGAAAGAAAGAATAGATCTATCATGGAATATGTAAAAGCTATGATCCATGATAAAGTTTCACTTATGTACCTAAGGGTAGAAGCATCCAAAACAACAATATATGTACAAAATAGAATCTCCCACAGTACCCTTGGGAACAAGACTTGAGAAGAGATGTTTACCGGAGAAAAGCTTGAGGTCAGTCATCTAAATATATTTGGTTTTCCGGTATACATATACATTCCAAGGAGAAAAGATCAAAGCTAGAACCTTCTGGAAAGAAGGGGTTGTTTGTAGGATATAATGAGCAATCTAAAGCTTGTCGCATCTATATCCCAGGATATCGTCAAATTGAAATAAGCAGGGATGTCACCTTTGACGAAGATACATCCTTCAAAAAATCAAAGAATTACAAGGAAGATGAAGAGGAGCATGAAATTACTAGAGCTGCAAAAGGTCCTAAACTAGTCAGAAATGAAGAAGAATAACATGTGCTTGTGGATCATGACATAAAATAACCTCAGATACCTAAATAATTTCCTAGTTAAATGGTCTCACATAAGAGAAGGCCTTCCTGGGCTCATGAAGTAATTGAAGAAGAAAAATGACATGGTGTTCTAGAAGGAACCATCCGAGAAAGAAAGAAGCCAAAGCTATACCCTAGTTATGTGGATTTTATGTGTGATCTCATTGATAAAGAGCCAACATGTTTTGAAGAAGCAACAAAGAAGAAGGAGTGGGTTGATGCTATGGTTGAGGAATACCAAACCATTATAAAGAATGATGTATGGGAAATAGTACCAATACCAAAGGACAAGTTAGTGTTATCCTCAAAATGGATCTACAATACAAAGTAATCAACAGATGGTAGTATAGAGAAGTGCAAGGCAAGATTCGTAGCTCATGGATTCTCCCAGAAGGAAGGAATCGACTATGAAGAGACCTTTGCACAAGTATCTAGGTACACCTCAATTAGAATTATCATTTCCTTGGCATCCAATATGAACTAGAAATTACATCAGATGGATGTAAATACGACCTTCCTAAATATCTTAGTAGAAGAAGAAGTATATATTGAACAACTGCAAGGTTTTGAGACAGATGATTAGAAAACTCATGTATGTAAACTCAATAAGGCATTGTATGGGTTAAATCAAGCACCTAGAGCATGGTATGGAAGAATTGATGGATTCCTGATGAGTTTGGGCTTTACTAAGAGTAAAGAAGATTCCAACCTCTATTATAAAGTTGAGGGTGATGGACTTATGATATTACTACTGTACGTACATGATCTATTCTTAACAGGAGAAGATAATCCCATCAATGAATGTAAGAAGAATCTCGCTGCATAATTTGAGATGAAAGACCTTGGAATGATGCACTATTTCTAGGTCTTAAAGTATGCCAGTATCTAGATGATATTTTTTTAAACCAAGGAAAATATGTAGTAGAAATCCTAAATATATTTGGCATGATAGATTGCAAGGCTATGACTACTCCGATGACAACAAATTTGAATCTATTGAATGATGACACTTCGTAAACAATAGATTCCACATTATACAGAGAGATTAATGGTTCTCTAATGTATTTAACCAATACAAAGACCAGATATATGTTTTGTTGTAACAACTCTAAGTCAATATATGGTGAATCCCCAATAGATTGACCTAGTAGGAGAAAAACATGTGATGAGGTATCTAAAGGGGACTTTAGATTATGGTATCATATATCCATCAAGTCATGAGATCATATTACATGGATTTGCCGATTCGGATTGGGAACGAAGTGTCTAATATAGAAAGAGAAATTAAGGATGTTGTTTTAGTTTGGGATTAGACATGATCTCATGGTTCAGTAGAAAGTACTCTAGTATTGCACTTAGCTTGGAAGAAGTTGAATACATTGCAACATGCTCAGCTTATAGGGAAGCAGTATGGCTTCGCAAGATGTTGACAGGATTATTTGATGCAGAGATAGATGTTACTGATATCCTTTGTCATAACCAGAGTTGTATTAAGATGACAAAAAACCTAGTGCTTCATGACAAGTTGAAACATATCGAAGATAGATATCATTACATATAGGATATGGTGTAGAAGGGAGTTGTAAAGCTCAAGTATTCTCCTACAGACGAACAAGTGGCATATGTGTTGACTAAGCCTATGTCTCGTGTAAAATTTGAATATTTTCGAGACAAGCTTGTAGTTTGAAAGGACCCCCCTCGAAAAAGAGAATCAAGAATATAGTAGAAGGATGCAATGGTGGTAGCTCATCCTAGAGTAGGGTAAGTATGGTTAGGATTGTTGGCCTAAAAGGGTTAGTAAGTCAGACGAGGCTTGTTGATCCTAGGTGGATTAGTATGTCTAGCTAGGCCTGTTTAGCCCAAAAGGGTTAGTAAGTCAGAACAAGGCTTGTTGGTCCCTAGGAAAATCCATTTTCCTAACTAGGCTTGTTGATTCGAACATGTTAGTAAGTTAGAAAAAATTCTTGGATGGATCAACCAGAGAACTCACCAATTTACTGCTCCTAGATGGTTATAGGGAAATATGTAGTTTTAATATTCTTATACTGATGTAGTAGGTTCATTATTTTCATACTGATGTTGTTGAGATGTTGATGAGATAGTTTCAGTATTCTTATATTGATGTAGAAGGTTCAGTATCTTCATACTGATGTTGTTGTTATCTTGATTAGACAGTTTCAATATTTCTATACTAATGATGATGATGATGTTGTTTCAACATTTTTTATGTTGATGATGTTGATTTTCTATCATCTCTATGCTAATGATGCAGATGATGATCTAGCATTTATTGATGATGTTGTTTTAGCATTAACATGCTAATGATGTTGTTGTTGTTTCAATATTTACATATTGGTATTGTAGATGATGTTTTAATTTTTATATACTGATGTTGCAGATGATGTTTCAGTATTTATATATTAATGTTGTAGATGATGTTCCATTATTCACATACTGATGTGGTAGAAGAAGATTTTGTATTCACATACTGATACAACATAAGATGATTTAGTATCCACATACTAATGTTGCAGAAGATGATCCAGAAGAAGATTTAGTATTTACATACTAGGGTTGCAGAAGATGATCCAATATTCTCATTCTAAGATCGATGATGAAGATGTATGATGGTGTTCCAAAAATTCATATGACATATAGATACTCACCAGTTAGATGCACAATTGTGGTAGTAGTTGCTACATTGGTTGAATACCTTCCTAGTTAAGAGGGAGTGCCAAAGTATTGTAACTTCAGAAGATATTCCAGATGTATTGTTTGTATTCCTCCTTCAGGAGTTGAGTTTGGTCATGTAAGAGTCATTGAAAGAATCAATGTAAGCCTCTATATGTAAGTCAAGTCAATAATACACAAGTGTCATTATAATAGATATTATTTTTGGTGTATTACTAGACAAGTCAGCCCTACTAGGTTCTAGGTCAAGTCAAAAGATAAATATAAATAGTGAGGCACTCCCCTTAATTTGTACACACTCACTCAAGAAATTTTGCGAGGGAGAGAAGAACAAGTGTGCTAGGAAGAATAGAGAAGCGGTTTTCTTGGGTTTTACACTGCTCTGGTTGAGTTCTATACTGAGGAAGTTTGTGGGGTTTTCTCCCTTGTGGTTTCCTCGAGGAAAATATTTGTGTTCTTTGTTTTACTGTACCTGTTGTTATTTTAGTGATCCTACTATTGAAAATTGTTTTAAGATATCATCTAAGCAATTAAGAAATCTTAACAATATAAATAAGTCGAATTAAATTTATGAAGATAAGTTTCTAGGTAAATAGTTATTACAGTCTTTAATCTTAAGTCGATAGCTTCACAGAGAAGCATTTTTAGTCCGTCGATATATAGAAGAAGAAGTTTGTAAATTAAAGTGAGAATTGAATAGTGGAGAAGAAGGAAACACTCTATGGAGAGTTCAAGATCTCAAGCTCTCTGTGTTTTTGAAAAGTGTTGAGAGTCGAAGCTTTGTAAAAGGTGAAACATCCTTGTAATTTTCCAAGTTTGTATTTGGGGCAATAGTTATTTGTTATGTCTTGACAAGATATTTAAATCCATTTTTTATGGTTGAATGCATGTTTTATTTAGCCACAAATCTTCTCCATAAATACTTGTGTAAGTGTTGTTTACATTTACGTTTAGTAAAAAACAAAAATAATTCATAAATATTTCACCGTGTAAAAGGTTGAGTTTTTACGATAGAGTGATCGACACAAGTCTTACTTAATATTTGGTTATATGATATTATGAGTATGTCAAAATATAGTTGTGTCAAGGTTTACCCCAAGTTACTGCTTGGTGAAAAGTGCTTTTCATATTATAATTCTTTATACTAAGAAATCTCTTTTATAAAATTTTGACTAAAAGTGGTCAGATCGAAGTGGGATTTGGTTGCAACAAAAAGTGTGTCGAAGGTAAATCCTGTCATGGTAAAATCCGGCTGAAGTTAAGTAGGTATTTCTCAAGGTAAAAAGATGTCTGGTCAAAGTCTGTAAAATTGTCTCGACCAAAATTTTTGGTCAAAATTAGACTTGTAGAATTTTTGGTCGAAGTTAGGCTAAAATAAGTTTTGGTTGAAGTTAGACCCATTGAAATATTGGTTGAAGTTAGACATATTGAAGTATTGGTCGAAGGTTTGAAATGTTGAGTAAAAAAAAAAATCTTACTACATGGTAGCTCAAGTTAACCGTTGTAGTCGTTTTACCAGTATTTGGTATCAGAGAGGGTTTAGTAATGAAACCTTGTATTAAAAAATATTTTTCTAAGGGAAATTAAAAACATGGCTTCATCTTCTAGTACACACATGTTGAGTTTTCAAACTCCAATATTCATAGGAAAGAATTATGATTGTTGGTCTCTAACAATGAAGGCTTTGTTCAGAGGACAAGATGTATGGGATATCATCCAAAATGGATATACATAACGAGTAGATCAGATGACATATAATAATCTCACGCAAATGAGAGGGATGCCCTAAGGGAACAGAGGAAGAAAGACAGAAAGTCTCTCTTCTACATACATCAAGCCATGCATGAAATCATACTCCCAAGAGTATTAGCAACAAATACCGCTAAGAAGACATGGGATACATTGGAAAGTGCCTATAAATTCTTGGACAAGGTAAATACTTGCAAGTTGTAGATTCTTAGAAGAGATTTTGTACTATATCTTTCAATGAAAGACACATAGTCAATTGAATCATTTTACACTCAAGTTTTTAGTATGATAAATCAACTGAAATATCATGGAGATAATATAGAAGACAGATTGGTTGTTGAAAAAGTTCTTAGAATCCTTCCCCATAAATTTGAATCCTTGGTCGTGACCTTGGAAGAAAATAAAGACATGTCACAGCTTACCATTAATGAGTTACAAGACTCACTCATCAATCATAAACATAGAATCAACAGATCAAACACATCATTAGAAGGTTCATTTGCAACACAATTATATATAAGTTGTCAAAGAGGCAAGGGGAGATATAATTCTAGAGGCAGAGGAACAAGTTTTTCCAAAGGAGGACGCAACAACAGTCCCGATAATTTCACTGGTAGAGGACAGAACCAGAACTGCAGTCATCCAAGTGGTCACAGGTTCGATAAGTCTAAAATTCAATGTCAATATTGCAAAAAAATCGGTCATTGTGCATATGAATGCAGGAAGAAGCAATATGACCAAGGAAGGGAAAGCCAAAATTAGTCGACCAACACCAGCACTTTTCCTAGCACAATCTTAATGGCATGTGTATCACCAATTGAATGCAATGTTGTCCAAGAAAGTACATGTGACATTTGGTATTTAGATTCAGGCTCCAACAATCATATGACTGGAATTTAAATTTGTTTTCCAGTCTAGATAAATCAATTCAAACTGATTTCACACTTGGAAGTAATTTCCAAGTCACTGTTTTTGGAAAAGGTACTGTTGATATTCTAACCAAACAAGGGGAGAAAAAGATTATGCCTGATGTTCATCATATCGAAGGTCTGAAACACAATTTGTTGAGCATTGGACAACTGATATAGAAAGGTTACAGAGTCTACATGGAAGATAATCACTGTGTAACTAAGGACATATTCCTAAAAAACCAACTGATAGAAAAAGTGCCAATGACAAGAAATCGCTCGTTTCCTTTGAGAATAATTTCATACATGAAAGGAAAGATAAATACAAGAGCTGCATTTAAGGCAGAAAGCAAAAAAGCATACAAACTTTGCGATAAGAAAGAAAAGACAACGCCGATTTCCAGGTAGCATTTCAATGAGAGACCTTCAAGATGAGTCTTGGTTGTGGCATCTCATATTTGGACATATGAATTTTGGTGGGATGAAGCTATTGCACACAAAGAATTTTGTGAAAGGATTTCCATTAATCAAAAAGCCAAATAGATTTTGTGAAGGCTGCATTTTTGGCAAGCAGCATAGAGATAATTTTCCACTCAAAAATTCATATAGAGCACACACACCATTTGAGATTGTGCACTATAATATATGTGGTCCAATGCAGACATCATCCATGGGAGGCTGTAATTAATTTCTTACTTTTATTTATGACTACTCAAGAAAAACATGGGTATATTTTCTAAAACATAAATCTAATGCATTTAGTTGTTTTCGGTAGTTCAAGGCACTTGTGGAGAACCAAAGTGAATACCACATCAAAATATTAAGGATAGAAAAAGGTGGTGAATATGTATCCAATAAATTGCTAAATTTTTGAAAGACCCATGGCATACACAAGCAATTCAGTGCACAATATACACCTCAGTAGAATGATGTCGCAAAAAGAAAGAACATAACCATTATGGAGATGGAACGCACCATGATGGCAACCAAGCATTTTCCAAATGAATATTGGGCTCAAGTAGTCGAAACTGTTGTATATATTATGAACCGGTGTCTAGAAAAGAGTGTGAAGAACAAAGTTCCTCAAGAAGCATGGACATGTATGAATCACAATGTTTCTCATTTAAATTTTTTTGGTTGTGTCGCATATGCTTATGTTCCAAATGAGCTGAGAAAGAAACTATACAATAAGGGACATAAATGTATTCTTGTTGGTTACTCTGAAAACACAAACGCATATAAGTTGTATGATCCTATCCCAAGGAAAGTAATCATTAGTCATGATGTTCAATTTGTCGAGAATGAAACATGGGATGGAATCGTCAAGATTAATATCAAGATTGTGTCGAATGTCGAGCATGATGACATGGCGTAGGAAGTGGTTCAAACACCACATGCAAGTCAAAATGTTGCAACACCGTCGACTCCCATGACACCGTGACATGGTTCAGAACGAGGAACATTGACACAAATTGCAACTCAAGCTACATTGATAAGCACCCCAAGAGGGAAACATAATCCATTAAGCAGTTCGCCGAGGTCGACATCGATAGATCCAGTGAAGACAAGAATTCTGCGTGAAATATATGAATTTGGTACACCAAATTCATTCTCTCTCTTTGCATTATTTTCGCAAATAGATGATCCACTAACATTTGAGGAAGCGGCTGAAGAAGAAGCATGGGAAAAAGCCATGGATGAAGAAATAGAATGCATTGAGAAGAACCAAACATGGGAGTTGGTATACGTACCAAATATAAGGATGTAATAAGTGTCAAATGGATTTACAAAACCAAGCAAGATGTTGATGGGAATGTGTAGAAGCACAAGGAAAGAATGGTTGCAAGAGGGTTCACATAACATCCCGGCATAGACTTCAATGAAACCTTTGCACTAGTCACATGCATGGACACAATCAGAACAATTTTGGACATTGATGCATAAAATAAATGGTCTGTTTATTAAATGGATTTTAAATCAGCATTTTTGAATGGCTATTTGGAGGAGGAAGTGTATGTGGAACACACAAAAGGCTATGAAGTTCCAGGTCAAGAGCACAAAGTCTACATGATAAAAAAAGGAACTCTATGGTTTGAAGCAAGATCCTAGAGCTTGGTACAGTCACATTGATCCCAATCTCACCTAAAATGGATTTCACGCAAGTGAAAGTGAACTGACATTGTACACCAAATTCAATGAGCAAGGTAACATGTTAATTGTTTGCCAGTATGTAGATGATTTAATATCTACTAGTGTCTTTGGCACAAAATATCTTAGAACAATCATGGAAAATGAATTTGAAATGACTGATTTGGGGCTTATGAAGTTTTTGGTGGGCATTGAAGTCCAGTAGTATGAAATAGGTATATTCATATCACACTCGAAATATGCAAATGCATTTTTAAAAATATTCAATATGTCTAATTGCATGATAATACCAACACCAGTAATAACAAGTTTAAAATTGAGCAAGGGTGATGATGGATCAACTATATATCCCACGATGTTTAAAAGACTTGTTGGTAGCCTTATGTATTTAAATGTGACAAGAGCATACATTATGTATGGATTAAGTATGATCTGAATATTCATGGAGTCACCAAAAGACTCTAATAGGAAGGTTGGTAAAATATATCTAAGGTTTGTAAGTGGCACAAAGGATCTTGGGATAATGTATTCAACCTCAGAAAATTTTAAACTCATTGGATATATTAACAGTGACAATGGAGGAAGCACAGATGACATGAAAAGCACATCTGGGTATACATTTCATTTTGGTACATGTGTTTTGTCATGGGCTTCGAAGAAACAACCCATAGTAACTATGTCTTCAGTAGAAGCATGGTATGTTGCAGCTATAAGCGATGCATGTCAAGTCATTTGAATGCAGAGAATCTTAAAAGACATGTCATAGAACCAACAAGAACCAACAAACATTTTATGTGAAAACAAGTAAGTCATTGCATTGTCAAAGAACCATGTGTTTCATAAGAGAACCAAGCATATCGACACAAGGTATCATTTCATAAGAGAATTGGTGAACAACAAAGAAATTTGTTTATAATTTTGTAGGTCTGAAGATCAGTTTGCAGACATCTTTACAAAACCATTGGCAAGGGATACATTCCAATATCTGTGAAGTTATCTTGGAATCACAAGTTCTGCTCAGTGAACTCTATCATGCATAAATAAAGTTTAAAGCTCTAAATATTTTTGTAATATTTTGTTTTAAGATCCCCATCTGCTCATAATTAAGGGGAGTGTTGGAAATATTAATTACACATTGATCCATTTATCATCTCAACCAAATATGCCATAGTTTGTAGCGGGTCATTTTCTCTTAGTCACTCTAACATAATGAAGAGTTCATGTCTCTAATATATAAAGCAGTCGAATTATTTTTCTGAAGATAAGTTTCTAGGTAGATAGTTATTACAATATTTATGTTAAGTTGGTAGCTTCACAAAGAAGCAATTTTAGTTTGTCATTATATAGAAGAAGAAGTTTGTAAATCAAAGTGAGAATTGAATAGTGGAGAATAAGGAAAAAATCTATGGAGAGTTCAAGAGCTCAAGCTCTGTGTGTTTTTGAAAAGTGTTGAGAGTCGAATCTTTGTAAAAGGTGAAACATCCTTGTAAATTTCCAAGTTTATATTTGTGGAAATAGTACTTTGCTATGTCTCGACAAGATATATAAATCCATTATTTATGGTTGAATGAATGTTTTATTTAGCGGCACATATTCTCTAGAATTACTTGCATAAATGTTGTTTACATTTACCATTTAGTGAAAGACAAAGAATCCATAAATATTTCACCATGTAAAAGGTTGAGTTTTTACGAGAGAGTGTTCGACACAAATCTTACTACTTAATATCTGGTTATATGATATTGTGACTCTGTGGCAATATAGTTGTGTCGAGGTTTAACCCAAGTTACCGGTCAGTGAAAAGTGTTTTTCATATTATTAGTCTTTAGACTAAGAAATCTCTTTTATAAAGGTTCAACTAAAAGTGGTCAGGTCGAAATAGGAGTCGGTTCTCAACCAAAAGTGTGTCGAAGGTACATCATGCCTGATAAAAGATGATTGAAGTTGAGTAGGTATTTGTCACGGTAAAAAGATGTCGAGTCAAAGTCTGTAAAAGTGTTTCAACCAAAATCTTTGGTCGAAATTTTGCTCGCAGTTAGACAAAAAGAACTTTTAATCGAAGTTAGACCTGTTGAAATATTGGTCGAAGGTTAAACCCATCGAGTATAAACTAAAAAGTTCTTATTCTGTAGTAACTCACTTTAATCGTCGCATCCGTTTTACCAAGGCCATGAAACTGTGCTGCAGACATCTGTGAAACGCTTGGTTGGCGGAATTCATAGCGCGAGTGGAATGATTGCAACAACGAGTTGCAACATTCTTCTCCTCCAAAGATTCAAGAGTAGTGACAGATAATTGATAAACCGAGATTTGGGTTGGGAGGAATTAATCAGTCACAGCCCATAGCCCATGGTTGCTGTGTCGAATTAAGAAATTCAAAAGACAAGTGACTGGATCTTGTAGTTCTGGAATTTGTAGCAAAGGGATGAGAGGATTGTGCATGTTTCATACGGTGTCGCATGTGATGAGCTCACACGATGGCGAAGGAAAAAGTTGAATTGATAAGTTGGCATGTAATTTGATAGCACGATGAATGATGGGAAATAAAGTAGTTATATATGTTCAATATTGAGCTTCATTTATTTGTATTTTCTATCTGATCATATTTTTATATTAAATATTGAGCTTACTATATTAGTCTTTTCTTGTTTCAACATAGGGAAGCTTTTCTTGGTGTAAGGCTTAGCTGAGAATTATTTTCAATTAGGCAATCTTTTCTTGGTGGAAGGCTTAGCTAAGCAAGTGGATTTAGATTGATTCTAGATTATCACATAAATGTGTTCTCACATGATGACATGAAAACTGCTTCATGAAATCAATTAATCATATCAGAGACTTTGATGATTCAGACTTTAACAAACAAAATGAGGGTTATTTGTTTTTAATATTTGAAAAGGATAGAACCACTAATGTTGTCATAATGTAATGTTATGATGGGTGAATGAAAAATATAAGTTAATCACAAATATAAGTAATTTTTATGCATTAAATGATTACATAATAGTTTTAAAGAAAAAAATGATAAAAGTACAACACAAACTCATTAGTTTGAAATACATCTGTTATTGATATTCTTTAATATTTTAAAATCAATAGATATATAAGTTAAGTTTTGAAATGAAATCTATAATAATCTATAAGATATTTAAGTTTAATGTTGATCTATAAGATTTATATCAATCCAATTAAAACCATAATTTCATTCAAAAACCAAACTAACTAATTATAACAAAATCATTTAACCACTTGAATAAAGAGAAAATGATGCTTTAATTTAATTGAATCATTGAATCATTTAAGTCACTTGAAAGGCCAAAAAAAACCATCACAATATAATACTATGAACAAATACCTAATTTACACTACTTATAAACAAGTTTTTAGTGGATATTTTGCAGAAATTTAGAAGCGCTGTACCATTTGAGATAGACATGCTAGTGCTTTTAGTAAAAAAGAGCACTAGTTTTTTATCCAAAAGCACACTGGAATTACAACATACAAAAAAGAAATTGGTGTTCCATTTTCTTGTAAATGAATTGATTCTCCACTTTCATTGAAGCACACTAGTGCTTGACATGGGCCTTGGTGCATCAATGCTCCTTGACCAATGTGTACTACAATGAAAACCCAAAAATATATCAATGTCAAATTAGTCTAGAAGCATCAATGCTTTGTAACCAATGTTTCCCCCTTAGTTTTGATGAAAAAATGGGGTGGCAACTCAACCAAAGTGGCAATATTAGAGTACAAGTACTATTCTATATGGAAAAAATACTAGAAGATTCTAATACAATGAAAATATGGAAGTAAACATCTCAAAATACTAAATCATGATTTTTTGCAATTTTATAAAATTTAAAAATGTATGTGTCCATTCAAAATGTTAAATTTGCATTCATTCTTCATTATAAGAAACTTAAAACATATATCAAATTGGAAATATAACATATGGTATACCAACCAAAAAATAGAGTTCAATAAGTAGGCAATCACACATTTTACTTTCTTTTACTCTACAAAACCATTTTTGTTTATGTGATTTCAGTTTATATTTATTTATATGAAAAAAATATTATTATAGTTCCACTCTTATATTAATAATCAATAAATACTTAATTATTACAAGTCAAACTACACAATCAATGAATACTTGAATGGTTACAAGTCAAGCTACATGTGAACATTAACTATTTTAGATGAAATTTCACTTTTAGTTTAACAATCAATTTTAATATAAACTTTTAGTGAATCTTTAAAAATTAAAATTAATCAATATATTTAAGGATTTAGTGAACTTTACCATGTTCATACTATGTCGAATATTCACCAAATTTCGAACTCCCTCCGATTTTTCATACATAAACTCCCAAGAGGCTCGAATATTGTTACCATGAACTCAACAAAAGACATATTTTGAATTGTGGCCCATAAGCTAAAGGCCGTTGACAACATAAAAAAATAAAATAAAGATTGTAAGAAACAAAAGGAAAAATATCGAATTGTAATCGTGAGTTTTGAGAGATAGGTTGGAAAAAGGAAACAAAGCATTGGAGATGCAAGAAATAGTCAACTAGTAGATAGCATTTATTGAACAAGCAATAACCAAATGACTTGAATGATTCTCACCACTTAATGGTATGGATATATGAGTGTAAAGGTTTTTCCCTATTAGAGGTCGGGATAATAAGTATATAAGACTATATTGATCTTTTAAGTATTAATATGTTGTGTTTTATTTATTCTAATGTATTGTAAGGCTTGTAATGATGATTTAAATTGTGTTTACTGTATAGGTAATGAATCTCTCATTTCAATTTTTGTATGGTGTTAATGCTTTATTCAAATGACATGTTCTTTTCTATATTGTATTTTTTATTACTATTTATACTCACATATTATAATAAAGGTTGTGTTTGGAAGACTCTAACGCATGATGGTTAATAAATTGATTATACATCCTTTTTAATGTGTATGAGTCTATGGATTGTTACGGCTATCACATGCTATATTTCTCACATAGCTCTAAGTCTTGGAAATGTAACTCATGTGAGACCTTCTCTATCTTAAAGGATTGATCTGATAGTTCTAGAATACAACCCCTTTGTTGGGAAAACCCTATAGATCATGGTCTTCTAATTTAGGAAAACAAATGGTTTCAATGCTAGGGCACGACCAATAAAAGTAGGAGATCATGACAATATGATGTAGAGGATTACACAAGAAGATATTCAACATTGGTGCACTAAACATATTAACATTTTTACGAGAAATGATATAGTGTACACAATCGCTTGAAACAACAAACTATGGAAGATCCCAAAAAATATAAACAACAAAAAAATAAAATAGGAGAAACAGTGATATTAAATTTGGAGAATATTAACCCTTGTATGAATAATCTACAAGGAGAGAGAAACATTCACAAGCCTTTTCAAGGGGGGGATCCTATTAAGCATAATACAATGAAAATACTTGGAAAACAATAGATTTGTTGGGTATGTGTTATATTATTTGCATGTGGGTTGCATCATTAATGACTAGAATAGTCTCTTTCTTTGTCATATGCATCAGGCGCTACACACGGAGATGGATAAAGGGGGGGAAGGGGGTGTGTGGGGTGGGAGGGGNAGGGGGGGGGGGGGGGGGGGGGGGGGGGGGGGGGGGGGGGTAGGAGCGTGTGGGAGAAGGGGGTGTGTGCCCTAAGGTGCCAAAGGAAAGGCATTTTTTTGGGATTTTTTTTAATGAAAATATGTAATTAAATCCTAGTTATGGGATTGGGGGTGTGATTTAATGCGAGTTAATGAGTTAGGGTTTCGTATGGTTTGAAATACCTAAATATTCTACTATGAATGGTTAATAAACAATGAGGAAGATAGAGGTGGGGATCTAGGTTTTGATGGTTTTTCTTGTCAAGGGTTTCCAAGGTAAATATCTATGTACTTTCTATGCACCATTGTTTAATCTCTATTTTTCTCATGATTCTGTATGGATTTCTCCCTTTCACAGGTTAAAACTTGCCTATGGTATCATAGCTCAATTATTAGGTTCAAGGTGTTTCCTATGTTGTTGAGGGTTCAACGTTTTTGATATATCTTAAGTTCATGATAAAACTGGATCTAATGGGAGATTTGTAATGATTATTTGTGTGTTGAAAGTTAATGGCAATAGTTCAAGAATCAAAATTGAGAAATTTAATGGTCATAACTTAGAACAATGGAATCTCAAAATGGAAGATATTCTTGTAGATTAAGAACAATGGATTGTTGTGGATCCAAGTACACAACCTACTAGATCAACTAAATAAGACTAAGATAAGTTGGAAAGAAGATAAAGTAGTACAATTAGACTTTTCCTATCATATTTAGTATTGTTAAATGTATTTGGCGAAAACAATGCATTGAAACTATGGAATAAGCTAGGGAGTTTGTATCAATCAAATTCCTTAGTAAGCAAGTTGTTTATTCAAAATAAGTTGTATCACCTCAATATGGATGATACTGACATAGTGACGAATCACCTAAATGTATACAATACTCTCGTAAGTCAAATCACCTATGTTGGTATTAAGATAGAGATAATTTTTTCACAAATCAATGACTCGATTGGTGTTTCCTTTCATATATTTGATGTTTAGGTGGAATCGTTGCAAGTATGTGGACCACTTTTGGCAGAGGTAATTCTATAATTTCCATTTCCTTTGCATGAACTACACATGATTTTGATTAGTGTGGATGACTATCTCTTTTCCTAGAATGTACTGATTCCATTGGCAGAAAAATTTGACAATGAAATACATTTCCTTGTCATAGGTGGGGTACTTGCGGACCGCATATGAAAGTGTGTCACTATGATACACTTCTGGATGGTCATGTTGAGTGAGGCTTGTGGCAAAAACATAGTCTGAAGCGTCTATCTCAATTTAAAAGTGTTGTTGTAGATTCAGTAAGGTAAGGATGTGTTTCAAACATAAGCTCTACTTCAGTTCCTCAAATGCTTATTGTTGTGACTTGTCCCAATCAAAGTTTTCATTTGATCCCCCTTTGGCCACCTATATAAGGATCCAAGTAATATTAGAGGATCCCAAAACAAACCCACGATAGAAGTTGGCATGACCTAGGAAGCTACGCAGCTCTGTGAGAGTCGTTCGGGTCAGCCATTCATGAATGGCTTGGATCTTGGTAGGATCCAAATACACACCATGTTCATCCATGATGTATCCTAGATATTGAATCCTCTCCATGTAAATTGAGCACTTTTATATATTGTTGTATGTCTTTTGTTGTTGTACGGTGTTCAGGACTCGTTGGATCTGTTGTAAATGTTCTTCTCATGTTTGACTGTAGATGAGGATTCCATCTAGATATGTGACCATAAAAAGATTGGTGAATGGCCAGAGAATTTCATCCATCGTCCTCATGAAATTCGTTGTAGAATTAGTCAAGCCGAAAGGAATGACCAAGCACTCAAAAATTCCTTCCCTATATTTGAAGGAAGTGCTCCATAATTTGATATGCTCAATGGGCACATAATGATAGCCAGAATTTAGATCAAAATGAATCATCTTAAAGAGGACAAGTTTTCCTTTCTAGGAGATTACCTTCTTGCACTGCTTATTTGTGATGAGAGACACTACAATGGTGGAAATTATCTCTAGTGTCTCACAAAGTTTTTTTCCAAAGTAATAATGACAATATGAGCTCTAAAATCATACACAACATGATTTTTAGAAATATATGGTTGTCCTAAAAGAACATCACAAACTTTAAGCATGAAAAAATCACACATTACCTCACCTTTGAAGGGATTGATGTCATAGGCTAGGTGGCATTGTTGACTAATGCAAATGCATTTTCCTAGGCTCAGCCAACCAATGGTGTATGGTTCTGAGTGTGGAACTGACCGTAACTTCAATATTTTGATGACTTCAATTGAGAAGAGGTTCTTTTGGACACCACTATCAACAATGAAATGGAGAATATTCTTTTGCACCCACTGTTGTGAATGGAAGAGACGGTTCCCTTCCTCTATCTCCTCCAACTATTTTACTTGGATCTTTGTGGTTGCAATAATGGCACTAGGTTCTACATCAATGACATGCTTTCTTATTTCTTGCTTCGAGTCAGAGTCTAATCCAGAGTCTGGTTCTAGGTGTTTCATCTAAGCCAACAATTATTGTTTTGAGTGACATTTATCAATGTTGTGCCAATGGATTTTGTTGAAATCTCACCACTTATTGGTTTCCTTCTTCGATTTCCTATTTCCCTTCCTTTCCTATGGATTGGGATGGTTGTAAGGATTTTGGCTATCTTTTCTCTATCCTTTTTCTTTTTTTATTTAGGGTGTCCTTTTCAAGCTTATGTTGCTATTGGTTTTCAAACCAAAACTCACGTTTATTTTTTTCTTAAACTTTTGCTTGATCCTAACAACGTACGAATAAGCAGCTCCTAATGAGTATATGTCTTGGAAATCCATCTCTGTTTGAATGTACCTATGTATTCGATTGAGTTACTTTAGAACCAATTGTTGTTTGGAGTATATTATACACAATTTTTATCATAGTATGTGGAATATGTTGGTAAAATGTTGTATTTTTTTGTCTATATCCTCGCACAAATTCGTCCACTTGATGTACTAGTCATCATAGTTTTCAATAGAGTAGAATTCATCCTTGCTGGCATCGACAATAAACACCCAAGTGGGATTTGTCCTGTATATTTCAGACTCATCTCTCACATGCCTTTCACAGTACCCATCCTACTGGTCTTTGATATGGGGGAGGGACTTAAGGAGCACAAAGGTGATATTTTTGCTGTCGAAAAAAATGTAAACTGAGAAGTAACCCTCTAATAGATTTAACCATGTTTCCAAAGAATATTTATTTATCTTTCCTTCAGATAAGCTGATGCCAAAGTTAAATTTTACCTTGAATGGGTTCATACCTCTTAAATGAATTCTCATTGAAGGTTCATCCTCTATCATTGGAATTCATCAAAGGATCTAGGAAAAATTATCCATATTTTCATTCCTCTATCACTCGAGGGATTCCTTGAGAAAAACATTAATAGGATCTACTACTCCATCATCTATATTTTATTATCCTTCCATGTGCGGCTACTTGGGCCAATGAGAATGGTTTTCCCCAAGCTCAACTAGTTCGAGACCCAACTCTTGATATTCAGATCTCATCGAAGACATGCACTGAGAAACCACAAGAGAAAATTTATCTAATACCACTATTCTAGATTCATGTGAGAACAAAATTAAAGAGAATATATATTCACATACATGTATATATTGCAAGAAACACAATCATTAGTAAACCCAGATTCTATTAAATGATTGAAATAGAACAAGCAGTAAAATAAAAGCAATTAAAATTGTGGTAGCTATATCTCTGAGAAGAGATGTGGCAGATACACTCATTCATTACAATATGAATACAAAAGTAGGTTGAAAAATACTTTACCATAATCCTTGAAGAGAAACAATCCCTAAACCTAACCCTAGGAGATGAGTCGTCAAAAGGTTTGTAGCCCCCTAGGTGGCTAGTTGATGCATTAATTTCCTGGGGGCATAAATTTTGCATACGATCTCCATTTTGGGCGCTTGATAACCTATTGGAAATATCTATCCGTGCATTACAAATTTCAACTGGGGACAAGGTATTGCATAGTAACATGTGGCACTCTAAATAACAAAAACATGTTGTTTAGGACCTTAAAATGGCCCCAGAATTTTGTGACTTGGAAAACCATAAAGAAATTCCACACTAGAAAGGTTGCTTTGAGCCATCGGAAAAGGTGGGTGGCTAGCGATATCATCTAGATCAAGGACATTATATGGTTTATGCCCTACAAAATTTCACCATTACTTATTGGTTGGCCACTTTAAATTTAATGCATACCACTCAACACTCAAGTACATGGTCAATAAACCTATCCTAGAATGATGGATCTACCAATGGTTCACATTGTTCCAAGAATTTAACATCAAGTTTTGAAAGCACAACATCCATTTGTACCATATATCTTGAATTAAATTAGGTAAATTGAAGGATGAAGATATGATCAATTGTATGTTGTACATTTATTTAAAGTAGAAGTCATCCAAGATTATGAAGACATTAAATCATTTTGACCACGGGAGTTCTACCACAAGAATACACAATTGTGTAAAGTAAACCCTTGGTATTTAGATCGATATATTATCAACTAATTGTAGGAAAGTTGTATATGTTTGGATCAAATGGTATCATATGATGTTATATCATAAACCATGAGCATGTTTACACTCGATGAATTCCATAATAGGTTTAGAGATGTAGAATATGAAATTCAAACTTGGGTACTCTCATATGCCTTGTATATGTCACCCTGCATAATTCACCCTATGTCATATTCATGCCATGACCCATAAAATTATAATGTGTTACCTCCAAACCACTTATCTAATGTGATGTATAGCCTTCTTAAAGTTCCCCTCACCTTGTCATAGAGGTGGGACCTCTCTAGAATGTCTAACAATTAGGTGGATTCATTATGTTCTTTCATCACCTTATCTTCTATCCATTAGTTTCCACATTGACTCACTTTAACCCTCGAGGATTTTTATAACCTAATGGGTCAGGTTAGGTGCACAATTCCCCCAATTGGGTCCATGATCACTTGAAATCCATCATTTTTGGTTCATAGCAGCCCTAACCCATTTTGTACCTTCCATTTATGGAGTCAATTTGAGTCACACCCTTTAATGCCTATATTATATCTTCATGAAATACATATCACATGTTTCCTTTGGTTACTGTGAATGTGATTACGAATATACAACACCTTGACGTCACTCCATTACTTATTTATACCAATCAATTCATTTTTCTAAAACCTCTCTATTGAAGTCTAGTAATGATATCTCATCTTTGAAAACCCTAATTTACAGGTAGACACTTAGGGTGCTTGTACCTATAATCCCCGACACTTCTATATGGATTCGTTATGGGTAGATTGGATCTGATCTTGCATATTTAATTGATTCATCACAAGCAATATTCAATGTTGTAGTCCACTCATACATTAGAAGTTTCGACCCTATAACCTCAAAAAGGATTGCATCATATTTAGGGAAAGAAAGGTATCATTCCCACCGAGGGCACTAAGATATCTTAACCCTACGATTTTCATGATTTATATTTAGAATAATGGATCTAGTTTTTATTGGTTATGTTGTAGATACATAATTCTATTGAATATTGACTTAGATCATGCCTTGCAAAAATTTGGAGTTTTATGTGTGGGTTATTTTAGGATGTGGTTAAGTCTTTGAGGTCCATCACAAATATCCACTTCATCCTAGGGTGATTCATCGTATAAAACACTAAATTCCATGTGATTTCCCTTATTTCTTCTATTTCCATTTTTAGAATATGGGTTTCTATCTCATTAAAGTAATTGTTAGTGAACTAACCCTAGCTATTTTTCTCTATTTCCTCATTTAATTTGCTAGTAAAAACTAATATAAAACCATGTGAAGTACTCTAATCAACTAGATTCCTAGGTTAACATTAAAACAATTTTAAGGTCCTAATTACTGTAGTGAACTGAACTCTTCTTTTGATCCTCGTTTGACTAACCCTCCTAGGGTTCTAGTTTATCCCTAAAATTGAGTGGTGACTCCACTTTCCTCTCATCCCATTTTAATAACACATGTATGCTTGGGTTGTTTTCCATCCATACCTTCATGTTACATATGGTAGCATGAATCCATTCATTCACTACGTTTTGGAAACTATATTGTGTATTTCCCGTCAACTCTTCCATTTCTTGAGAAAATGATTTCTATTTTTCTTCTCTCTTTTTCCTTAATCCTTAGACTATGGATTGCAATCCACTTTTTTTATCCCTCTCCCCATATGCTTTAGGTGTCTCAGGTCTCTTAAATCTATAGGAACTTCTCAACTTTGGTCTCCTTATAATGAGGAATTTTTCTTTACCTGGGATGCATGTTCTATCCCACGATTTGGTCTTTTCTCATATCTAATTTCCTTATTTTATTAAATTCTTATTTATACCCCTCATCCATATTCAATCTCTATTTCTTGGAAGTTGTATGGAACCATGCACTTTTGTTCTCACTTCAATTCCATCATTACCCCACCCCAAGAAAGGTGAAAATAGCGTCACTTTGTCACTAGTGGACTACAAACACCCACCCTTTCCTCCTCCTTATCCTTCCCCCATGGTCGATATTTTTCCATATCACCCTACTACCATTAATTTATCCTCATTTAGGACCCAATTTCCTAAGACATGTCTTCAAACTAGTATGAGTCTCATCAGAGCGGCATCCATCCCACACTTGAGTGGCATGCTATGAATCGTGAGAAATCCACTTAAGAAAAAACAACCCCTACCTTCGTATAACACCATTGCTCTTTCTCCTCTAAATACAAATCTTGAAGGTTGTGATTGGATCACATGTCAAGAACCCACTGGACCATGACTATTGTATTATGAGAAATATCAACAAGTATACAATATCCCTTCTAAAATACCTATGATAATTTTTTAAATTAATAATCCATGTCCCTCTTCACAATAGTATCATGATTTGAATCATAAGGTCGGTTGGACCTCTACCCCACCACCCCCTTGTGCTTGTCCTAACTTGCTTGGGGAAATATATCCTCTTCCTGTACATTAGTTTTCCCTTTCCTTTGTCTCAGCTCTCCATTGGTAGTATGAGATGAATTTTCCTAATATTAGAAGGGAGATCCATGGTTAAAACTGGGTTTACAGATTCGAATAGAGCATTGTGTTGGGTGGGATTGTAACACCCCAGTTTTGACCCCGTTGCATTAAATGTACATGATGTATATATTGTAATTAATCATGGTGTGGAGCTAAAGGTAAAATCCCTACCATCGATTTGTCTGTGTTATGTTTCGGC
This sequence comes from Pseudotsuga menziesii, assembly GCA_001517045.1. NCBI lineage: Eukaryota > Viridiplantae > Streptophyta > Pinopsida > Pinales > Pinaceae > Pseudotsuga > Pseudotsuga menziesii. Next base: position 63,895 of record LPNX010269891.1, on the reverse strand, counting down.
AATTGGAATCATTGCCGATGGTCTATCGTGGTACATGGCATATATTAAGTTTTGGCATCATGTAAACATGCACTTTAATTAAATAACCCAACTAGCTATGTTTGCGGCAACTAAATTGAGAAGGGGCATGATTCTCATAAGGATAGGGGGGGGGGATGTCAAACCTTGAGCCATGAGGGAAAAATCCATGTGTCACCACCATGTTTGATTTGCCCATCTTTCCTTGTCTTATCAAACTACCATTTTAATGCTCTACAGAGTAGTTGAGGCAGTTATTTTGCTTGGGAGTGGAGTGTGGCAGGACTATCAGTCCTTGCCCACACGCACACTCCACCAACGAATCAAACCTCACGTTGGAGAGAAGAAATGACTACGCCCATAATTCCACTCTCTCCATGACAGTGCTGTGAACACTCCCACACTTCCCACTCGCCATTCTCCATTGTCGCTCATTATCACGAAAGGAAAAACGTCTTGTGTCTCAGGAAGAGGATTCTTCTCTATTTTTGGTCTCACGCAGCCAGGAGAGGGAGTCGTTTCAACTGTCATTCGTATTTTCCACAGAGAGGTATCTAGTGTGTTTCCATCCATATATTTGGATCTGGTGTAAATTTCCCTCACGCACAGGTTGGGAGGCTGATTTTCCTTCCCCATTTGCGGTCTGTGTAAGTCTTCCCGGTGGCTTCGTTGTCTAGGACAGACTGTTTTTTTCCCCACATTGTGAGCTATGTTTACTGATATGTTTTGGGACTGCTGTAAGTTGCTTGGGAGTCGTTTTGGCCATGATAGGGTCAAGGACGACTCAGGAGTCGTTTTCCCTCATCCAAGCAGTAACTGCTAGTTGATTGCATGCATGTAATGGTTGGTCTTCAGACTGTGTTGGGAGCAGGGATGAGGGCTTGGTTTGCTTGATAAACCTAGTTTGTTTGGAAACCACACAGATAGAGCTAGAGGGATGGCTTTCTTCTCCACAACCCCTGAATAGCACTGGAAGGGAAGTCAGGGCCTGAGGGACTATGTAGCAAAGAAGGGACTGATTCCTTGTGTTGGGTGTGTGTGGGTGTCTTAGAAGTCAGTCTAGTTCTGGTGTAGGTGTTCCTAGCTCTGTAATGGGCTCACCAGCTTAGCATTTATCCTTTCCCAGCTCCTAGATGGCCTGATAAACCCAACTGTGTTGGCTTGGCTGATCCATCGTTCGCTTGATAAACTCAACTATGTTGGCTTTCCATGTTTTGTTATCCTTGGCTATGTGTAAGCCTGCTAGTTCCTTATTCCTTGGGGAATCATGCCCAGCTCGGGGGTGGCAACATTGCTAAGAGATTTAGGAGCATGCTAGCCTATGGTTGGGTGGAACATTGTAGCGACGTAGCTGGTTGCAGGACGAGTTCTTTATGAGATAAGTAATCTTGACCATTTCATCTCTGTATTTATATTTATTGTTTAATGAATATGATGAACTTGTTGAATGGTTGTATGAACACATGTTTACTTCCGATGTATGATAAATAATCATGTATGCATGTTCTAGTTCAAAGCATTTTGTTTCAGCATTTTATGTACATACATGTTCATGGGGCGGTTGCCCGGATGGACGCTACATTGTGGTATTAGAGCCCATGTTACAGCATGGGCCTGAATGGACCGCGGAGATGTAGTGACAGAAGTAGGATTTCCTTCTACCCAGCAGAGATCAGAAATTTATGATAGAAAATTTCTTGAAAATTTTGTTGAAAATTTTGTCTAAGTGCCTAAACCATCGGCCCATCGGAAGACTAAGTGGGAAGCTCCTCCGATGTAGCATAGATCTAGACAGAAGATCACTCGACGGAGGAAGAAACTTGTGAACTTTCTCTAAGTGATCGTCGGCCATCGGCGAAATTTAGTGGAAGCTGGAGCCGCAGTTTCGACGAAGAGCAGCCGAAACACCAACCCTTTTTAGTTGAAAGACCGTTCGAAAAAGGCCATCGGTGATTGGCGACAGTTAGTTGTTTGGATCAGTGGAAGTTAGTTGTTCGTGCACCCACCATTGTGGCTACCTAAGAGACTATCCATCCGATGGACAACGCATCGTACCGCCAATGCCGGAATAATCAGTACTTTCGATTTTCGATATGCCACCATCAAAAAACCTTAGTTGTTGAAGTCGCCGACATGGCGGACCCGTTCAGTTTTGAGTCACTGAAACATAGTGATCAATTGCTCTGATCCACCGACAGGGTTACGCTCGTGGAAAACATAGAGAGTTCGTGTGCCGCCGTTGCGGCTGCCCACAGAACTAGCCGCTCGATGAGTAGAGGATCCGATCGTTGACGCGGTAGTGCTTAGTGGATCCGATCGTTGATATCTTGGCATCGCCGATAAAGATCAAAATCCTAGATGACTACAGATCCGACACACCGGAGAAAAGTAGGTGAACAGATCACCGATGAACAGTGGAGGAATTTAGTTGTGCTGACCGCCGAAACGTCGAAATGTTAATTGGGATGAGACCCGATCCTGTACAAGGAAATTTTGAGTTTTTCAGTAGGATTTCTCAGCAGATTTTGGCTATTTTTCAGCGGGATTTTCAGTGGTTTTTCAGTGGATTTACAGGGATGAGAAGGAGAAAGTGGTAGCGATATTATGCGCCAGATTGCACGAAAATCATATATTTACAAAAAAAATGAGGGCGCTGCCCTCGACCCATAGAAGGGGACAATCCCCCTTGACCCCATCATCCCCTCGAGACAGACGTTCTTTGATGAAGAAAATCTTGTGTTTGGGAAAAATTGTTAATGATTTTTCCAGGAGAAGTTAAGTAATGCTGGTTTATATCAATGTTATGCATCTAACATTTGTGTTACTAACACGTTTGCAGAATCATAGTCACCTTCAAGGGCAGTATTCCAGATAGTGCAGTTTGGTAAGTGAGTGGTGGTTTAGTTATGAGAACCCATGACGGATATGATGCTCGGGATTCTTACGAGCGTGCGCGAGATGCCATGGGAGAAAATGTCCATAATGGAAATGATGACATAGAGTCTAATGGAAGGAGATTCTAAGAGACACCGTCAGATGTTGCAACCACCATGAGAAGCTTGATTAAAGCCCAGGAAGAGCAATATCAGCTGAATTCTGCAATGTTACAGAGTTTGACAGACTTGCAGAGAAAGATAGACTCTGGACGAGGTACAGCAAGACCAGAAGGTAATAACAGCAGTACTAGGAGATGGAGAAGGACTTCTAGTGGGTCATCTGACTCTGAAGAATCCAATGGGGATTCAAGTTCTTCTTCTCATAAAATAAAAAGAAAGAGACACCATAGGGATCGCTCTCGGGATGAATTTAACAAGGCTAAACCTCCTACAATTGATGGTGAGATAAAGACTGGACAAGAAGCTGAAGCCTGGCTTCTTGGGATAAAGAAGTACTTTCAAGTGTAGTATTATTCGGGAAACACGAAGGCAAGGGTTGCCATATTCAATCTGAATGGAAGGGCATCCAATTGGTGGGAACACTTCAAGCAAGTAAAGAGGATCAGTGAAAGGAGACTTAAGTGGAAACAGTTCAAGAAGTATTTCAAGCAGAAATACCTCTCTGACAGGTATTATGATGACAAGACTAAGGAGTTCCATGAGCTGAGATTGGGACAACAGACCATGGAAGAATATGCAAATAATTTTTTGGAGCTGTTGAGGTATGTCCCGTACATCAGAGATGAAAAAGTGAAGGTCCAGTGTTTTCTGAGTGGATTGCCTCAGTCTTACAAAGATAGAATTGAGTTTTACGAACCTAGAACTCTTGAAGAAGCAATAAGGAAGGCTAAGTATTGCTATGAGCAAAGCAAAGGTAAACCAGATTACCATAAGGCTTGGAAGGACAAGAAGAATGAGAAGTTTGACCAAATAAAGAAAGGTTTCAAACCTTCTAACTTCAAGAATCAGTAGAAGCAGCCATCACAAGCTTCGAGTAAACCAGTTGGAGTGACAGGAGAAAAGCCTAAAGATCCACAACAGAATAGAGGACCACTTCAATGTTGGAAATGTGGAGGACCCCACATGTGCAGAACTTGTCCACTCGAGAATGAGAGTGCAATACCGGCTTATAACATTTAAGAAGCAGAAACAGTGGGTCAAGTAGCAAGGGCAGTCCCTAGGATTTATGCAGCACTAGAGGACCGTCAAGCAGATCACCAGTCAACTATGGTTTAAGTAGCAGGTAAGATTGTTGAACAATCTGTTTCTATTTTGATTGACCCTGGTTCTACTCACAGTTACATTACTCCTAGAGTAGTGGAGATTTGTGCTTTTAAGAAGGTAAAGCATAGAAAATCTTGGTTAGTTCAGCTAGCCACTGGAACTAAGAGAAAGGTTAGTGAAGTGGTAGAGAAATGTCCATTGGTCATGGATGGATTGGTCACTTGTGTAGATATGAATGTTCTACAGCTTGGTTCCTATGATATTCTCATTGGAATGGATTGGTTAGAAGCTCACAGGGTAAATCTTGACTGCTGCAATAAGACTTTCGAATGCATGAATGAAGAAGGGAACCTAGTAGTTGTGAAAGGTATTCCAAAGGTGATTTCAGCAATGCAATTGAAGAAGTTTAGTAGGAAGGGTTTCCAATTGTATGCAGCCCATATTTTGGAGGCAACGGGGGATGAAACTCCTAGGATGGAAGACTATCAGGTGTTATAGGAATTCAGGGATGTGTTTCCTAATGAGCTTCCAGGACTTCCTCCAAAGAGGGACATTGATTTCACAATTGAACTTGTGCCAGGGGCACTAGTGTCCAAGACACCCTATAGGATGAGTACACTAGAGATGCTAGAACTGAAGATGCAACTACAGGAGTTGTTGGAAAAGAATTACATCTGGCCGAGTGCATCTCCATGGGGAGTACCAGTTCTGTTTGTAAAGAAGAAAGATGGTACACTTAGGTTGTGTATTGATTACAGACAATTGAACAAGGTTACTGTGAAGAATAAATATCCTTTGCCTAGGATTGATGACCTCTTTGATCAAATGAGAGGAGCAAAGGTGTTTTCCAAAATCGACTTGAGGTTTGGTTACCATCAGGTGAGAATCAAGGATGAAGACATTCATAAGACAACCTTCAGGACAAGGTATGGACATTATGAGTTTGTAGTGGTACCCTTTGGTCTCACAAATGCACTAGCTACATTTATGTGCCTTATGAATAGTGTCTTCAGCAGATATTTGGACAAGTTTGTTCTTGTTTTCCTTGATGACATTCTTTTTTATTCTAAGAATGAGAAAGAGCATGAAAAGCATTTGAGTTTGACATTGCAATTGCTCAGGGAGCATCATCTGTATGCAAAACTAAGCAAGTGTGACTTCTATAGAGATAGAATTCAGTATTTGGGTCACATTATCTCAGATGAGGGTATAGCTGTGGACCCTGAAAAGATTGAAGCCATTATGAATTGGCCTACTCCAAGAAATGTGACAGATGTAATATCTTTTATGGGACTTGCAGGATACTACCGGAGGTTCATTGAGGGATTCTCCAAAGTTGCACATGCCATCACTTCTTTGCAAAAGAAGGGGATGAAGTTCGAATGGACATTGAGGTGTGAAGAAAGCTTCCAGCAGTTGAAGAGTCTTCTCACTAGTGCACCAGTATTGAAAGTTGAAGATCTAGAAAAATATTTTGTGGTGTGTACTGATGCGTGCGGACAAGGGCTTGGAGGAGTCCTTATGCAGGAAAACCACATGTTATGTGATGAGTCGAGAAAGCTGAAGGAACATGAGAAGAACTATGCCACTCATGATCTAGAGCTTGCAGCCATAGTACATGCTCTCAAGATGTGGAGACATTACTTGATGGGCAAGAGATTTGAGCTCAGAACAGATCACTGTGGACTGAAGTATTTGTTTGATCAACCTACTCTAAATGCTAGACAAGCAAGATGGATGGAATTTTTATGTGGATTTGATTTTGAAATCAAGCACATAAAAGGGAAAGAGAACAAGGTAGTTGATGCACTCAACAGGAAGGTACATGAAATGCATGTGGCATCTCTTAGTATTTGCCAACCAGATTTGAGGCAGCAGATTGTTAATCATACTACTGGAGATGAATTGTATGAGCAAGTAAAAGACAAATTGCAACAACAAAGTCTTGAGAAGAGGTATGAGGGATATAAATTGGAAGAAGATGGAATTCTCACTTATAAAGGTAGAATTTATATTCCATATGTAGCAGATTTGAGGAGAATTATTATGGATGAAACCCATCAAGCTCCGTATTCCGGTCACCTAGGATACCAAAAGACAATTGCTACAGCTAGAAAGCAATACTTTTGGCCAGGAATGAAAAGGGATATGGCTGAATACATTTCAAGGTGCATGAAATTTCAATAGGTAAAGGTTGAGCATCAACATCCAGTAGGTTTGTTGCAGCCTTTGCCAGTTCTGGAATGGAAATGGGAAATTATTTCCATGGATTTTATTATAGGATTGCCGATGACTTGGAGACAACATGATTCCATCATGGTTGTGGTAGACAAGTTGACTAAAGCAGCACATTTTATACCGGTTAAGTCTATGCATAAGACTGGTGATATTGCAAAGATCTTCATGAAGGAGATTTTCAGATTGCATGGATTGCCGAAGGCAATAGTCTCTGACAGAGATGTCAAGTTCACTTCCAACTTTTGGAAGGGGTTGTTTGCAGATTTGGGTACAAAGCTAAACTTCAGCACTGCATACCATCCTCAGACAGATGGGCAGACAGAGAGAGTTAATCAGGTGCTTGAGGACATGCTTTGCATGTACATGATGGACAAACCAACCAAGTGGGAAGATTACTTACACTTAATAGATTTTGCTTACAACAATGGACAGCAGGAATCCTTGGGGATGAGTCCGTATGAAGCTTTGTATGGAAGAAGGTGTAGGACACCAGAGACTTGAGATAACCCAGTGAACAGGGTTGTGCTTGGACTAGAATTGCTCAAGGAAATGGAGCAAGAGGTTGTGAAGATCAGGCAGAATCTGAAAGCAGCACAAGATAGACAAAAAATCTATGTAGATAAGCATAGGGTGAACAGGGAGTTCAGTGTTGGGGATCATGTTTACCTCAGAGTGAGAGCAAAGAAGAGTTCCTTGAAGCTTGGAAGTTGTGCCAATCTGTCACCTAGATACTGTGGGCCGTTTGAAGTGCTTGAAAGAATAGGGTCAGTTGCATATAGACTTGCATTGCCTACTAGCACTAGAGCTCATAATGTTTTTCATGTTTCTTTGCTTAAGAGATATGTACATGATCCTAACCATGTGATAATTTGGGATCTGATTCAGGTGGAACCCAAGGGAGAGTTCCAAATTGATCCAATGTGCATCCTCGACAGGAAGGTAACCATGCTCCGGAACTGGGCCATAGGGTAGGTAAAGGTGCAATGGGAGCACTACAAACTTGAAGAGGCTACATGGGAGCTGGAGGATGCCATGCGATTGGCACATCCATTTTTGTTTAATTCTGCTGAACACCGAGGTGGTACCAGTGTATTATTTTGTTCAAATTTTGTAAAGCACTGAAGACAGTGCTATTGAAGGGGGAGAGAAATTTAACACCCCAGTTTTGACCCCGTTGCATTAAATGTACATGATGTATATATTGTAATTAATCATGGTGTGGATCTAAAGGCAAAAGCCCCACCATCGATTTGTCTATGTTATGTTTCGACGATTGGAATCGTTGCCGATGGTCTATCGTGGTACACAGCATATATTAAGTTTTGGCATCATGTAAACATTCACTTTAATTAAATAACCCAACCAGCTATGTTTGCGACAACTAAATTGAGAAGGGGCATGATTCTCATAAGGATAAGGGGGGGGGGATGTCAAACCTTGAGCCATGAGGGAAAAATCCATGTGTCACCACCCTGTTTGATTTGCCCATCTTTCCTTGTCTTATCCAACTACCATTTTAATGCTTTGCAGAGTAGTTGAGGCATTTATTTTGCTGGGGAGTGGAGTGTGGCAGGACTGTCAGTCCTTTCCCACATGAACACTCCACCAGTGAATCGAACCTCATGTTGGAGAGAAGAAACGACTACGCCCATCATTCCATTCTCTCCACGATGGTGCTGTGAACACTCCCGCACTTCCCACTCGCCATTCTCCATTGTCGCTCATTCTCATGGAAGGAAAAACGTCATGTGTCTCAGGCAGAGGATTCTTCTCTATTTTTGGTCTCACGCAGCCAGGAGAGGGAGTCGTTTCGACTGTCATTCGTGTTTTCCACAGAGAGGTATCTGGTGTGTTTCCATCCGTATATTTGGATCTGGTGTAAATTTCCCTCACGCACAGGTTGGGAGGCTGATTTTCCTTCCTCATTTGCGGTCTGTGTAAGTCTTCCCGGTGGCTTCGTTGTCTAGGATGGACTGTTGTTTTCCCCACGTTGTGAGCTGTGTTTACTGATACGTTTTGGGACTGCTGTAAGTTTCTTGGGAGTCGTTTTGGCCACGATAGGGCCAAGAATGACTCAGGATTCATTTTCCCTTGTCCAAGTGGTAACCGCTAGTTGATTGCATGTGTGTAATGGTTGGTCTTCGGACTGTGTTGGGAGAAGGGATGAGGGCTAGGTTTTCTTGATAAACCTGGTGTGTTTGAAAATCACACAGACAGAGCTAGAGGGCTAGCTTTCTTCTCCACAACCCTTGAATAGCACTGGAAGGGAAGTCAGGGCCTGAGGGACTGTGTAGCAGAGAAGGGACTGATTCCTTGTGTTGGGTGTGTTTGGATGTCTTAGAAGTTAGGCTAGTTCTGGTGTAGGTGTTCCTAGCTCTGTAATGGGCTCACCAGCTTAGCATTTAGCCTTTCCCAACTCTTGGATGGCCTGATAAACCCAACTGTGTTGTCTTGGCATGTTTTGTTATCCTTGGCTATGTGTAAGCCTGCTAGTTCCTTATTCCTTTGGGAATCATGCCCAGCTCGGGGGTGGCAGTATTGCTGAGAGATTTAGGAGCATGCTAGCCTATGGTTGGGTGGAACGTTGCAGTGACGCAGCTGGTTGCAGGACGAGTTCTTTATGAGATAAGTAATCTTGACCATTTCGTCTCTAAATTTATATTTATTGTTTAATGAATATGATGAACATGTTGAATGCTTGTATGAATGCGTGTTTTCTTCCGCTGTATGATAAATAATCATGTATGCATGTTCTAGTTCAAATGCATTTGTTTCAGCATTTTATGTACATACATGTTCATGGGGCGATTGCCCGGATGGTTAATTCCATGGTGGCATCCTCTTCGCCAGTCGGAGGGTCAGGGATGCTACAGGGATCTTTATGGGGCCATATCGTATATCCCATTGTCAAAATTCCCCATCTCCTATCTCTACAATGCCCAATATTCTTCAACTTTACTTCCATTTAATTCTCGTATAATCTTCCCATTCTCTTTCACATCCTATACTATTTTCCATTGTCCCTTGGATGCTTGGGTTAGGACTCATCCTTATTTATTAAACTCTCTCTCCTAAATTCATTTTCTCCCATTTCTTTGGTTTCATTGTCAATAGCACATTTCTACGTTATTATAGCAAGTAGGAACCTATTTTAAATTTCCCTTCCCTAGTTAGGATTAGCTATCAATTCCTTAATATTTATCATAAGAATTTGCCTTTATTTTTTCTTCCACCATATATTTTGGCTATAAACTCCCTTCTATGGTGTTGACATCTCCTTCTTCACCTCCTTTAACTTAACTAGTATATTGTTGGCATTGGCATTGATCTCCTATATGCTCATGTTAAATCAATGTTAGTGTAGGTCATGCCTTGTGATCACATACAATCCATCTTGAAGTATGCCCACCCTCCCACTTGGACTAGGTTGGTGATGTACATGGTGTTTGTTCTCGTGTTCTCCAGATTATTGTAAGTTGTATAGGATTCATACTATTTCCTTTGCTAGTGTATGGTTCCTCCATAACTACAATAATCCTAGGTTAGTTGATGTTAACTTCATTGCTAACATCACACCCCAGATCTCTATATTTCACCTCCCTTTTTCACACTTGGTCCTTAGAAAGTATATGGTTCCTCAGTGTTGGCACTCTTAAAATTTCCATATGTCTAAATGGGACTCACATTATGTCCTTGGTTCATTTATGGTAATTCCATGCAATTTGTGATAATCCTAGATTAGTTTATGTTACCTCCATTACTCGTTTCACACCCTAAATCTATGTATGTCACTTGTCATACTTGTCTTAGCAAAAAAAATTGGCCTGTCCCTTTTCCAACACCATGCTAGTGTCATTTCCTTTCTTCACTTTCCTTTGTTAGGATTTCCCTAGCATTGTCACTTCTATTTTCCATTTTGCACCTATCCCCTATCCCTTCCTCCAGAGTTTGTGTTGCTATCCCTTTCTCACTCAGGGAAATACTATAACCTTTATGATGTAGGCATCTAATTCATTTTAGCATATGCCTACATCTTTCAATCCTACCTACAAAGTGTATGTATTACATCTTTCAATCCTACCTACAAAGTGTAGGTATTACATCTTTCATTCGAAAATGCGAATTTCGATTTGAAAAACACATTTTTAATTTCCATATATATGTAAGTATCTATAAGTATGGAATGGAATTTTCGAAAATATAAATTAATAAATGATTTAAAATGGATCTAGAAGAATATATTTTTATAGTAAGTGTATATGTCAAAACCCTCTCTTTTATTATATTAAGATATATTTTTATTTTTATCTATTATTATTATTATTATTATTTTTAGACAAAAGCGTTTATATTATAAAAGGAGGTGGTGTAACCACCAAAGGTTCCAGTTTACAAAAAACCTTCAGGAATCGGTAACTAAGTACCAATATACATAGAAATCAGAGTAGCCATTGGTGCCCTTGAGGAAGCGGCAAAGACAAACCAGCATAAGCGCCCTTGAGGAAGCGGCAAAGACATAAACCATCAAAAATTCCCTTGAGGAAGCGACAATCAAACAGACTGAAGCCATAACAGATTTTATAATAGAGATTGATAATTAGCTAACTACCTAAAAACTGATAAACAAAGACTAAACTTTGCAGGGAAGAGGAGAGCCGAAAGAGAACAGGACGGCAAATCCAAATGAACAGACAAAACCTAACCATCCGAACTAGAAGACATACCATTTCCTTTGTGCTTGACCAGTTTGAGAGCGAGCTTGTCCACCTTAATTTCTAGCTCAACCATTTTCCTGGTGAGCGAGTTTTCAGTTCGCTTGACCTTCCATTTGATTTTCTTACGGACGAAGACCAGGTCCTTGTTCACATGTTCCAGACGTCGTCCTCCCTCATAGTCAATTGCGTTCACTTGAGTTTGCAGTGCTTTGAGCTCGTGCTTCACCTCCTTAATCTTTGTGTCCACCAAAATTGGAACAGGCACAACCGCGGAAGAGGAACCCGCTTCCATCCTGAGCAGCAACAGTCTCCAAGTAACCAAACGACATAGCTCCCGACTTATCAGCGCAGCAAGCTTGCTTTGGCCCTCTACTTTCCAATCCTTTATATCCATACACAACGAGGAGGACAGCGTCACCTCAAAGCCCAGCGCACAGGGAATCCAACAAATGCTCAAACAATTTGATGCGACCTTCATACCAGGGTTCTTCAGACATTTGTATGCGCGAGCAGTAAATTCGCCCATTAAACCAACCACTGCAACCTCCTTCGACTTGAATTCTTTGGAATTCATCTCATGCGAGAGCCCCAAATCCTTAATCGCCATTAATCCAGTAGATCCCCTCCACGATAAGCAATGATAAACCTGTATTCACCTATCCTGAAGCCATAAAACGCTAGATGGAGCTTTGAGTTCGAGTGTCTTCGCGGTAGGTGAGAAGACAGGCAGGGTGGTTCTTTTATGAAGATCCACGCTGGGCCACGTGACCGATGCGCGCGAGACATCAAGGCAGACCGCCAGCACGCAATGGAGCAGGTAGGGGGGGCCACGAGGTGGAGGCCCTAGTTAAGCCCTCGGGCCTATGGGGGAGGGCAGAAGGATCCCTTGTCATTTATAATAAGCTCCCGAGGGCCTAGGGAGGCCCCTTTGTTAGCCTCTAGATCAACATAGGTATTATTTTCCTGCAACACGTGGTAGAAATCATATTTTTTGAAGAGAGAGGCTTGAGCCACGAGCTTGAGGATAATGTGTCTTAGTGCCATATGAGTTGGCATAATTTTTTCAGCAAGAGCACAGATGACAACTCTGGAGTCTCCAATGACAATTAGCTCGGTGATTCCCAATGCCACGACTATCCTCAATCCTTGCCAAAGGGCCAAGGCTTCATCCATATTGTTGGTGTCAATGCCCAACCCCCAAGCAAACTTGAACTCCATTGATCCGTCCGGAGTGAAAAAAACTCTTGCCCCCCCCCACTCTCGCCCTAGTATCTATTATTATTATTATTATTATTACATTTTTTTGTTTAAATCTATATAAGCGTTACATATGTGAAAACATCTTTATCATATTATATCAAAATATGGAAAACCAAAATAGTAGTTTTCATATATATTGTTTCATAATGATTTTAAAAAAGTATTAAAATTTCACTTCCATGCCTAAAAGTCTCAATATTACTTAATTATAATGATGGTGTTTAATGTTCATACATAAATTATTTGATTTTTAAATATTATTTCTATGCTCAAAAAGCTTAAAGCAGAGTGTCCATAGCTTGCCATAGTTTTGAGGACTTAAAATGTTAGAGAGGTCATTGTTATAGCCTATGGAACTGCGATCTAATGTGGGTGTAGGAAGAGAAGTCTAAGAGAAGGGGACTTTCATCTTCAACACTTACAGACTCGCGAAGATGGAAAATCCTTTTGTCCCACAAAGTTCAAGTAAGATAGTTTCAATATTTATATGTTTATTATCATTTAAATTTTTGACAATCAAATTGTTAAATAAACATTATACTTTGTTTAATAGTAAAGTCATGGTTATCAATTTAACTCTTTTATTATGTATTAAAAATGACTCAACCATAATAATGACTCCAACTAAATTTTGGAGACTTCATTAAGCTTAAAAATGACTCAACCATAATAATGACTCCAACTAAATTTTGGAGACTTCATTAAGCTTAAACAAGTGATCTATGGTTTCCCATCAAAAAAATATTCCTTGGGTGAATGGTCTAAGAATTTGAGTTCACATTTAGATATATATGTATTTTAGTTTTTATATATATGATGTCTATAACTTAGTGGCATGTCTCATGATTGCAATTTCATTCTAGACTAATATTGCCACTTATGAAAGTGAGATATTGTTATTTCCCAAAAATAAAATGTCTACACTTCATGGTTTGGTAATCCCATGGGATCATTAAGTATTGGGGTTGATCATAATCATTAATGTAGGATGAATGGAAGTCATTGGACATTAGGTATTTGATATCTAAAAACTAAGTTATATCAATGAACTTACAGATCTTTATACTAAGAGGCTCATTTTACAATTCAGTATGGAGATTTAATGTGGAGTTAAGATGTGACATTTAAAAAACATAATAAAATATTAATAAATAAAAAGTTAATATAAGTTCTAATGTTCAATTTAAATAAGAAATCATTTCTTATAAAAAAAATTCTCTTATCATATAAACAATAAAAACTCAAAAAAACTTATATATCCATTTAGTATTTACATAAACCATAATTTTAAATTAAAAAAAATAAATTTAATATATATAAATATTTATAATATTAAATATAATATATAAAATTAAACCAATTTTAAAACAAATTTTAATCACAATAACTTTAACAACTTTCGATACGACATTGACTAACATGATTACTCTGTAACAACTACCAGCATTCTTACCTACCCCTTTAACAAACAAATTGCTGACTGCTTCAACAACTACCCCTTTAACAAACACATTGCTGACTGCTTCAACTATCCCTTTAAAAATTGCTGACTACTTCAACAACTACCCCTTTAAAAATTGCCAAGCAAAAATTATATAGAAAATAAAACCAAAAGCATTTTATATTTCATATTGTTTTCTTAAAGTAATACCACGGTTTCATCACCATTCGATACTTCAGTTTCCAATGCCTTCTCTACAGCACACAGATATTTTTTAAAATAACTGTTTAATTCATCACAATTAGAGAGTGATGTGAAACCCTAGCCCATGAGAATGACTCCGGTATGTCACCTGAGGGTTACGTGCTGAGGCACGTAGCAAATGAAAACAAAAAAACGATTTGACTTTTGTATTATAAGGTGCTACGGATCAATATGCTTATTAGATGTCACATCTTTTAATGAATATCATGTGTCCAGATGCAAACTCACAAAATCCAAACCTGGAAATTTCAAACAACATGTTCCTTTCCGATTACAAAACTTTTGGATTTTCCAATATAAAATGTATACAATGTTATGAAATCTTATATACCAAATTATATACTTTCATAAAGCCTGCAAATATATTTACAATTTTTTTTTGGAAATCCTTAATTGATATAGGCTTTTACTCTTGATACTACTCACATGATACAAGTTGATTCTGTTAATTACCATAACAACTTTAAAACCCTAGATATACTCTAACTTTAAAACCCTAACGTAGTAAAAAGTGCATCCCTCTATTGCCACTTATCTCTACTCCATGAAGCAGAAAACCCTAACATAGCAAAAAGTACATCCCTCTATTGCCACTGATCGCTACTCCATGAAGCAGAAAACCCTAGCATAGCAAAAAGTACATCCCTCTATTGCCACTTCCCTCTACTCCATGAAGCAGAAATATAAACCTGTAAAATATAAATAAAACTGAAATTTGATTTATAAAATACCTTGTCTCTCTTCCTGCAATCATGCTGCTGCTAGGCCTGACGAGATTCCTGCAACCCCAGTCTCTCTTCCATTACAGTCACAAGACGAGCATGGAAAGTTGCTGCAAGGTCAGTTCCTGCATTCTGATGCTGTACTCGTCTTGATTATCATGGAGTCGCCGTAATCTGTCCCGCAATATGAAGGAAATACGAGAGAGTGGGGTGCGAGTTATATCAATCTGGGTATTCTGAAGGAGAAATGTGTGCAGGCAAAACATGGAGTGAGAATAGCACCGTGAAACTGTGCTGCAAACATCTGTTAAACGTCTTGTGGGCGGAATCCATAGTGTGAGTGGAATGATTGCAACAGCGAGTTGCAACATTCTTCTTCCTGCAAAGATTCAACAGCAGCGGCAGATAGTTGATAAACCGGTATTTAGGTTGGGAGGAATTAATCAGTCATAGGCCATTGCTGCTGTATCGAATTCAGAAATTCAAAAGACAAGTGACCAGATCCTGCAGTTCTGAAATTTGTAGGATGAGAGGATTGCAGTTTCATACTGTGTCGCATGTGATGACCTCACATTATGGCGAAGGAAAACATTGAATTGATAACTTGGCCAATAAATTTGATGGTATGCTGAACGATGGGAAATAAAGTTAGATATATTTGCTTATTTAATTAAAATATCATCATATTTTTATATTCAATATTGAGCTTCGTTTATTTGTCTTTTCCATGAGATCATATTTTTATATTAAATATTGAGCTTAGTATCTTTATATTTTATTTTCCTGTTTTCACATAGGGAAGTTTTTCTTAGTGCAAGGGTTAGCTGAGCATTGTTTTCTTTCACTCAGGGAAGCTTTTCTTGGTGGAAGGCTTAGCTGAGGAAGTGGCTTTAGGTTGATTCTATATTATCACATAAATGTGTTTCTACATGATGATGACATGAAAACTGCTCCATAAAATCAATCAATTAATCATGCTCCATATCAGACTTTAAGCTGTGGATTTTTGTTAAGGCTTAGCTGAGGAAGTGGCTTTAGGTTGATTCTATATTATCACATAAATGTGTTTCTACATGATGATGACATGAAAACTGCTCCATAAAATCAATCAATTAATCATGCTCCATATCAGACTTTAAGCTGTGGATTTAAGTTTTAAAAAACAAAATAACTCATTTTCAAACTGCTCCATAAAATCAACTAAAAATGCTCCATATCACATACTTTGAGCTGTGAATTCAAGCTTTAACCAACCTAATAACAAATAAAATGAGTGTGGTTTGTTTTTAATATTAGAAAAAAATAAAGTGACTTGGGTTGATTTTATATTATCACATAAATGTGTTCTCACATAATGATGACATGTAAACTGCTCCATGAAATCAATTAATCATGCTCCATATCACATAATGATAACATGTAAACTGCTCCATGAAATCAATTAATCATGCTCCATATCACAGACTTTGAGCTGTGGATTCAAGCTTTAACAAATAAAATTAATCATGCTCCATATCACATAATGATGACATGTAAACTGCTCCATGAAATCAATTAATCATGCTCCATATCACAGACTTTGAGCTGTGGATTCAAGTTTTAACAAATAAAATGAGTGTGGTTTGTTTTTAATATTTGAAAAAAATAGAGTAATGTTATTATGGATTAATGTTATCATAGATTAATGACAAATCTAAGTAATTTTTATGTATTATATGATTATATAATAATTTTAAAAAAAAAAAAAAAATGATAAAAGTACAACACGAAATACATTTATCATTGAGATTTTTTAATATTTTTAAAAGCAATAAATATATAAATTAAGTTTTGAAATTAAATTTATAATAATTTATAAGATAAGTTCAATCTTGATTTATAAGGCTCATATTAATCTAATTAAAACCATAATTTCATTAAAAAAATCAAACTAGAATGAATTATAACCAAATCATTTAAGTGCTTGAATAAAATTAAAATAATGCTTCAATTTAATTCAATTATTCAATCATTTGAGTGAGTGGAGAAGCCAAAACAGACCATGACAATATAATACTATGAACAGAGACCTAATTTAGACTACATCTAAACAAAATTTTAGTGGAGAATTGCATATATATAAAACAACATAAATTAGATAAATTAAAATCATAAACATTGGTAGATACTCTTTTAGATGGACCTATGCTCATTATAAGAAACTTAAAATATCAAATTGGAATATAGCATATAATATAACAACCAAAAAATAGAGTTCAATAAGTAAGTAATCACACATTTTACTTTATTTTACTCTACAAAACCATTTTTATTTATGTTATTTGAGTTTATATTTATTTATATGAAAAAATATTAGCATAGTTCCACTCTTATATTAATAATCAAGGAATACTTAATGATTACAAGTCAAACTATATAGTTGAAATTCCACTTTTATCTTAATAATCAATTTTAATATTAACTTTTAGAGAATCTTTAAAAAATAAAAATTATAAATATATTTAAACATTTAGTGAATTTTACCATATTCATATTATGTCTAATATTCACCAAATTTACTCCATCCTAATTTTCAAACACAAACTTCTAAAGGTGGAATATTGTTACTATAAACTCAACAAAAGACATATTTTGAATTGTGAAGTCATTAACAAAAAATAATAATAATAATTGTAGGAAACAAAAGGAAAAATATCAAATTGTAATGGTGTGTTTTGAAAAAAAAATTGGAAAAAAAATGCAAAACATTGGAAATGCAAAAAATAATCAACTAGTAGATAACATTTATTGCACAAGCAATAACCAAATGACTAGAATGATTCTCACCACTCAACGGTATGAATATATGAGTGTAAAGGTTTTTTTTCTATTAGATGTCAAGACTTTTTCCTACTAAGATGTGAGGATAATAAGTAGATAAGACTAAGTATTGATATTTTAAGTATTAATATGTTATTAATTGTGTTTAATATAGATGTATGGAATCTTGATTTCAATTTTTTTATGGTGTTAATGGTTTATTCAAATAACATGTTCTTTCTTATATTGTATTTTTCTATTATTATTTCTACTCGCATATTATCATAAATGGTTGTCTTTGAAAGAATATAATGCATGATGGTAGTTTGATGGTTAATACATTGACTATACATCCTTCCTAATGTGTATGATTCTAAGGATTATTACATCTATTACATCTTTCTCACATAGCTCTAAGTCCTGGCAAGTATGAGACCTCCTCTATCTTCAGGGATTGATATGCTAGTGCTAGAATAGAACCTCTTTGTTGGGTAAACCCTATAGATCATTGTCTGCTAATTTGGGAAAAAAATTTGTTTCAATGATAGGACATGACCATTAAAAGTGGGAGATCATGACAATATGATGGAGAGGATTACATAGGAATATTTTCAACATTGGCACAATGAATATATTAACATTTTTACGAGACATGATATAGAGTACTATCACTAGAAACAACAAATTATGGAATATCCCAAAAAATATAAACAACAAAAAATTTAAATAGGAGAGAAAATGATATTAAATATCTGGAATATTAACCCTTGTATCAATAATCTAGAAGGAGAGAGAAACAGTCACAAGCCTTTTCAAGGGGGGATCCTATTGAGCATAATATAATGGAAATACTTGGAAAAACAATAGGTATGTTGGGTATGTGTTATATTATTTGCATGTGGATTGCATCACCAATGACTATAATAGTGTCTTGTTTTGTCATATCCAATGGGTGCTGCATGTGGAGCTAGCTCGGGGGGTACGAGTGTAGGGGGCAGGGCGAGTGCGACCTAAGGTAGCAAAGCCAAGGTAATTTTATGGTTTTTTTTTTGTTTTTATGAAAATATGTAAATAATCCTAGTTAAGGGATTATCGGAGTAAGGGCTAGTGCAAGCTAATGATGGTCACTTATGACACGTTCCTTGCAATGGACTTCTAGAAAAACAGAAGTCTGAACGTCAAAAAGCAATATTAGATCTACCTTCACAACTTTTTGGAATATGGTATAAGAATATGAAACGTGGACAATCAGATTACCTTTCGGAATATATAACTTTTATTTATGGAAACTAACTACAAATCCCAAAAAACGAGGTTCTTCTAAGGTTGGTATGTTATATTTTTCCCAAAAAATAATGAATATGTTTGCGTTGGTCCACTCGTTTGGTATGCAAATGGTGGAATTTTGTGAAAAAAATTATATAGAGTTGTATATAATAGGTGTGTCTAGTGCAGCGTTATTTTTCCATATTTATTTATGTTATATTTTTTATTTTTCAAATTAAGGAAGTTAGTGATTCCCTAAAATGACAAGGTCTAGCATTGGTCCACCACATCTTGGTCTTAACATAATCAATGAACGATTTTTTTTTTTGGATGTAGGTCTTTGTGTCTTCTTATGCGAGTTCTTTTCCATTTTCTAAATAGGTGAGCCAATCAAAAGTTATAGCCGAAGCAAATAGCCTACCTTTTGTGTTAGATTGACGTTAGTCCATTTAAAATTAAATAAAAAATTAAAAAAAATAATAGATTTCAATAAAAATTACATATTCAGAATCTACAGACAGAGTTACACAAGTGTGTGAATTTTCATTAACAGTGGACAAGCGTGGCATATGGAAAATCATGCACGAAATAGGACAAGTGGTACAAAACAAGTTTTTATGTCATAAGGTAGTCCAAACCACTTGGTTGGGCAACCTGAACCTAAAAACAAAGCAGCCAAGTCATCCACCACATTGGTTAGAAAAAATGTGCCGCCAAAATTCTAAATTTAAATCACGTGCATGTGTAGTTTAAAACACAATGCACATGCTAAAAGCATGATCACACTACTTTGCACGCAGGCACTAAAAACGTGATCGCGCTACTTTGCGCGCACACGTTAAAGATGCATGCATGCATTTATTAAGTAAACACTTTGTTTTGATTTTATTTTCATGCATTTGCAATGGAATGATTATGATGAACAATGATGAGGAGGAGGAGGAGGAGGATGACAATGATGATCAATTGCGGATGATGACTATGATGATGAGGAGGAGGATGATGACAAGATGAGGATGATGACTATGATGATGAGGAGGAGGAGGCTGACGATGATGGTGATGATGATGATGATGATGAGGATGAGGATGAGGATCACGATGACTATGAGTATGATGGCGATGATTACGATGACGATGATTATGATGATGATGATGATGATGATGATGATTATGATGATGAGGATGATGATGTTGATGACGATGATGATGAGGAGGAGGAGGAGGATAATGACTATGATGATGAACAATGATGGTGATGATGATGAGGATGATGATCACGATGACTATTACTATGATGACGGTGATTATGATGATGACGATGATGATTGCAATGATGAAGATGACGATGTTGATGACGAAGATGATGATGAGGATGAGGATGATGATGACTATGATGATGAACAATGACGTGACGATGATGAAGATGATGATGAGGATGATGACGATGCTAACGATGATGAGGAACAATGATGATGATGATTGTGATGATGATGATAAGGATGATTTCAATGACGATGATGAGGATGATGACTATGATGATGATGATGAGGATGAGGATGATGATGAAGATGACAATGATGATGAACAATGATGGTGATGATGATGATGATGATGAGGATGAGGATGAAGATGATGATGATGATGATGACGAGGATGAGGATGAGGATGAGGATGATGATGATGACGATGACGATGAGGAACAATGATGATGATGATGATAGGTTTAGTTGAAACTTTGCTTTGATTATATTTTCAAGCATTTGCAATGGAATGATGACAATGAACAATGATGATGATGATGAGGATGATGACAATGATGATGATGAGGATGATGACTATGATGATGATGATGATGATGATGATGATGATGATGACGACGTCGATGATGATGATGAACAATGATGGTGATGATGATGATGATGATGAGGATGATGATGATGACGATAATGAGCAATTTTGGTGATGATGATGATGATGAGGATGATAACAATGATGATGATGAGGATGATGACTATGATGATGAAGAGGATGATGATGATGATGATGATGATGATGAAAATGATGACAATGATGATGAACAATGATGATGATGATGATGATGATGAGGATGAGGATGATGATGATGACGACGATGATGAGGAACAATGATGATGATGATAGATTTAGTTGAAACTTTGCTTTGATTTTATTTTCAAGCATTTGCAATGGAATGATGACGATGAACAATGATGAGGAGGAGGAGGAGGAGGATGACTATGATGATGATGAGGATGATGACTATGATAGTGATGGTGAGGATGATGAGGATGATGATGAACAATGACAGTGATGATGATGACGATGATGAGGATGATGATGATGATGATGATGATGATGATGACGACGACGACGATGATGATGATGAACAATGTTGGTGATGATGATGATGATGAATGTTGGTGATGATGATGATGAGGACGATGACAATGATGATGATGAGGATGATGACTATGATTATGATGAGGATGGGGATGATGATGAAGATGATGATGACAATGACAATGACGATGAACAATGATGGTGATGATGATGATGATGATGATGATGAGGACGAGGATGACGATGATGACGACGATGATGAGGAACAATGATGATGATGATGATAGGTTTAGTTGAAACCTTGATTTGATTTTATTTTCAAGCATTTGCAATGGAATGAGGAGGAGGAGGAGGAGGAGGATGACAATGATGATGATGAGGATGATGACTATGATGATGATGATTATGACGACAACGATGATGATGATGATGAACAATGATGGTGATGACGATGATGAGGAGGAGGAGGAGGAGGATGATAATGAGGATGATGATAATGACGAAGAGCAATGTTGGTGATGATGATGATGATGACAATGATGACGATGAAGATGATGATGAGGATGATGATGATGACGACGATGAAAATGAAGATGAACATTGATGGTGATGATGATGAGGAGGAGGAGGATGAGGACGAGGACAAGGATGATGATGATGACTCCGATGATGAGGAACAATGATGACGATGATGATAGGTTTAGTTGAAACTTTGCTTTGATTTTATTTTCAAGCATTTGCAATGGAATGATGATGATGACAAGGAGGATGATGACAATGATGATGATGAGGATGATGACTATGATGATGATGAGGATGATGATGATGATGATGATGATGATGATGACGATGATGATGATGATGATGAAAAATGATGGTGATGATGAAAAATGATGGTGATGATGATGATGATGAGGATGAGGATGAGGATGATGACGATGATGATGAGGAGGAGGAGGAGGATGATGACGACGACGATGATGATGATGATGATGAACAATGATGGTGATGATGAGGATGAGGATGATGACAATGATGATGATGATGAGGATGATGACAATGATGATGATGATGAGGATGATGACTATGATGATGATGATGAGGATGAGGATGAGGATGATGATGATGATGAGGATGATGATGATGATGATGATGATGATGATTATGATGATGACAATGATGGTGATGTTGCTGATGATGATGAGGAGGAGGAGGAGGATGAGGATGACCATGACGATGATAATGATAGGTTTAGTTGAAACTTTGCTTTGATTTTATTTTCAAGCATTTTAACAGGAATGATGATGATTACCATGACGATGATGATGAACATTGATGAGGAGGAGGAGGAGAAGGATGAGGATGAGGATGAGGATGATGACAATGACAATGTTGATGAACAATGATGGTGATGGTGATGATGATGATGATGATGTTGAGGAACAATGATGATGATTATAGGTTCAATGTTGGAGTCCTCCCTTACCCTCCACTAGCCATAGGCAAGGAGACTAAGACCTCATAATGGCACCCATGGACCTAAGAAGAAAGTAGGGGTGAAGACTATATTGTAAAAATACTCGAAGTAATCATGAATACGAAGTCATTGTTGAAGAACATTAATCATTAAATGAAATAAATGTTAGTGATTAAATGCTCTAAATGTTAGGCAAGGGCGTGCGCATGTTTGATTTTGCGTGTGGATGGTATTATACACGCGTTTGCATGCTTAAATACGCATGTGTGCACCTGTTAGTAGGTAAAAAAAATAGAGATCTGAATTCCAAGGATTGCTACCAATTTTCATGGGTTTTCTTTTGCTGTTTGCGCATTTTTTGCTCCTAAACTGTGCAATTTGGCTCACAATCCATCACCACTCTTTGATCTATTGGATAGAAGCTCACTCTTGGAATCTAACAAACATATTTAGTGGTCTTGGAAGTTAGTGGAAAGATTCACACTATAAGTTTTCATTGCAAGAAGAGATCATTTTTAAATAGGTATGGTGAATTGTAAATAATTGTTTTAATACACAAGCTTTCAGATCATTTCATTGATTTATGTTTTATGATATGCCTACAACAATATCTCTCTCATAGATAGCATTTAATTTCACAAGAATAAATCCCAACTTCACATCTAAACAAGTCCCATATTCTCCATACAAGATGAATTATGCAATGTTAACTAATTTACATTTGCACATGAATATATTTTGATTTCACACAATGATGACATAGATGAAGTTATCTCTTGAGACTCTTAAATTAAAAAAAAAAAACTTTGAAGTAATCATGGGAGAAGGTCCATATTGAATAGTTCACCAAGTTATCCATATTCTCTATACAAGATGAAGTATGCAATGTAGAACAATAATCATTTGCACATGAATATATTTTGATTTCCCACAAGGATGGCATATATGAGGTTCTCTATTGAGACTCTTCAATTTGTATAAAAACCTTGGAATAAATCATTGGATAGGGTCCATATTAAACAGTTCACCAACTTGTCCATGCTCTCCTCTTCATGCTATATTTATCATAACATGCCTTTGAGCTGGACAAGGATGCCTCTACCTCAATGATTTCTCCTTTTTTCGAGGGATTTGCAACCTCCTCATTTCATTCATCTTCTTTTGACTTCTAATAATTTTTTAACACAAAGGAAATAATAATCCTATAGCTGTAATACCTGCAAACTTGACTATATTTACTTGACTCAAATAGAGTATAGAAATGAAACTTTGGTTCGAACATAAAGGGAAACATTTAATCAACGTTTATGTATCCATGCCAATAATTAGCATACTTACATATCTGTAATTTAGTTAATTATGTTGGAACGTGTCATGTATCTTGTATAATGGAACTAATACCTTATTTGTTGCTTCTTATGCAGGGGTAGACCTCATAGTTTTGATAAAGAAACCTTTGGATATGAGAAACTCATGTAACAGAGCAAGAAAAACTAGAAGGAATATGCCCATTGAAAAGGAAAATGAGGTAAGAGAAAATGCCAGGTTGGCAATGGAGAGAGTGAGACATGGTCCAGACATTTCCACTGATACTTTGATCAATCCTAACAGAGTTGATGACATAACAACATCTACTTTAGAACCACGGGTGCAGTGGTTGCATCCAACGGACCCAACTCAAGTTCCAATATCAACACAGTCTCTAACCAACAATCCATCAACAAGCCATGTTGAAGCTCTTGAAGACATAGGTGTATTGAGAGTCACTGAGTATGAAGAGTTGGACCTAGGAGCAATGATTAATTTGCAATCTCTCCAAGAATACCACAACCATGTCGAGCACACTCCGAATATGGACCAACATGTGAATGAAGAACCACAACAAAGAATCCCTGGGATCTGTAGGTCATGTCCACCTTCCCTACCTCGACTGTCTACTACAAGAACAAGGACTCATATATGTATCCATGTGGATGAAAGTTGTCTATCAATCCTTGAAGGTAAGTTTCCCAAACGCACTATCGGTTGGCAATGTAACAAATTAATGAAGGAATATTTTGAATCCAAAGGCGATGCAAGTAAATGTCAATTATTACTATGTTTGTTAAATTCAAATTGTTTAGTTGTTGTTAGGAGAATTATGGGCATAAAGATGTTTAGAAGTTTAGAGGCTAAAAATCATATTGTTAGAAATATCCAATCTGCTTCTAATGCGATTGGGAAAACGTCCCGCACTAAATATATTTGTGCAGCTCATCGTGTGTTATCAAAATTAGTTGTAAGAAATTTCACAAGCCAACGTCACCTCCTTTCACACACTTATCAGATCCTTAAATTAAATAGAAAAACTATTCATAAGTACTATGTTATAAGAGAAAATATGTAGACTTCAGGTGGAAAATATTGTTGGGTTGCCTCTTCAAGATATGAAGCTAATTGATGTTGCTAAGGAATTAGTACAAATGTTCTGGCATGATCATACCAAACCTTCTTCTAATCAAAGAGATGTGTTAAAGCTAAGAAAAGGTTCTACTGAACGTGAACCCCAAGTCAAACACTTCCTTGACACAACACAGACTAAACTCTATGAGAGATTCAAAAATGAGCACACACAATTGAACCTGGGCCAAAGGTCCTTTGAGAAATGTAAACCATGGTATGTTCATATATGCATTGATCGAAACACATGTTGTTGTAGATACCATGTAGAATATGAATATTTTTATGACACGTAAAAACATAAATTTTGTGATTTGCGTACTAACCTTGAGCAGGGCTGCAATGAATCCGTAATACCACCGAATGCATCAAGAGATTTTATCATCAACATCATGTGTCCAAGGCATGAAGGAAAAAAATACTATGGAAAATCATGTCTATATGGGAATTGTTCTAGGTGCAGTGGGCTTGCTCTTTTGAACCGTTGCATTCATGGAAGCAATGAGCATCAATTTGGCAATATGAGTGTGGAGATGCAGAGCTTCAAGTACGTAACCTATCAATTAGATAGTGCGAAGCAAAGTAAAAATATTGCATTGGTGAAGTCACAGGTGCAAATGATTATTGCATTTTTTCCTATTACATGTTCAGTTTCTACATATACATTATTTAAAGGTCACATTCTAATACGACCCTTGTTTTCATGGAAATAGGTACGGCTATGTGATATTTTTATGGAGTTCTACTAGAAAACCGAGCAATATGTTCAACATGTGCATGTAGCGCGATGACAGGATGAGCGGTACAGAAAATGCAGGGACAACTTTCCCATTGGGACCATATTGTCAATTGTGGAGTTTACAGAAAACTACACCCTTCAGCCACAAAATGAAATTCAGAGTCAATACTGCCATTCCGACCAAGTCAACATAATGGTTCATATTACGTATAGGCATGGCCCTAAGAGCATCATTAACAACAGGATAATACAGAAGGAGACAAACTTTTACATAAGTGATGACAGATGCCATGATCTACATTATGTGCAACACTATTTTCAAATTTTCTATGATCAGCTAAAGGAAGGAGATATACAGATGAATCAGCATTGGATATGGTCAGATGGTTGTGCGGGCCAGTTCAAAAATTCTCGAGTCTTCCAATGGATGAGTATGTTACATAAGACTTATAATGTGCCGCATATATGGAACTACTTTGAGACCGGGCATGACAAAGGTGAGCATGATGGGGATGGGGTCGGTGCATGCATCAAGACCACACTAAGAAGGGAGGAGATGAGGTTTACCATAAACCCCCATATCAAAGATGCAGAATCCATAGTTCAATGGTGCTCTGCAACAATGTCAGACCGAACTAAAGTGGTAGGAAGGCTTGTTAGGAATTTTTGGCATGTGGTTGACAAAGATCGATCACATTCCTATAGTTGCGGCACAGTACAAGGAACACATGGATTTCATTCGATTCGAAGTTCAAACAACCCCCTATTTGAAATATGGACGCGAAAACTTGCGTGCTTTTGCAACCCTTGTAGAAGTGGTGAATGGGATGAATGTGAATGCATGGATTGGGTTGATGATTGGGATCGTGTGTCACTTGCAGTAGACCTGCATGTAGTCGGTGAAACAACCCACTTAGAGGAGATTCACTCAACGATTTAGACATACTATGACCATATCTCAGATCTTGTACAACCAGGACACATATATGTAGTTACTACCCCAAAAGACAATGAATGGGGCATGGATTATTGGTTGGCACGATGCATTCGAGGTAATAAAATCCTGAACGGATCATTTATTGATGATGAAGGAAATGAATTTCCTATTGGCTCAATGGTGGTTGAGGGTGAATATCTTACACTAGATGGGAAATCAAGAAGAACTAGTGGGCATGTATTCGTGGATTACAGACTAGGTTCTGTGGTCTATCACTTCACAAACTTGATTGTTGGCACGAACATCCATCTACAGACAATGTCATTGAAGAAATCAACCAAGGTACGTTGCTTCTTGCCTCATTCAGATCATGAGATATTGATGGAGGAAATTAGCAATAGAGAGGATCCAGCTAGCTATATTGAATGAGATTGGGTAATTGCGCTTACACTCCACTTGGATGTCAATTCCATGAGTGATTGAAATTGACAGCTACTATTAAAAGACAAGACAATCATGATAACTTACTCTGATTTCTATGTGAACTCTGCAAAATCCTTTCGCTTTCCATCTATATCGATGTCATGTTTGAATGTATAGCATGTATAAATACTTATTACGAAGTATGATCTATTTTATGCACCATATTGGTAATAACTATTTATACATGCTATATATTCAGACATGACATCGATATAGATGGAAAGGGAAAGGATTTTGCATAGTTCACATAGAAAGCAGAGTAAGTTATCATGATCGTCTTGTCTTTTAATAATAGCTGTCAATTTCAATCACTCATGGAACTGGCATCTAGATTTTGATGTGTTAGCTTGCACAAGCACACGATTCTATACAATTGACTATTTTGACTAGAGACAATTGACTATTTTCTCCATCCCTTTCACACTACTTCTTGTTAGCCACTAAATCTATGCAAGAATACAAATTTTCATCATTTGCATTCTCAATTCCTTCTATTCTTTTTAATTACAGATTGAATTTTTTTTTTTTCATTTAAAAAAGATCTTATATATTGGATATATAAAAAGGTATCACCAAGATATTTACAATTTACATCCAAGTCGAATGTAACACATAGTCCCAGAACATTTATGTAACACAAAGTCCCTAAACATTTATATCTACAGACCATAGAGTTCAAAATAAGTTCAGCTTATCAT
>LPNX010269891.1:16362-30828 GCA_001517045.1 Pseudotsuga menziesii | reverse complement strand
GGATCCATAAGGCCAGAAAAAGTGCCACCTGTCCCCATCATCAAACACCCGATGCCAGCAACATTTAATAACCCAGCCACCCCAAAGGAGGAATTATTTATTCCTACCGATNTATCTCTCTCGGTAGTATGTTCCAAAGGCACCAGTATATCGGGCGGAGTGTCTTCACAAGGATAATAACTACAATGGTACGTCGACCCATGAACATTATTACCCCCAGCCTCAAATCCTCATCTGGGATAAAGAGCCCAGCATCCTTCCAAAGGATCTCATCCCTCGGATCCATAAGGCCAGAAAAAGTGCCACCAGTCCCCATCATCAAACACCCGATGCCAGCAACATTTAATAACCCAGCCACCCCAAAGGAGGAATTATTTATTCCTACCGACAGAATGAAAGAAGAAAGTGCCACCTATTCAAGATGCATGCGAGTCATTAACAAAAGCACCCAGCAAGAGTTCTCAATGCAAAAGATGGGACGTCGCTAGTAGATAAAATACGACCATCTTAAATGAAGCAGGAAGTTCATTCAATGTGCACCAAGAATAGTAATGACGTTCTACCAACCGCGTCCATCCATAAAGAAGCAAATTCAAAAAAGTCTGTTCGGTGATACCAGGTGGTATGAGATGTAAACCATAGTGACAATCATAGTAATACCTAGAAGAGAAATACCTCTCTAAACACCAGATTCGATAGGTGACATCAGAACCAGACAGGGATGGCACGCAAATTAAAACCACCTCAACGCCACAGATACCACTATCCTAAAACTACCGAACAATTCACACATCACAGAGGGGAAGATAATCGTCCCAGGTTATCTAAAAACCCAGATGCATGAAATAAAGAGCATGTCCAGCAAACAAGAGGAACTGCCATATACAATACAGAGATAATACCAACAAGGATAATACCGACGCACCCAAAAGTAATCCAGTAAGAAAATACCAAATGCCTCAGATAGGGAGATGTCCTACGGCATCAATACTGCACGTCGTCCCGAGAGATACAGAAAAATGCAATGCAGAGCTGTGGCTTCTCTACATAGAAGAGTAAAGCCAGCAGTTTACCCAATAAAATCCAACGATAAAAACATGTATGAATAATCCATATTAATCCATACCATCCACCGTTACCCAATAGAATGCCACCAATCCTCAGAAAACAGTATATTGATCCGTCGTCAAATATCAAAACCAGTGTTCTTCACCTCCCGCTCTCGTTCCCCCCCAAATTTTACTTCCTACCTTGGCTTCTCTACATAGAAGAGTAAATCCAGCAGTTTACCCAATAAAATCCAACGATAAAAACATGTATGAATAATCCATATTAATCCATACCATCCACCGTTACCCAATAGAATGCCACCAATCCTCAGAAAATAGTATACTGATCCGTCGTCAAATATCAAAACCAGTGTTCTTCACCTCCCGCTCCCGTTCCCCCCCCCAAATTTTCCATTGATATCAAATTCAAATTACAGATTGAATTATCTGAATGTAACTTTCAAGTGAAAATGTTTGATGCATGTATATTCAATAGACACCCTTCACTAGTTTAATCTTTCACCCATGTTTCTCTTACCTTTGCTACAAGAGTTTAAAATATATGCCTAGCATCATTTCTATGATAAACAATACAAGATCAATCCATAGTAGGTTTTTGGGTTTCCATTTAATAATGGAAAAAACTTCTAATGTGGTGCAAGCGGCTTAAGCATGTGAGTAATAAAAATGTTGGTCAAAAGTGAGATATTATTGCAGCTAACTGAAACATGCTTATTTTTGTGGTCTTCCATTAGGCTTGTATTGCATCTTTTCAAGTTTAAAGTTTTTCCAAAATTGGGGGCAGGAAATATTGTTAGGAAACCAACATCATGTCCTTCACAAGTTTGCTAACTCCGCACTTTATATTGTTCTCTACATGTCCTACCTAGTAAACCACTATCTTTGCAACTTTCTCTCCAATTTGTGTTGCATCGGGCTACTAATCAAAAAATAATTTCTCTAATATTGTTAAATGGTATTTGACTTGTGCATTATGCTTTCATCTCTAAATTTTAATTTCTATTCTAGTAAGTTTTTATCCTTCTTCTATTTGAGTCAATAATTAGAATTGAATGTGAAAGCAGAAGGTATAACATAGAGAAATTCCAAAGAGTTGTTCATGTTTAAGAGATACAGTTTCTATCATATACCATAGCTAAATACACCCATCTTAAGTCGACATAACCCGACATAACTTAGAAAAAAAAGGTCATATTGACAAGACATTGAATTCATTGGTCTCCTATCATGCCATTACCTCTAAAGGGCCCTCTCCACCATGTTTTCATGGCCCAGTGACTCCATTGTGCATCGATTTCGTAAACTAGGGTTTCTCTCAGTTTCCTTCAATGCAACTCTCGCATTGGTGGGTCAACTCTACAAAAACCTCCACCGTTCCAATCTTGGTGGTGTTCCCATGTCAGCATTAGCCATACACACCGGCCGGAGCCAACTTCATGCAATTTTGCTGCTCCATTTGGTTTTTCGCTCCCGGACTGAGAGTGACCAAGTGTCCCTGAACAACATTTTCATGCGACTTCCAACTCTACATAAATCAGTAACCAGAGGTCAGATCGATGAGTTGTCGACTATGTTGGTCTCCTTGCATGCCATTACCTCTAGAGGGCCCTCTCCACTGCATGTGCATGTCCCAGTGACTCCATTGTACATCAATTTCATAAACTAGGGTTTTGCTCAGTTTCCTTCAATGCAACTCTCGCATTGGTGGGTCAACTCTGCAAAACCCTCCATTGTGCCAGTCTTGGTGGTTTTCCCATGTCGGTAATGTCCATACACACCTGTCGGATCCAATGACATGCAATCTTGCTACTCCATTTGGTTTTTCGCTCTCGGATCGAGAGTGACCAAGTGTCCCTGAACGACATTTTCATGCGACTTACAACTCGACATAACTTGAAAACCAAAGGTTGGATCGACAAGCCGTCAAATTCGTTGGTGTCCTGGCATGCCATTACCTCTATAGGGCCCTCTCCATTGTATTTTCATGGCCCAGTGACTCCACTGCGCATCGGTTTCATAAACTAGGGTTTTACTCAGTTTCCTTCAATGCAACTCTTGCATTGGTAGGTCAACTCTGCAAAACCCTCCATCGTGTCAGTCTTGGTGGTTTTCCCATGTAAATAGTTCATGAAACCCTACTAACATACTAATCAAACTATTTTGTAGGGTTTCATGAACTCTAACTATCATTGAAAATGTGAAGACAAACATCGATTGATTAGATTTCTAACAAAATATGTTCTTTATTGAAACACGCTCTAAAAAAACAATTCGTGATGACTAGAAGATGTTATCTTAATGATTAGCCTCAAATACCATAGGTATGGCCCTACTGCCAACAAGCGTTTATAGCCTCGACGGGGTTACCTTTTAACCCAATAAGTTACTTGTATCCCATCCATTAGATAAATCTGTGAAGCTTATCAATCCTTGTTAAATATTTGAATTCCTAGAAAGAAGCTGGAAACCACTACCATTACTAGGTGATAGTGTCATTCACACCAACTTACAGATAATGAGTGAGCTGGCTCATGATGAGACCCCCCATCTTGCAACCATTTTAGCGGCTACAAGCCAGTACCCTGGCCCGATGACCAGATATTAATAAATTCATTCCATAAGAAGGTATGATCATGAACATGTCGGCTTATAATAATACCTCCCATTTCCCAAATTACTCCTAGATATGTTAAAGAAAAGGATTGGGCTACGCTCAATGTTAATCTCATAAGAGATTACTTAATGGATAGGGAAGCCACTATACTCCTTAAGAGAGTGGGATGATGTTAAGAGGTTTGAGATGATAACAATGTAAGCCCCGCTCATTTGTTCGTAAAGAAGGATCCAATTAGAAAATAATTACATAATCCAATTTAAAAGAATAGCTTTGTGTATTGATTTGTGATAGTTAAAAAGGAAAAAGATAATCGAAGCAACTAAGTTTATGTATGAGGGTGAGACTTGGAAAGTGTTCCACCATGGATAAAGGGATAAATTCTTCTTATAAAATCAACTTGAAAATATCCCTTCACATACAAGACTCCAAAAATGTAGGCTTGGAATAACTTAACTTGCCCCAAAGTATCATCAACTAAGGATCAACAATCCCCTTTTAGAAAAGATTGATAAATAAAACATGATTCAAAATAAAGAATTGTAGAATAATTGGAATCAATTTTCGATGATTAACATTTCAAGATTTCACCCCAATGCAAATTATTATCAAACTAAGAATTCCAATCCAAATCAATCAATTCAAAAATGAAACAAAAAGTGATCTAATCAAATTAAAATAAAAAACTATTATATTCTACACCTATCCCTACACTATTCTAAAAGCTAAGTATAATCAAATTTCCAATGCAACCAATTATGTAACTTGAAACCTGCAAAAGAAAACAAGTTATGCATTAGTATTGGAAATCGCAATACTTAAAATGGAAACATAGGACAAATCAAATCAATTTTCTTATGTACACAGAATGAAGGATTGTGTGGAAACCTTTTGACCAATGATACTTCCAACCAATCAAAAATCGGATTGTAAAAATCATGTTGGAAGTGACCTGATGTTTGTAATGCATTCATGGAAAAAACTGATATCTCATGAGGATCATAACTAAATGAATCTTATCAGTAATATGATTAAAGAATTATGAAAGGGATTCAGTGAAAAATGAATTCTTTAAAACAACATCGTCATTAATCAATTGGGAAGGAACAAAATGACAATTTGGTATTACCTTAAAATCAGCTACCTCATTGTGTCCTTCAATTTGAAGCTTAGAATTAATGAAATTAGATCCAAATGTGGTCATCATGTTGCAATAAAATAGAACCATATCTAATACAACATGAGAAAATATTGTATCCCTTTCTATATTACCTATTGAATCATAATCCTTAATGACATGAGATAAAGTAGATGAAGATGCATTTATTACATGAGTAATGGTAGTGAGAATATTATTGTCTTCTTCATGGCGATTTATAGATAAATTGGATAGAACAAAAATATGTCCCTCATTCTTAAAAGATTTACTTTGTATCCTATCAAAATCTGACCAAAACATAGTATCAGTTTGAAAATTATTAACATACAAATGTAATATTTGATCAGAAAAAATATCTGGATACAAAGGGAAATAGGTTTCAGAATGTAGAAACTTAAATGCTTCTCTATTTTATTTTTTATTTTTTTTTGTACTGGGGGAATCAGTAACTGGGCGGTTCTGGTACTCGCGTGACACAGGGTCCATTCCCATCGGCTGCCACTATAACCCTGGGTGCGTCCACACAAACCGCAAGCATGGGGCACGGATAAGTCTGGGTGAGATTTGAACTTGAGACCTCCTTTACAACATTCCTTCATTTACACGGCACTTGCCAGTCAGTCTACACCCATGCGGGCTTAAATGCTTCTCTATTGATAAAATAGTATTCATTAATTGTTTCAAGAGGAACATAATTAGTAAAAATATGATCTAATAATGAATTTTGAATGAGGGGACCTGATTGATCATGAGAAGAAGATAATGTAATATCAATAATAGAATCATCATTCGCACATTCAATTGCTGGATCCAGAATCTTTAATTCCTCTTCCACTGTATCTTCTATAACAAGAGTTTAAGGATCATTACTTAATATAAGAGGTGAATTGCAATCCTTATTCTTTTGTTCATGAAACTGTGTATCACAAAATCCCAATTCTTGTGTATGTACAACAATTTCATTATGTTGAGTGGAATTAACAAGATTAGATTCTAAATCAACATTGACTGATGAATCAAAATTTATCAATATGCATGTCATTAATTTCAAATTTATCATTCTTTTCTAAATCAAGTGTGTCAGAAAGAGAATTAAGATGGGAAAACCAATAAATTATGTCATTTTCAGAAAGTTGGTGTCTCTCATGAAATATGCAACATATTATCATAAATGTGGAAAAGAAATCATCAAGAGATTCATATTTGTATCTACGAATATTTTCTAATTCGAAGCCAAGTTTTTTATAACTATAATTCTCATGAGCACTAAGACATAACTGTGTGAATTGCTTCCATGAATGAATAGATTTAGCTAGTAGAAATTCATACCAACTCTAAATTCTCCCTTCGAAAGTAGCGGTAAACATTCTGCATCTCTCATTCCCATCAGATACGTTTATAAAATCACAAAAATCATTAAATTCAAAAATTTGTTGAGATGCAGAGATCTTACCTTCTCCGTTGAAGCTCAATCGTTGCAAGAAATTAGCTTTCCCTCTAGGAATACTTCCAGCAGACCTAGGAAAATTGAAAGCATGATCTAGAAAAATGATATGGGCCATTTTCAAAAAATAAATGAAGTTAAAGAAAAACAGCTAAAAGGGATTGCTTGTTGGTTGACCCTCCTTCTAGCATCATTTGTTGAAGCCTCGATTAAATATGTGGCTGATAAGGGTGTCTAAGGCTTACAACACAAGGAGAAAACCCAGCTAAAGGCTTTAAACAATCCCACATAGGTATTTTTCTATCTTCGAGCTGTTCGGGATGGTGATCTCCAACGGATACTTTTGTAGCCTCCGCTAGCTAATGTATGAATCTAATCCATAGAGGATCTGTTTTCCAGAATGGAAAACAAAGAGTTGAGAAAAGAAAAGAAAAACTTAAGCCTAACTAGGAAGAAGAACCTAATCTAAATATAAACTACTTTGAAAAGGTGTTGAATGGATTATAGGTTGTCTTGAGGTGTGTGAAGAACACACAATTCACCACAGTGACAGAAATGTAAATAAGATGAAACTCTTCTTACTGAAATTACAATTGTTTAATAAAAATTAAAATAAAAGTAAATCAGAATTAGATCATTCAAGATAACCTGCAAGTGCTCAAGTTAGTTGAAAAACCAACTTATAAGCTATAAATATTAACAGTTCAATCACTTGCAGATACAGATAAAACTTTCCAAAAGAAGAAATTATTTTGAGTATTATCAATGTATAAATTTGTAACAAAGAAAAATATAAGTCATAAATAAACACATTTAACGATTTGCAAATGAATAACCAGCAACATTAATCCATTTGAAACAGGAAAGACATGAGATCTATTAAAGAAATTTAATGGAACTCATAACAAGAGATATGAAAATATCAATATCAAGTTCTGTAAAAATACATAAACCTTTAATTACAAAGAGGTATCTCCAGTCTCCTATTCGAATCTCTCCCCTTCCAAAATTTCTTCGTGGCAGCAGCTTTTTCGTTTTGAAAGAGAAATATCTCAGCTGAGTGCCTCCCCCCTCAACTCAAACCTTTGGTTTGATTTTATATAAGAGACGAGCAATGGAAGGATCAGATCCAACCACCAGAACTCTGGTTCGTTTAGCGCCCATTAAAACCGGCCACAACCAAATTCTGAAAATACTCCTCTGTTCGGGAATCATTTTCTCCAAATTGGTTGAGAGATATCACAAACGGCTCATGGATAGGAGTAAAAGACCCCATTTGTGAAATGGGTTTTCAACAGTTTTGTCAAATTCTTCACGGTTTGATGGAAAATGGAGCCCAAAATTAGCCTCTTCCAACTGATGTGCGATCCAGGTTTTGTTATCTTCTTAATAGTTCTGTAGTTGCCCGCTGTTATGGTTTTATGATGTGTCTTGGATATTCTGGAAGAAATTCCATTTCCTTCGATCACCTCTTTCATATCTAGCAATCATTCTTATCCCTTTAATTTGTATCCTTGCACATAAAAAAAAAACGTAATTCATATAAATTATCATAAAAAAAAACGCTTATCATGGATTGATAGAAAAGTAAAACTGATTAAAAGGATAAAAATGTTTTCATTTGAACTCCGTGAGATCTTAATAAATTTTTTGTGATTCATGGCATGATCCTTCAATAATTTTTTTACTATTGCATCATGTAATCCTTAATTGATTTCTTGAAATGTTTAATTAAATCTATTATCCATATTGATCATTTTCCAAATAAACTAAATCAAACAAAAACAAGAAGATCCAAAATTAATATTCCCAACAAAATTGGAAATCATATGTTGGGAAGAAATTTTGAATTCGAAAAAATCATTAAACCAAATATCAAAAACCAAATAGAAACCCTAAGTAGAAATTAAAACTACCAAAATTTACGGACCCGTAAATAAATTAAATTATAACATAAGATAAACTTAGGATCCAAAAAAAAATGGGGGAATGAAAAAGTGGAAAAAAATGATTTCCGCAACCCGCATCTCACATGCGAGATGAGAGATCACAAAAATATCAAATTTTGATTCAATCCATTCCGCAATCTGCATCCCGCATGTGGGATGCGGGTTGCGGGAAGGAATTGTGGAAAGGTTGAATTATAACAAAATTAAAAGTTCCGCAAGCGCACACAAATGATTGGAAAGCTTTACAAAATGTAATTTTTAATTGATCTTTATAAGCTAGAGATCAATAAGAAAGGAAACAATCCAAATAATACCAAAGATCTAGAATGCGGGAGAAGAATTGCGGGCATTTATTTCACAAATATACACACCCTTTCCGCAATCTGCAATCCGCAATTACAGGTTGTGGGTTGCGGAAACATACAACACAATCATAAATCAAATACTTCTCGCAATCCACAATCTGCAATTGCGGGTTGAACGACTGAATCGCAAAAAATGTTCCCACATCTTGTATTCTGCATTTTGGGATGTGGGATGAAAAACTCGTAAATAATAAACCTAAAGATCCCGCAATCCGCATTGCGGGTTGTGGGATGCGGATTGCAAGAAGGACACATTTTGGGAAAAATAGTCATTTCTACAACTCACTAAAAACACGCAAAAACAAAATGCATAAATCTGAAGAATTTAGCTAACTCAAATCATAAAAACTATGATAAACGTTTTGGGGACCCCAAAATGACTTAAGAAATTCAGAAAACTTACCTTACATGTAAAATTGGGGTTCTCATGTTTTATTGAAAACATGGGATCGGTTGTGCCTAAAACAAGGTGTTGGAATGTTGATTCAATATGAGTTATGGTTCTATAGGAGTTAGAGTTCAATTATCATTGTTATTGTACACAACTGTAAAAGGAAAGTAATATAAAGAAGTACAAAATTATATATTAATATACAAAAATTTCCAATCATATACAAAATATGGCAACTTGTGCCCTATACAAAATATGGCAACTCGTACCAAAAATGCCACATCATGGCTAGTGTACATAGGAGGGTCTCTCAATCCTCCTTCCCACCCTCAGATCTCCCAGGTGCAACTCAAAAATCGATCTTCCTCTTCTTCGAGCTAGAGGAGGCTCGGTTCTTCTGGCCACTTCAACCACCTCCCCTTGGGCTCTGAAATGACAACAATCCAATGTAAACTCCTATAGGAAATTACACAAGTATAAAACACAATTTAAATATCAAAATTACGTTTTCAAATTTTAAATAGCTCACCTGAGACGAGACCGTAAGTGGTGAGAGGGATATCCTCCTCTGTGATCCAAGTCTCTCGGCAATGCCACCTTGCAACATTTAAACAGCAAGATAACTTATACAATTTACTGCTATGTTAATTTTTGTTAATATTGCATGATATTTTCATAAACTAATCAATACCACCGTGAACACAATAGGCTGGTCCTGGGGGCTAGAAGGTTGAGCAATCAGTTGGTCCTCAGGGGTGGCAGGTGGAGCAGTGGGTTGTACAACTTGCTTTGATGCTAGGGTGGATGGCATAGTGGAGGATGTAGCCACATCGACATTGGCTACAACACTAGGGGGCACGGTGGGAGAGAGCGTGGACTAGAGTGGGAGAAGTGGTGATGTATGATGATAAACGCCAACTGGTTATAGAATGGAACGGGCCACCCTAGAAGACAAAATGAGGGTGGTGGGGCTATATGGGGGAGGGGGATGAGGTCTGGGATGGGGTGGAGGGATGGATGAATGTGGATGGATGGTGTAATGTGGTCGGAGGGGGGAGGGTGGAA
Organism: Pseudotsuga menziesii; assembly: GCA_001517045.1. NCBI lineage: Eukaryota > Viridiplantae > Streptophyta > Pinopsida > Pinales > Pinaceae > Pseudotsuga > Pseudotsuga menziesii. Next base: position 20,771 of record LPNX010269891.1, on the reverse strand, counting down.
ACATGGGAAACTGCAAGGGAGGGGGTGGATGGGTGGGGCGAGGGGGGTGCCGGGGATATGGATGCAAGTGTGGTGGTGGGTGGGAGGCAAGGGATGGATGGAACGAGGTGGGGAGGGATGCAGGGAAAGGGACATGTATTCCAGGGGCTACACCTCGCATATATGGTGGGAAAAAGGTAGTCGGTGGAGAGATAGTGACACCGACCCGCCTATGTAGTGGGACCTGCATACATATTCATGGCATCATGTATTAGTACATAAAAAATATAACTATACAAATCTAAGCCATTAAAACTGAAATTAAATTTATCATTTATTACAAGATACCTACTCATGAGGGGATCCGCTGATCCCTGGTGGGGATGGCTGGTCACTCAATCCTGTGGACACCTGTTCATTTGCACAAAAATATTTAGATTCAATTAGTAAATATTAACTAAATATGGGCCGACAATTTAAATAAATATGCGACGATTGACAAGAACTAATTTAGTGATACAATAGAAGTCACAAATCAATCAAGCGACATAACATCAATGATATTATAGTGATAATAACAGTCCCAAACTTGCATAATAATTTTCTTTTAATTTATGATTTTGAGGGATGTTACATTTATCTCTATTTTAGAGAATATCCACAAAGTTTATGGGCTTACTCCTTAGAATTTCTTGTCGATCCTTGAAATGATATTCAAAAATCATATGCTTGTCTTGTGCAATATCAAAGGATAGATGATTTGTAGGGTAAGTGTTTGTCATATTTTCCCTAACTATATCTTTGAAAATTGTATCCATTATTGATGCTAGAGTTTCCTCATATACAAATTAGTTGACTAGTTAGCCCTAGTAAACCTTGATTATGCTTCATTTCTTTTCTTGTCTAGAGAGTTGACATGGCTATGAGTTCTCTTCTCCTCCTATTTCAAACCTAATTTTTTAAGGTATCCTAATTGAGAATACCCTTCTTAGTACATTTTCTTCTAAGTTTCTATTATAGGTAGCAGATTGAGAAGATAATGGTTATTTTCACATATTCAATTCTTGACAATACAACCAAGACCCAATTCATTAATTACATCATCTAACCCATCATCTTGGTGCATCTCCATGTAAATCTCTTCCACATAAGTTTTTTCTAGGTCCCTCATTTTTTCACCAATGTCAAACATACTTCCTAGCTTGTTACCAATTAAGGTAAGAGAACATTTCATCCATTTTTGAAGGAATTGAATGAATTTTAAGATAGTGTGGTAGAATTATTTTTTTTCTCTCATGACCTTGTTAGAAAAATAGGATCATTGAGAAATAACAATAAACAATAAACACGATGCAAATGATCGAAACAAATTACAAGAGAGACACATATCTTGGACGATAAGATTAACCACCAACAATGAAAGAAAACTACCTTTGTGTATGGTGTCTCAATGTCCTCCGCAGCTGCCATGGCTCCATCTAAGTTGAAGAAACTAGCGTCTTCCCACTCATGTGTTGGAGACTCAAAACTGAATAGTTGTACATTAAAAAAAAACAAGTCTTCAACATCTGATTCTAAGTTAAATTTATTAGAAATTATGGCATTAAATAAAACCATAACTAACCTGGTGTAGGTAGCTCTCTGTGCCATGCTCCTATGTGGGAACCTGGCATGGATGCCCACAACGAGAACAACGATGTGGCACTGGTCTCATCAAGATGGGTGGATCCACCTGGGTGACCACTTGTATCTGCTCTCCCTCGCCCACCACCAGTAGACCATGCATAAGTGTGTCTCTCAGGGGGGTCCTGCTCGCTCTGTGAGGACATAGCCACAAATGTAGTATGCCTGAGAATGTGTTGTGTGGCATGTCTGATAGACTCATGGATCTCATCTAGCTCGCTACCTAGCCCAGGGGGTTGAGGAGGCGGGTTTGTCTCTCGCCTAAGTGCAGGAGGTCCTCTAAGTGGGTTCTAGTGGGAATGAGGTTGATCTTGGGCTGAGCCAAAACCGGCGCCCTAGAACTCAGTGATGTCGAATTAGTTGACATGGAACCCTAACACAAACTCAACCCACATTTTCCTAAGAAAATACTGTGGGACCTCGACATTGTTGCATGGAGGCTTGTCAAAAACCATGAACCATCTCTTCCCCCAGTTTTCTCTCCATGGCTGGTAATTACACCAGTCCATGCAAACTCGCGTGCTCCTCACATCTGGAGGCTCTCATGTTCTGGTATCTATAAATTTGCTCCACTGTTGGGTTTTGTGATATTCAGGTTTTTTATATCCTCTTTGGATATACCAGTGCTATAATGCTCTCTCATTCGAGCCCTATATTCACTCAAACTGGTTATCTCACTGTGGGAAATGCTGATATATTATATAATGTTTTTTATTGATGTGGCCAGGGAAACCTGATAGGGTTCCCTCGTGTTCTTCAATTCATCACTCAAAATTCTTAATTGGTTTAAATCCCCGTGTAATTCATCTTCGGGGTTTTCTTCTTTGTTTAATTTGGGTTTTTCTTCGTTTAATTCGGGGTTTGGGTCCTCTGTTTGGTTTGTTTCATTCCTTTCTTGGGATGGTTCATTGGTATTTTTCATTGTGATTAGGTAATTTGTACCTGCAGTATCAAATTTTTCCAATTTCAGTTGATTTTCAATTTTTTTAATTTTGTATTTTATTTTAAAAACAATAAAAACAATGAAATAAACAAAAAAAAATGCATTCCTACTCTATTTACATTACTCCAATGTCATTATAGGCGATTTGCACATGTCCATTGGGCTCCTTGGGGGTCATTGTCTCCTCCTTGCGCGCTCATGTGTGGCTATAAAACAAAAAACAATGCCCACTGCTTTGTTTTATTTTTTTTAAAACACAGGGACGTGCGCACGTCTCTATTTGTGATCCCGCCCAACATGGGCGCGTTCCTGTTTGCGATCCTTCCCAACACGCGTGCACGTCCACATGTGCATGCATGCATAGGCATGTGAGCATGTCTACATGTGGGTGCACACTCCTATTCCCCATGCTGGGAATCTGACGTGGAGGTTTGCCACTACCGAAGCAGGAGTGCATGCGCGCGTCTAGGAGGTGCGTGCGCTTTATCGATTAGGTCCACTCACGCGCTCCCATTGCATTATATTTGGGTAGCAGGTTCTTGCAGGTGCCCGTAATCTAATGTGAGTTAATAGATTAGGGTTCTGGATGTTGTGAAATACCTAAATATTCTAATATGAATGGTTAATAAACAATGTGAAATATAGCGGTAGGGATCTAGTTTTTGATGGTTTTGCTGTCAAGGGTTTCCATGGTAAATCTCTATGTACTTTTTCTGTACCATTGTTTAATCTCTATTTTTCTTATGAATCTGTATGGATTTCTCCCCTTGATAGGTTAAAACTTACATGTGGTATCAGAGCTCAATTATTAGCTTTAAGGGGTTTCCTATGTCGTTGAGGGTTTGGTGTGTTGGATAGATCTTGGGTTCATGATAAACCTGATCTATTTGGAGCTTTGTAATGATGATGTGTGTGTTGAAAGAGAATGCTAAGTAGTTCAAGAATCAATATTGAGAAATTTAATGCTCTAAACTTTGAACTATGGAAGATCAAAATGGAAGATCTTCTTGTAGATTAAGAACAATGGATTGTTGTGGATCCAAGTACACAACCTACTATATCAACTAAAGAATACTTGGATAATTTGGAAAGAAGAGAAAGGAGTAAAATTAGAATTTTCATATCAGATTTAGTATTGTTAAATGTATTTGGCGAAAACAATGCATCAAAACTATGGAATAAGATAGGGAGTTTGTATCAATCAAATTCCCTAGTAAACAAGTTGTTTATTCAAAATAAGTTGTATCACCTCAAGATGGATGATACTGACACAGTGACGGATCACCTAAATGTATACAATTCTCTCGTGATTCAAATCACATGTGTTGGTATTAAGATGGAGAAAGAAGATAAATACATTACATTATTATGTTCTTTGGAGAGAATGGATTTCGAGCATTACAATGTGAAGGCATGGTTGAACATATGCTTGATTGCACACTAGATTTCAATTTTTGTGAACATTTCTTATATGGAAAGAAAAATTGAGTAAGGTTTACATCTAGTGCTACAAGAGCAAAGGGAAGTTTATCTAGTTAATGGATGATTCCATGAAGATGGGTAACACTTTTTGGCCAAATTTGGCGATGAAAACCTGATTTTTTACTCATGTGCTAGATAGAAGCCCTCAAAACGCATATATGCCATGTGAATTTTGACTTGCAGTAAAAAAACAAATTGTAGAATATTATGTTGGCTTCATAGTGATATTTTTTTTAAAATATTCCAATGTCATTTAATGTGTGAATTTTTGCATTTAATGAACTGTGTGACCTTAAAAATTTGAAGAAGCTAATAATTGGCT
>LPNX010269891.1:0-10305 GCA_001517045.1 Pseudotsuga menziesii | reverse complement strand
CATATATATATCGATAATCATATAGTCCAAAATAATAAAGTCCACAAATAACAAAGTCTAAAGGGAACCCCCAGGCCAATCATCCAAAGATAGATCATCAAGACCACTATGGTCGACTGCAGTATGCCCCTGGCCTTCCTCATCCGCCCGACGAAGAAGAGAGTCCAGGTCTGACAACTGCAAAAGTTAAAAGCGTGAACTCTGCAAGTCAGTTACATCCCACATATTTAAATTACATGTACAAGGTGACAAAATTAAATATATATATGAAACATAAATCTATGAACTCACCTCGGTGGAGTTGAGTGTCAGATCTGGGATGCTGTCACCCGCCTGCCTAGATGGGCCTTCACCAGCAACCGGCTGGTGAGAAGAAACCCACTCATGTGTAAACATCAGGGCATCTCCAACACCCTCTTCTGCAACTGTATGTATCTCATCTGCAGCTGTATGTATCTGTTTCTATTTCCATGACATGAAAATTTAGTTATATTAATTAATTACAATTTGAACTTGAGAATTACAATTTGACCATGTAAATTATAATGTGATGATAAATGTGCAAACAATTCGAACATAAATAACTTACCTCATCGACTGGTGTGACGTGAGTAGGAGACGGGCGAGACTGTGTACAATCCTGTGCGGGACCCTTGCCTTTATCCTGTACAATCTGAACAAGATAAATGACGAAAGTTAGAACAAACCATTTAGTATTACGCGTACAACAATTGATTGATTATGAAATTCAAATTAAGGATGAATGTCAACACATACCTCATCGACATTCCCTGTCGAAACGTGGGCAGGACCTCCAACAGATGCGTCGCTGGCAAAAAGGACCTCCATGAAAGTGGGCTCCTGCATGGAGATAAAACACAAAGCAACGTATTAGTTCAAAATATGATTCATTTGAGGATACATTATAATCAAGACAATCAAATGACGACATACAATTTGATATTAAAAAATTCAAATGAATACATAATTGTATAAAGATATACCTGTCCCGTCGGTAGAGGCCTGCATCTCTGCTGCAATTGAAAATATGCATCACGGGCTGTGATAGCATACTCTGCCAGTGTCTGGGGATCGAGAAGGAGGATAACATCATCGTCCACCCACTGTAGCTCAGGATCTGTAGCTGCGGTGGGTGGTCTAGCTGTCTCTGCCTGGACAGCCATCAGGGCACCATGAATTGCCATGCATGTGGCCTGTGCCAGTGAACTCCGCTCCTCAGTCGCCAACTGGGACTGATCGCCGACGTCCTCTATCCTAAGAAAGGTCATGTTAGGGATGCCTACCAAACGCTCTGGCTCCTGCTGAGCTGTAGGGTCTCTCCTAGCCCCGAGACGCGTCGCACTACGTCCCCCACTAGCACCATAGAAGTTCGAGGGTGTGCTGGTGTAATCTGGGTGCATATCCAGGACAAACTCTGCATATATATGTTTTGCAAAGTACAGTGGGACCTGGTGATGGTGGGGAAACATGCCCCACGCTCCAATGAATCTGTCATAAACAAAAGGTGCTGCAGCCTCTAGCTTAAACTCCCTGAGTCTAAGCGGTTGACCAGCAGTGCGTTCAGGAGGGATATCAAAGAGTGTTCCCTTCACATCAGCGTCTCTAGTGGCATCTCTCACTGCAGGCCATTTATCATGCCCCATCACCTTAGCCCTTCTACTCTGGCATGCCACTGCCCAAAGGGAACCCAATGGTCCGATGGCTTTGTAGATCTTCAGTAGATCGTTTACTGCTTCTAACATGATCCACATCAAAGCAGATGTGGGAGAGCTGGGTGCAATGGAACGGATGCTAGACTGCAAGCGGTCACGGTGCACCTCAATGTCCCGCAATGTGATGCGAGTGACCTCATCATCCCAGGTTGCTTCCCGAGGAGGGTCAACGCCCTGGTCAGCATCTACGTGACCTGAAAATTGGATGAAAACATAAATGTCAGTCAAAATACATATATTAACTGTAGCTGAATTTGAAATCAATAAAAATTAAAGGTACTGACAACTGAAAAAAAAAGTGCATTTAATATACCTTCGAGGGGAGCCTCCCCACCGATAGCAACAGTAGCGTCATCATTGATATCGCCCAATGAAAGGCTGCCAGAGTGGCTGCCACTGGGCTCCCCAGCAGGGGCATGTGGCGTCGCAGGACGCCTAGGCGGAGCACCTACAGTGAAAATATAAATGTATACAAGTTAATGATTAAATATACACATGTGAAAGAATTTAATTTTATGTAACTGACAACAAAGAGTACATCATGCACAGTGGTATACTTACCAGTCCTCTGATGACTCCCACTGCGAGGGTTCGTCGCAGATCAACCAGAACTATGCCTGCGATGGAGCGAAGAGCCCCGTTGTGCCGACGCATCTGCATGAAATAAGACATATAAATCAGACATATATGTTGATAAAATATTATTATTTTAAAAATTTTCAATCTAAATATACGCATTTAAAAATGAATAATTCATTAATTACAAAATTCATCATTGAAAAATAATTGTAATCACTTGGAAACATTATATAAGATAATTTTTTCACATGCATACCTACTTGGAAAATACATCAAAATGTTGTACAACTAAAATACGACATGTCAATTGGATGACACAAACTTGGTAGTTAAGGGGTTATGGGGTTTATATTTTAGGCATTTATAAGATATGGATGAATCACTTATAGGGATTAGGTGTCACACTAGTACATATGGGCGGATTTTTCCACGTTAGTTTTCCATGTTTTTTTACTTTCGTGGAAAAATCAAGTGTAAATTATGCATTTTTACAATTTTTTTTTAAGGAAGCCCCGACTTCCGTCACTATATCCACGCGATCCCTGACTTCCATCGCTATATCCACGCGATCCCTGACTTCCATCGCTATATCCACGCGAAGGTAATATTAAGTTTGTTTATTTGGATAAGCCTGCGTTTATTTGGATAAGCTCAGCCCGCATTTAGTTGGCTCTCGGGCCAGAGGCACATTAGCAAATACCCATTCTCAGATATACATTATTTTTCATTCAGCATCAACATAATGCAATGGTTTGGTTCTCCTGGATTCTCTCATGCCAAAGGACCGACAGGGTTTAGAGTTTAACCAACGAGGGATAGGTATTCTTCATTTTTCTCAAGACCCAATTTCTGGTTCCTATCCCCTCATGGCTTTTTTTCTTTAGATACAGTCTTTAACTCGGAACACAATGGCTGGGGAGGTTTATGGTATATATGGAACCCTCCATTGTCTAGCAGAGCTCTGTGTAAGGTCTCTGCAGGCTAGAGAAAGCCACCTATTTCACTGCCAGGAATCGCCCTTCAGGCTGGGATGCAGATTTGGAAGGAGGATTTCGAGTAATGGGACGAGACTGAAGGCAAATTCTTTGTTTTCCATTAACAGTTTCTCCAGTTTGCTCGCATATTCCAAATAGACATATGCGTAGACAGCTTTTGGAGGAGCTCTGGATTTTAGAGGTTGTTATCCAAGTAGTTTGATTGAAGATTCAAGTATCATGGCCTTGAAAGCTGAATCAGGGGAGCTCTCCACTGATGAATCAGATGGTATGTCATAAACTTTGCTTCCATTTCTGTATTCTATTTTGCAGGATTATTGTTTTAAAACACCACGGTTTACATCTATTATTGTAATGAGAATGATCGATTATATCTATTGGTGTAGAAGGTGTGGTTGTATTAGTTATTGGAGGAGGAGTAGAGAACATGCACTTTGCTATGCCTTGCAGCGGTCATCTTCTTGTGACGCAGTGTTCTGTGCCCCAGGAAATGCTGGCATAGCAGATTCAGGAGATGCGACAGACCCTGGAAGAATCCTATGGTGCAGTCGATAGCATGCTTTTAAAAGGAAGTTTTGGGTTAGCTGGTCGTCAGATTATTGTGGAGGAGTTCCTTGAAGGAGAGGAAGCTTCATTTTTTGCTCTTGTTGACAGTGAAAATGCCCTTCCTCTAGCTTCAGCACAGGATCATAAACGTGTGGGTGAAGGAGATACAGGTCCAAATACAGGAGGAATGGGGGCATATTCATCGGCTCCTGTCTTGACAAAGGAACTCGAGTCATTGGTGATGAAATCGATTATAATTCCAACAGTGAAGGGAATGGAGGCAGAAGGTTGTAAGTTTGTGGGGGTACTCTATGCTGGATTAATCATTGATTACAAATATGGTTTACCAAAACTTCTCGAGTACAATGTTAGATTTGGAGATCCTGAATGTCAGGTCAATGAGCTTGCTTTTCTTTTCTGTTTGTCTAATGCTTTCTTGACTAATATTCTAGGTCAATGTGCCCTAGCTGTGCATCCATAATTTTATGTTTACATGGAACTTGTAACTACTAGTTTGTTTAAGTTCTAGCTGAGATTTCCCTGTACTGCTTCTGGATACTCCTTGATTTGATCAAAACCAGACACTTCCCTTGAGTAATACACTCCTATTAATTGCAACCATAAAGAGACAAACCCTATGCACCCCCCATGTAATGCTGAGATAAAGTATTAGTTTATGTACTGTTGCACTTGCATGCTTCCAATTGATAAGAAAGTTCAAGATAATGGTAGTCACATGTGTGCCTTTTTCATTGGTTTCCTTTTCAACATGAGTTATGGTTAGTGCACCCATCTTTAAACACCCTCGTAGTGATGCGTGCCTTTAAACAATTAACTTTGACTAGGAGCCTTATTCTACATGTGCTCCTTGCCTGCATGAGCACCTAACAGCAACATGAGCAATAGCATCGAGTTAACTAATTTACATGCCTCTCTAACTTAAAAACTCAGAAGTTAAAACAACCACTTGCCACCTGCCACTTCATCTATTTTTTAGCTGCCTGTTATCAACACATAAAGACTGAGGTGACACCTTCATGGTTGCGAAAACTCTACCACAATTTATCAGTCTTCAATTATCGTCTTCAAAACTGTTGTTTGACAGCAGCGAGGGTTTTTTGCAAGCATGAGATTTGTAACATGCCTCATCTTAAGGATACATTCACTGCTATAAATCAATGTGGTTCCCTTCTTCAGATAGCAGGTGTTCTGGTTTTAATGTTGCTTCAAGAATTTGAAGAGATTCCCCAACTTTCGCTAGAGGTGTTCACAGCTAACCCTGACTTATCATGGCTTGTTGTTGGTCACACACCTGATTCAACACCAACTCCATATGCACTGGACCTTGCAAGCATAGCTTGTGATTTCTATCATTTCAGCATTCGATTAAAATTAGCATCATCGTTAGTTTTACCCACATGGACTGATACCTAGGATGATGATCTTTGCTGTCACACAGCAACTTCTACTGCTTTATTGCCACCAATAAATGCAGGATGTGAAGTATTTATGTATTCCATCTCTATTTCAATAAAATACCCAATCATTATCTCTGCTGGAACCAGGCCTTTGCATTAAAAGTTACCTACAATTTCATCCAGACGTCATGAGAGTACCGAAAACCTTTCCAGCTTGGGTGCCTTACATTCATGGGCAATTAAGTAACTTGTCATAAATAAAGCATGCACACTGAATACTTGGATCTAATAGCCAAGAACTCTGTCTTTGCACCAGAACTTCAAAAGCAACCATACGTACGAACAAAGCATTTCTGGGGCCAGTGGTATTTTGAATTGCCCTTCAAATTTCATCATCAGTTAAATCCTCACATGGGTAAACCTCCTCTAAATTTTTAACAAAAATTTACTGAAAAAATATAATGGATTCATGCTCCTCCTGACAACTCTACTGTAGACATTTCTTCAGTTTTTTTAAATCATACAGGATGAGCAGAGAACAAAGCTTAAACCGATTAATGCTCCAAGAATAATACCAATAAGTTTGGTCTTACTATTCTTGTTGGTACTTCTGTTAAAATAGTTGGTTTAAATTCAGGAGTGACCCCAATTGCTGAGACCAAAAATCCATGTGTCTGCAGTGATGGTACGCAATAGGCTCCCTTGTCAGCTCAAAAAAATTGTACTTTAAGAAATTTTTCAATAATATTTACAGTATACTTTTTTACAACTGGCAGGGTCGACTCTCCAGACACTTCATTGATATTAAAATATTTTAACACCTGAACTCCCTGTAGATAGGCATCAAAACATGCACAATCCAAGACTTCGCCGTGACTGTATAGATGGAGCTCTGCCCTGTATAGTTCATTCTCAATATGGAGCATGAAGACTCTTTTACAGGCCGACCTCCTTTGAATTATCATGGATGTTGGATGGTGCTTCAAGATTATGCTTAAAATGGTCCTCCAGGGGTTTCCTTTTTCATTAGGATGGTTGTAATGGCTCTTTGACTGGAAAGTATTGTTGATTATGACTGTTTGGGGGCCCGTAATTCCTGTATGTATTTATACTATTCTGTTATTGCCTTCATACTACTCATAAATTCCCCCAAAGCACTTAGATTTGCATGCGCACCTCTGTACTTGGGTACCATGCCCAGATCACATCAGATTGCCACAAAACAACCTACAAAACCGCCCTAACAGAAGTACGGGAAGATTATTTTGTTGTTGTAGGTGATTGATTGTTGTTGTTCTTATGATTGTACCTGCAGGTTACACTGTAGAACTTCAGACTATAAACGCCCTCCAAAAACCACCTAAAAAGTGTCCAGAGTCCAAACTGATCATAAATGGCTAATCTTTGAGCTAAACTACATGGAATCTACCAGAAAATATTGCTCCATGATGCCAATATTAATTTACCCCCTGAGCTAATCAAAAGCTGATCCACTTTCTCGATTGGAACCTCCGAAAATTCAGCCTCAAATTCTTCAAAAAGGCGCTTCATACTAGTATGTAAATACACATTATAATCAATGATTAATTTGAGTCATCCATGGCCCCAATGATTCTCAGGTCGACTTCAGATTATTTGGAATAGATTGGCTCTTGGAAATCTATTAGGATAGGTTGGCTCTATGCCCCTTTGACTGTTGTAAATTCAATAGAACCTTATTAATGTTAAAATGCCACAGGACATCATTGCCTAAAGTTTGAAACAAAGTCTTTTATTGTTGTTACAACTGCCCAGAATTGGTACAGGAGTGCCCAGAACTGCTCGTTCACCATCAGGACAAGGTCATCCCTTCTCCAAGTGGACACCCAAGCAAAATGGGTGGTAACATATTACATCATTTACATGTGAGATTGGATTGCAACAACTAGTATATCTTTAACAAGTGTGAATTGCCAATAAGTTATCAATACCACAATAATCCTAACTTGTAACACTTAAAAGACCACAAATGTCAACTGTCAATGAGACAAAGATCAACATAAACCATTGCATGAGGGTTTCATCAAATTTTAGGCATACACTTATGTGGATCAATAAGTCATTCACAAAATATAGCAAAACAATGAATTGTATTAGATCATGAATTACTTAGAGTTGTAGCAAATGAAAGTAAATCACATGTGAGTGTATCAAGACATTAGCATCCTTATTGTTAGCCCTGTGTCAGCAAAGCGTGACATAAAAGTATGCTAAGTCTGAAATAATGAAGGTAACATTAAACTTGTATCGTGTTGATTGTCATCCACACTACTAACCATAGTAAACATACATAAAAGTTATCTTAGTATGACTTTCTTAAGAACACTAAATATAGTTGTAGCTTTCAGATCTTAAACTAAGAATGTAACAGCAATAAAAGCCAGCAGAACCTGAGATTTAAAAGTTTTAAATTAGCTTACTAGTTTAGTACTTAGATCAGAAAATTTACAGACTAAATACACCATAAATTTATAAGATTTTTGTCATAGAAGAATGTGTAGATTTAAGTTTTAAAACACTTTTCTCTTAAATATGTTCGAAGCATGGTCTGTAACTTTTGAGTTTCCCTAGCACAATAAACAAGGTTGACATGCTTTTTGCTTTCAAATAATTGCTATGGCATTTGCCCAATTTTCCTTTAGGTTATGCATGCATGTCACAACATGAGATCTTAAATGGTGATCAAGAAAATAACTAACAATAGCTATCAATGATTGCCTATGCATTGAATGCATTTGTACAGTATGTTCTAGATGCAGGGGGATCAATGTATGTTCTAAATTTTGTTTACTTTGATCTCTCTTTGTTCCATAACACAGGTTTGGAAAACATATTGAGGACTTCAAAATATGAAGTAGCTCTTGGAATGAAATACCACAATTAGGTCAAGAAGATTATCTTGCAGATATTTGACAGAGGCTTGTAGGATCTAAGAATATTTTGAGACTGTATAGATGGAGCTCTGCCCTGTATAGATGGAGCATGCATTTTCTTTATACTGTTTTCTGTTCTGTGGAATGGTCTAGCCATGACCATTTTCTATTCACTGTTCTTCATTTTAATGCTTGTTTGTATGGTATATAGGTTGGACCACAAAATATTTTTGTAGTTGGCAGGGAGGATGATATGGAATCAACTCAAAGTAGTTTTCATGATGGTGATGAGGATGTTGATGATGCTGCAAGCTGGGAAACTATTGATGATAATACAGGCGATGCATTTGAGGTTGATAAGGAGGTAATGTGATTTATTTTGATCAGAGTGATTGATTTTTTAGGTAGTTTGTCTTAGCATATTCTCTAGTAACATATCTTGTATATAATGAACAGCTGGAACAGGTTGTAGAAGATATTCCAAACCCAATTACTACTGATAGAAATCATGATATGGAAACTATAACGTTAGATGAAAACTTGAATGACTATAGCAATGGTGGCATGTCAATACCTCGTGCAGCATTTGGATTTGTTGCTAGGCTTTCCACTAGTCTATTTGGATTTCGAGGTCCCAAGAGCTTAACAAATTCTATGGATGCAACTTCTCAGGATCAAACTGCTCTGCAGAATGGACTTGAACAGAACTCTGATGGGACTGAGATGAGCAATGCTGAATGTGAAAAACTGACAAGAGATTCCAAGTGTCATCAATTGGAACATATTGAAGATGGTTTGAGTCCTATGCCTTTAGCATCAGAGGTGACAATTTCTAAGAGCAGAGTAGAATGTAGTGGCCACATAAATGAGGAAGATGTTCAAAGTTCCCAAGACAGAGTGCAAGTTTCCACAGGATAGTATTCAACAAGCAGTATGCCAACTCATATGGATCAACTGCATTGCTTGTTTGTTTTTGTTCCTGGTGAAGATTATCAGTTCAAACACTTTGACAGTGTTAAGGACCCTCTGGACCATTACTTTTTGAATGAAACAGCCCAGGTATTTTTAGAGTGTATAGGATTATCTTATACTTTCAGTCTAGTATGTTTTTGTCTTTACTTGTTCTGCTTGATATTAAGAATCAAGATGATCTTGCATTTTTACTGTAGCAATGCTAAGTGTTTTGATATCTTTTAAACAGAGTTCTAATGATAGAAAGTGGTTAAAGAAAGTTCAGCAGGAGTGGAGTATCCCTGAGAAAAATTTACCTGGTAAGCATTTAGTTTTTGTCTTGCTCTCTTATTTGGAATAATAATTTTAGCTAAATTATACATACTAGAATGTCTTAAGATCCCTTATTATGAGTCATGACTGGACAGACATGATTTATGTGCGAGTCTATGAAGATCGTATGGATTTGCTGAGGGTTGTGATCCTTGGAGCCAGTGGATCTCCATATCAAGATGGACTTTTCTTCTTTGATATTTATCTTCCACCTAACTACCCTCAGACAGTAATAATTTCAAAATTCAAAAGGTCTATGCCAGACAGTATTTGAGACAGTAATCATTTCAAAATTCAGAAGGTAGAAAAGGCAGGCACGGGCAGACTGGGGTCTTTGAGAGAATATTTGCTCTAGGGTTGAAGCCTCAACCCATGGCCCAATATTTCATTGTATAAACCTACCCTTTTCATGAACCATAAGCGTCCTTCAAAACTCCATTCCCTCTCTGCCACAGATGCACAAACAATTAGGGAATAATCTCTTCCCACGGGAGACAAGTCGTAGCTTCGCCGAAGTTTCCAGTTTTACACAATCCAACTCTTCAGGGTGTTCTCTGATGACCAAAGCCCCATTAATCTGCAAACCAAACCCCATGATCAGAGTATAGCAACTCTCACACAATTCCCATAGGGACAATATCAATCATAGTTTCATTTTCACCTTTTTCCAAACAACCCTTTCTTGGCATAACTGATCCCACTTGCCTTCAGGCTTCATCTTGAAGGTAAGACATTAAATACTCCTGGGAAGGAAGATCAATACCCCTGGGCTAGCATTTCCTTGAAGCTTTTCAGATTTGAACCCTTGTATTCCTCACCTTGCTTTGCTTCACCTCCA
>LPNX010269850.1:76335-125361 GCA_001517045.1 Pseudotsuga menziesii | reverse complement strand
TCAGCTTCTGTAGATGAGAGTGCAATGGCACTCTGTTTCTTGCTTGACCAGCTGATTGGCCCTTTTGCAAGCATGAACACATAACCTGAAGTGGACTTTCTGTCTATGCTATCACCTGCCCAATCACTGTCAGTAAAACCAATTAACTCAAGGTCAGAATTGGCTTTATAGAAAATCCCATGTGTCCTTATTCCCTGAACAAAGCTAAGGATCCTCTTGGCTGCTTTCCAATGGATCTCATGGGGCTGATCCATGAATCTAGAAGCAACATTTACTGCATAACAAAGATCAGGTTGAGTATGTGTCAAATACAATAAACATCCAATCAACTGTCTATACAAAGTGTTGTTTACCATCGGTGGAGAATCATCTTCCTCCAGCTTCACTCCTGAAAGGAAAGGAGTTTTGCTTGCTTTGCAATCTTGCATTCTGAATTTGATCAGCAAATCCAAGGCATATTTGGACTGGTGCACCTTGATTCCAGCTTTGGTTTGAGCAATCTCAAGCCCCAGAAATTGACTTAAGAGCCCCAAATCTGTCATGGAGAAGGCTTGGTTCATAGCTCCTTTTAGGGAAGCAATCTCAGCCTGTGAGCTTCCTGTAATGAGGAGGTAATCAACATATAACACAATGATCATTAATGAACCATTAATTACCTTCATATAGACATTCAAATCTGATTTGCACCGAACAAAATTCAGAGATAGCAAGAAGCTATCTATCTTGGCGTACCAAGCCCTGGGGGCTTGCTTTAGCCCATACAATGAATTTATCAACCTGCACACAAGAGAATGGTCAGTAGAAAAACCTTGGGGCTGCTGCATATATATCTCCTCAGTGAGATCACCATTCAGAAAGGCACATTTTACATCCATATGATGTACCTCCCATTGCCTTGATGCTGCAATGGCTAGAGCTAGCCTCATTGAATCCATCTTTGCCACTGGGGAAAAAGTCTCATTGTAATCGATGCCATGAACCTATGAGTAGCCTTTAGCTTCCAATATATCCTTGTACTTCAGTGGTGAACCATCAGCAGCAAATTTGGTCTTCTAGACCCACTTACACTGTACTAGTTTTCTCCCTGGAGGAAGATCCACTAGCTCCCATGTGTTGCTTTTCTGTAGCGAGTTGAACTCCTCATTCATGGAAGCTTGCCATGTTGGATCTCCTGATACTTCTTCATATGTTTTAGGATCAGACTCCACCATCAAATATCATTTTTCAGCAAACTCAGGATCCTTCATGCACAGACCACTCTCAAATTGAGATCTAGTCCTCCTTGGGTCATTGGGATCCCCAGCTAACTGTCCTGCTGCATGTAGTTTCTTGGCTGCCCATTTAGGACTTGTGGGGATGTTTGGGTCTTCAATAAACTCATATCCATCATACAAATCAGAATCATCATGTTCAACAAACTCTTTACTTACTTCTTGAGGTTCAGGTGGTGAAGAGGCTTCACCAATTTCCACATCTGCAAGGGATTCTTCTTCAAACTGAACACACCTTTCAATGAAGGATTTGTTTGTGCTCAAATTTATCAAATTGTACCCTTTTTAATCTTCAAAGTATCCCACAAAAAGACACTCTTGGCTTTGGGGCTGCAAAGCCTTCCTCTTCTCTGTTGGGATTCTAGCCCATGCCTTTGAGCCAAAAATCCTGAAATGGGTCACATCTGGCTTGTGCCCACTCCATGCTTCGAAGGGAGTCATGCCATCCAAATGTTTGTGAGGCACCCTATTCTGAATATAGGCTGCACAGTTGATAGCTTCGGCCTAGTACTTTGGTGGGAAAGTTTTGGCCTCCATCATGCATGTTGCCATCTCCTTCAGTGATCTGTTCTTCCTCTCTGCAACACAATTCTGCTGTGGTGTGTAGGGGATAGAATGTTGCATCTGAATACCTGCATCTACACAATAGTTAATAAACTCAGTCTTGACATACTCACCACCATTGTCAGACCTGAGTACCTTGAGTTTTCTTCCACACTGGTTTTCAACCAAAGCCTTGAAGACTTTGAATAGGCCAAAAACTTTTGACTTGTGTTTCATGAAGTGAACCCAACAATACCTGGAAAAATCATCAATAAAGGTCAATGCATATTTGTCCTGACTCATGGACATATGAGGGAATGGGCCAGCAACATCACTGTGAATCAGCTCGAGGGGTGCAGAGGTTCTCTCATGGCTGGCTTTCTCAAACTTATGCTCTGGGTGTTTTCCTAGGATACAGCCTTGGCAGACTCCTTTGAATTTTTTTATCTTGGGCAGCCCTATGACCATTTCTTTCTCACTAAGATCAGACAAATACTTGTAATTTAAATGGCCAAATATTTCATGCCATAGCTTGCTAGCTTCATTAGCATGGATAAGAAGAGTAGAGGGGTTTGAGTAAGGCAAGAGGTGTGAAAACATGTATACTTTTTGAGCATGATTCGCTACTCCTTTTGCAATGATTCTTCCACTTGAGATTTCTATGATCTCAACTTCATCTGGTGAGAATATGACTTTCTTAGGATACCCAGTGTGGGTCATCTGGTACACTGATAGAAGGTTGGAGGCGAGACTAGGGACATACAGCACATTGTTGAAGTTACCATGATCAAGTTCTATCCTTCCTTTTCCTTTACTTTCAGTGAGAGAGTCATCTCCCAGTACAATAGATGGTCCTTTCGACATATCCAGTGAGGAGAAGGCCTCCTTAGTCGAAACCATTTGTCTTGAAGCTCCAGAATCTATGATAAAACTGGGTGAGCTTGATGTGCCAGCAACTAGAGCATGAACTCTCTCTCTGTCATCGGAACTTGATCCTCCTTCTCTCTTCTTTGAGCTTTCTGGAAGGGAGATGCCATTCTTTTCCAGGATATTGGTCAACATATCAATCTGCTTTTTCATACAAGAGCTTTCAGTGTGATTTCCCTTCGAACAGTATGAGCACTTGTTCATTTCACCTTTGTTTTTCTTCTTCTGGGTATTTTTCTTGGGACTTTGTTGATCCTCCGGAGACTGCTTCTTGTCTCTTCTTTGCTCAGGTGGATTTTTAGCTTTCTTTTTGCTTTTATAATCCACCCTTGAATCTCCAACAACCAGAGCTTGGTCTTTGGAAGGTTTGGTGGTGCCCATCATCACCAGCTTGTCTTGTTCTTGTGTGAGAGATTCCATGAAATCTGCAAGGCTAGGAATCTTCCAGGTTTGAGCTGTGAGTTTTGTGGCATAGAAGGTCAAAACAAAGACTGAGTAGTCAGGTCCTAGCTTCGAGAGGATAGCCAATATGAGCTGATCATCTTTCTTTTCGATACCACACTACTTCAGCTACAAAACTAGTGCTTTGAACTTGGAGAAATATAGCTGTAGGGATTCAAAGCTACTGGGACTCAGAGAAATCAGCTCATTCTCTATATGATGTCCCCTCATCTCATCTGTCTTTCCAAAAATATCAGAAAGCTTCTCCCATACTTGATCCGGTGAAGTTAATCCATCGAGATGGAAAAGGAGGTCTCGGGAAATACTGAGACAGAGGAGGCCATAGCCCTCATCTCTCCGATTGTGCCATTTGATCTTCTCTGCAGCTGCATTGGGCTCTGCTTCTGTTGCCATAGTCACCCTGTAGAGGCCTTTCACTCTCAACAAGATCTCCATCTCTTCTTTCCATTCAAAAAAGTTGAAGGGAGTCAAGATAGTTTTCTGTGAATCCATAGCTTTAGAAAATATGTCCCGGCTGTCAGTAGAAGGCTCCCAGTCTTGATGTTGAACCTGCAAAAAAAAATTTGAAGGAGAGTAACAACCTATAATGGCTTTGATACCATGTAGAAATTATGACCACCAATAGATTAATTTCACTCACAACAAATTACAATTGATCATGCAAAATTGTCAACAATGGAGACTGAATATGGAGCTGTAACACAAAATTATATTAACTCAGTGTACAATAGACAACCCTATAATAACATAGGTTACTGAATATATAGAATACATCAATAGGTCGAATGCATAAGGAGTCATCCAAAACTAGCATAAAGCAGGCTTACCCAAAATAGGCAAATCCCCCATAGGTCTAAAAAGCTGATCCCAAATCTGTCATGAGGCTCACGAATTGGCAAGGGCACATGGGCAAGCTAACGAGTGGTGGAATGGCAGCTCATACATACTTTTGCATGGAGGAAAGAGTGGAGGATTAAAGGGCAAGAAAACAAGTTCACCTCACCTAGTCTTGCTTTCCTATGTGCCTTAAAACACTGAAAAAGCAGTCAATAAAGCAGAAAAAGCAGAAGGGCACCTAGGAGGCCAGGAATAAAGTATATTTGATTCCTAAGGCTTTCCCAAGTGCTACATGAGTCAAATATGGCAAGTTTGACCTCTATGGATAGGCAATTAGCAACTTGCACATGGTGGGACTCATGAACTAGGAAAATAAGACAAAAATAAATGAATTAATGTCTAAGTGGGTAATACTATGGGTTTGATTATTCTAACAATTCCTTGAATGAATGAATTCCATGATCCTTGGAGGCCATTCACAGTGGCCATCACCACTTCTGCATTCTATATCTTCACATTCTTCAACTGGTTTCTTTAGGTCATATTCTGATTTTTGTTCTTCCCTTCAAATAGCTTGAAATTCTAGAAGACTGTCAACAGGTTTTCTTGCAATAGGTAGTTCTCTGTAATGCACATGTGCAAGCCTTCTATGCCAAAGCTCATTTGGCTCTACTGTGTCATGGATCAAGGCTTGTTTTGGATGTTCCTTCAATTTGTACAAGCCTCCTTCTTGTTCTCCAATTAATGCCGCATCATCGATAGTCTTTCCTTTTGGCCACATGATGACTTGACCATCTATGAATGCAACCCGCATTCCTTTTGCATCAATGCTGAAATGGAGAGAAGGTTCTTCTTGAGTCCTGGAACAAACAATACTTCTTTCATTGTTAGAGACTTACCAGAGTCTAGCTTGTATGAAGATTCCACACTACCCTTTATTGGATATTGGTAGTCATCTCCTAGTTTCACCTTGTGAGTTGATTCATGTTCTGATAGTCTTACAAAGGATTCCTTGAATCCCGTCATATGTTTGGAAGCCCCACTGTCTATAAGCCAATCATCACTTCCATGAGTAATGTTACCTGTGAGAGCTGATATCAGAACATATTCATCCTCACTTGAAGAATCTTCACTTTCATATATGGATCTCTTTCTGGATGGTTCATCATCCTCTGCAGCATGAGCATGATGTCTTCTTTTGCCTTGACCAAGTTCTTCTCGTGAAAGGCTTCTAACCTCGTCTCCCTCTGAAACTGGAACCTCTATACTAATGTAGGTGTCCAATCCATTTTCTTCAGAGAGATCATATACTTCCAAGCTTGGAATTTGTCAACTTCCCCAAGCTTGTCACCAAGCTGATGTGATATATCATATTGAAATGAGAACCTCAAATGGAAATAGCAAAGGATTAGATCTTACCGATTTGAGGTGTCCGTCCTTGACCCGAAGTTCGATGATCTAGGGTTTGTCACAGAAACCCTAATTTTCAAAACTTGGAATCTTTCATATTTTATTGGATAAACATATAGATCTCTTCAAATGGAGCTGTCCAATGTACTCCTTTTCTGAAAACAGTGGAGGGAAGTTCCCATAACAGGAAGCCCTAGATTTCCAATTTCTTTTGTAGAAATGCCTATTACTGTTTCTGTGATATATACAAAATTACGAATCCTATATGTTTGAAATTTCGTATTGAGGTAAATTTGCATGTCCCTGATCCAACACCGCATGTTTCATTAGAATTGGTTTCACCATTTGGGATTTATGATCCTTTTCCCAAGGTGTCCTGTTACAGGACTGTTCAGAACAGAGAAGTTGTACGGCATGCCACGTGTCACTGGTTCATATTTTGAGTCTGATCTTCGGACCACTGAAATTAAATTCTGTTCCATTTCTAGAAAATCTTCAGGAATTCCATTTGGACCTCTTTACCCCAAGATATTGCAGATCTCCCCAGATGTCCTGTTTAGGGATGAATTCTGGAAGAGGCTGGAACCCTAACTTGGAGAGATCATATCTCCTGGAATAAAGCGAATCTGAGTCTGAATTTTGGACACAAGATTAATAATGATTTTATATTCACACATTGAAATTTGCAGCTCCTGAAACTTCGCCAATGTCATAATACTGAGATTGTACCAAAACGTAGCAGTTTTAGTATTTAGGGTTTCTCTAGCCCGGGATCAAACTAGGGTTTGAATTTCCCGGAGTTTCACCCAACCAAATTTCTTGATCCAGGTATCTAAACTTCGGTTTTGATGAGGAGAAAAATCCTATGTTGGTCTCACTCAAAAATTCCTCTTCTGTAGAAAGCCCTAATTTCCACATCGAAATTGAAAATGCTCGAAATCGAATTCCACTTCGACAAAAAGATGCGCCCTAAGGAGGAGAGTTGTTCCACCTTACTTTTGCTGAAAATATGTGGAGGGGGACCCAAAAAGTAAGAAGCCCTAGCTTCTGCAGCTGCACAATGTATTCTTCTCAGGTTAGCTCTGATACCATGTTAGTTTTTCATCAAATAAGCTAGCATTATGATCTTAGGATCTTTTCACTGAGAGAACAACAAGCACAGCAATAAAACATAAGCACATCACAAGAGACAAGAGACACAAAGAGTTTTTCTCAGGGAAACCATAAAGGAGAAAACCCCGCAACTTCCTTAGAGAAATAATCAGCACCAAAACAGTAAGAGATCTCCCCAACAGCAGTAGACTTCTTGTCCCAGTAATTTCCTCCTTCACTAGTGCGCCACACTTGAGAGAGCAAGTGATGTGATATTTATGTGATAAATAGAGAGACTCTCACTCTCTATTTATATTCTTCCGTTTACTTGAATTGCATTTTCACACGTAGGCTCAACCTAACAATTACTACTCGAGCCTACACCTTAATTAGTGTATAATAACTCAAGTGCCCCGAAACTGTGGGGACTTACCTAATGACTTGATATGACTTGTTTACATTATTAATATTCCCGATCGGAACATCGGGGTATGATCACATGACTCAAATACATAATAGGAACATCCCGGAATAAACATCGGGTTACAATACATAAGATACATAGAAGAATACATTCCGAAGTTACATATACATCAACACTTTGTGTTTTGGATCTATTCAGGGAACCACTCATGTCTTGTTGGTGAGGAGTGGTGCCACCGCTTGAGTCCAGTTAGTAATACATGATTCCACCACCTGAACCCAGTGAGCAAGGAGCAATTCTATGTCAAAACTGCCTGTCAGCAGCTTCATCTGCGCAGTGCCAGGTAGGCCCTGTTCCAGACTTTGAATTTTTATTTTTGTGTGTTTTTGGCTTACTTTTTTAGATATTATTCATTGGAATTGGAAATATACATTTCATTTTCATGAGTATGTTTCGGTTTGTTTTGGACTTGGAATGCATGAGTGATCCATGTTGTTTTGAGTCTTTCTTTGCTTGGGGTGATTTTTGTTTCCTTTTGCATGCTGATTTTTTCAATGCTTGGTAGGAAAGATTGGTTCTTCGTTTCCTTATCTGTTTCAAAGAGAAGTTTTAGTTTTCTCTCTCGTTTGCTTTATTCGCAAGTTTGTTGAACGATTTTCTTCTTGTTTGGTGCATGATTATTTGAAATTATAGATCTTACTTTCATTGAGAAGAAACATCTATTTTCAGCTTTGTGTGCATTAGAGTTAGATTTGTTTGGAAACATTAGTGAAATCATCTTTCCATTGAGTTTTTATGCGTCTTTTTCAAGCATGAAAATATATGAACCATTTCTAGTTTATTTATGTTAAATTTTCTCTAGATCTCTTTTTCATTTGCTTTGAAGATTGTTTGGGGTGCATTGATATTTCATTTTTCGTTTGAAAAGACAGAATTGCATTTGCATTTGGGTGTGCATTTTTGGGAAGAAAAGTAAATATCTCTCCCTCTCTTAGGTAGAATTTCATTGAAGAGGAAAACTTGCATTATCATATAGACCAGGGTGCATCTTCTTTAAATTCAAGTTTTGACTCCATGGTTCCACCTAAACGCATAAGATAAAATTAACGTTAGTACTAGGCTAAAATTTTCATAGGAATTTGAGTGATAAGCTAGAGACGTGTTTAGGCATCGTTAAATGTAGGAGCTGTCATTACTTGTCCACATTACATCTCGGGACTCACTTGGTTCTTCCACGTACCATCGGTATATCAAATGGCCTTTCACGTACCCTTGAGGTATATAGAAAGGTACTTCATGTACTCGATTGCATATGGGAAGGCCCCATGTGTATGGTTATGCTATAGACATCACTACTACTGATTTGAGCTCCCACGTACCTTGCGTATATTGAGAGACCCTTTTAGGAATCCTCAAACCATTTGAGTTATCCTTTTGGCATGTCCTGTGAGCTTCCTGACTCTTATCCACTCCTTTCACATGTTTGCTTGTTTCTTTTAGTTTGAGTAGTACTTGCTTGTGCATGGTAGTTAGGGGGTTATTAGAGAGTTTAGATATGGCATCCCAATATGGGACTACCACTCAAGAGGTCCCTTTCCAAGGTGCACCTTTTGTATTCCCTCCAAGTGAAGGTATTGGTCCTCCCTTTATTGCCACTCTAAATCTTCTTGGATTAACTATAGGATTACCAATCTGGATATTTAATCTGGTAATTCCTGTTACACCTAATGTCTCAAATGTCACCTCTCCTCTGGGAGAGGATCGACCTCAACCTATTCCCTCTCCTTCTTCATCGGTTGTTTCTTCATCCCTTCCTTCTTCTTCACTTGACCAAATCTCTATGGTTAGTAGTCATGTGGATAAGAAGAAGAAGAAAGGGAAGGGTAAAAAGAACAAGGATAAGAAAGATAAAAAGAAGCAACCATCTGCTCTTGATGGTGCTCGTTCTAAGAGAACACTTGGAAAACCCAAGTTCCCTTGTAAGCTTTGCAACGGGGACCACCTTCTTAAGGAGTGTCCCGGTCTCTACCATGTACAAGAAGAGTGGTCTAAAAGGTCGAAACCATTTGTTTCATCAACCTATGATCATCATGTTGATGATACTCCCTCAACTAGTGGCCCATTGGTAAAAGGTCGTAAGGGTAAATTCTTGTATCCTTGTTTGATATGAAAGGCTATGCATCATACTTTTCTTTGTCCAAGAATGGATGAAGCTTCACATTGGTTGGAAAATATTACTAATCATCAACAGGTGATTCCAACAATTGATAGTAAGTTATCCCTCGATTCCTCGCTGGTTGACCAAGTGGTCGATTCAGATTTATCTATGGTTGCACTCACTCTTCCTTTGGAGAGTGAAGTTAAAGTGGTTGAGTCGGTGTCATTTCCACCCGATCTCGCTCTTTCATCGGAGAGTGTTAAGACTAAAGTAGTTGCTTTGACCAAATCTTCGTCTTGTTCTTCTCTTCTAATAGAGAATGAACCAAAACCTGCCAAAGTTTTTATGCTTCATTCTGAATGTTCTCAACAAGAGGAAATTTTGTCTGTTTCTATAGAAACCTCTATGATTAGTTAGGTTATTTCCTTTGAATGGAGTAACCTAACAGAGTCTCATCTTCATTCGAGTGTTCCTTTCCAGATAGTTGTGAATGTTACTGCTAGAAGGATACGTTGCACTATTGTTAATGAAGGGGCTTCTGTTAGTATTCTATCATCAACTGCTTGGAAAGCTTTAGGTTATCCTTATCTTGTGCCATCCATTGATCAGATATTAGCTTTTAATCGAAGACCTACTGCACCTTTAGGGACCCTTCCTTATTTACCTATTACATTAGGAGGGAAAACTATTTTTATTGATGTTATGGTGGTCCAAGGTCCTTTGGATTTCAATCTGCTCCTTGGACGTGATTATGTCTATGCCATGAAGGATGTTGTGTCCACACTCTTTAGAGTTATACATTTTCCCCATGATGGGAATATTGTGACCATTGATCAGCTTTCCTTTGTTACACCTGACCATCGCATTTCTCCTAGTAATCAGACTTCCCTGAATGTGCCGCATTTTCTTGTGGTTCCTTCCCCTTCTTCTAGTTATCTTCTTCCCATCATAGGTAAAATGGGGGGGCATGGCTCTAATCTATGGACATCATGATGGATCTAAGCTACTAGCTTTTATGTAATGGGGGAAACCTACCAACCTCTAGATATCATGTTTGATAGGAGTAGGTTTTAGAGCATAGTTTACTTTTGATTTCAAGCTCGTTAAAAAATAAAACCACTCCGTAAGCATAGTTTACCATTTTTGTTTCAAGCTTGCATAAAAATGAAACCATGTCGTGAGCATAGTTCACATTCTGTTTCAAGCTCATTAAAAAATGAAACAGATGCCCCTGAGAAAAGTTACCATTCTGTGTCAAGCTTGTTAAAAAATGAAATAGATCTCCTCAAGCATAGTTTACCTATTGGTTTCAAGCTTGCATAAAAATTAAATCATTCTTGAGAAAAGTTCTCATTCTATCTCAAGCTTGTTAAAAAATGAAATAGATCTCCTTAAGCATAGTTTACCTTTTGGTTTCAAGCTTGCATAAAAATGAAATCATTCCTAAGCAAAGTTCCCATTCTATGTCAAGCTTGTTAAAAAATGAAATGGATCTCCTCAAGCATAGTTTACCTTTTGGTTTCAAGCTTGCATAAAAATGAAATCATTCTTGAGCATAGTTCATCTTTTATTCCAAGCTCTTTAAAAAATGAAGTAGGTTTCCTTAAGCATAGTTTACCCTTTTGGTTTCAAGCTTGCGTAAAAATGAAACCATGTTCCAAGCATAGTTACCTTCTGTTTCAAGCTTGTGTAAAAATGAAACAGATCCCCTTCCCTTGATTTGAGTCTTCCCTTTAGTGTTAGAACTTGAACCTTCTATTATCCTGCCCGATTCTCATTCTTCCTACCCCCTGGTGAACATTTTCACATTAGTAACCAGGTTTTTAGGTGGGGTATGGAAGAATAATCGTCAAATGAAACGAAGCTTGGGGGCATGTCGAGCCCTTAGCAACCATGCTAAGGGTAAGATTCGCTAGCAATCATGCTAGGGGAAATATTCTAGCCTATGTATATCATGTTAATGGTATTCAAGCATAGTTTACCCATTGGTTTCAAGCTTGTGTAAAAGTGAAACCAATCCCTGAGCATTCTTTTAACTGATCTTAGAGCTCGCTAAAAACTGTAAGATGGAGTTCAACTTACTTTTCATTTTTCATGCTCTGGTTAAAACATGAGAATTGGTTTGAGCTTAGTTTATTACTTTTTCGTGCTCTGGATTCAAACATGAAAAAGGTTAATGGAGTTCTCTTCAAAATCTTTTCAAGATCCCTAAATATGAAAAGATTGTCGAGTGATCTTGTCTTCTTCACGCTCGTTAAAGTATTTGAAAAATCATCCGTCCGATGGTAGGTTATCTCTTTTTTGGTTCGGATAGGACTATTTATGAAAAAGGAACACTCCAGCCAATCATGACTGGAAGAGTTCCCTAAGGTATGATTTTATACTTTTTCGGACCTTAGGGACTAAATCATACGAAAAAGGACCCCTCAGGAGTCTTTTTCCATATTAGTTCAGACTCTCTAAACATGAACGATACCAAGTTTTCTTTCAGTGGACTCGTTAAATCAAACATTGAGAGACCCATTTTGGGAATGAACCCCTCCTCTCTCAGGTTCGTAAAACATATGAGTCTAGACTTGTCTTCCAACGAGCTATATCGATTGTTTGTTACCCTCTTTGAACTCGTAAAACCGAAAAGAGGCACTCATCAATCATGATGGGGGAAATGGGAAGGGAATCACTTTGTAAATAATGGCAGTCATTTGTCGTTACCTTTGAACATGGCACTTGTCTGCATATCATGTCAGTCAATTGGGTATTCGGCTGATCTCTATGAAGATCCACTTTCATGAGCCATGCATCTCCTTTGAGTCTTTCAAAAGAATGCATTTTCCACTGTTGCATTGTGTGTTTGTTCCATTCAGTCATGCTTCCAAGTCTTTTGTCATGCCACCCAATATTCAAAGGGAATTTGAAGACGTTTTACCCCTACAGTCAACATAGTCTTTGTGTCAATAATTTTGAGTCAGTCCTATGGTTACTACATTCACATCATTCCAGAACTATGTTTTAAGTTTCATGTCATCGATGTGGGACTCATCATGGCCCTCCTTCGACGAGACTATTCCTGTCGACATCAGCTCATCATCCGGGAAATAGTCTTAGAAACAATACTTAGTACCTTGAGATCTATATGCCTTAATGACAGATTCTCTTGCTCTCAACATAGGTTCACATCATTGACCCTTGATCGATAGAATCGAATGGGTGTTCGACATCAGGACATCTATTCACACTCAGTAGATTGTACTAGGGTACCTTGGGAATCATTGACATCAATGGTGATCTTCCTTGCACTTGTTAATGATTCACATCATTGGCCGGTAATCAAGTGGTTTCTACCATGTTCGTCTTCAGATCATTGCAATCACATGGATAGAATCGTACTTTGTGGAAGATGAGATGAAGACTCTGGGTGTTTGTTTAAAGCGCTCATTGCTTTTCCCCAGGTTGCGATGGAGTTTTGTATATCTAGCATGGATCCACATTTGTATGGTTGTGGCTATGCTCAAATTTGCATCTGTATGACATAGATATACATTGTATGTCTGGTAGCTATGTCCAAGTTTGAGTCCTCTATCACATGGATCTACGTTGTATTCTAGTAGCCATGCTTGTTTATTCCTCTCATGGATCTGCCTTATATTGGTCTATAGCCATGAGTTGGTTACTTGTGTCTATGATTCAAAATATTGATGTACTACATATGCCTACTTGACAATATACTCCAATCGAGCCAACATTTTCACCTCGTAGAAATGACTTGTTCTCTTAAAGCTCTCGTTTATCGTATCCCTCTAAGACTCATGCTTTCGGGGGCATCCTGTTATACCAAAATCCTATCATCATCATGTGATAAGACCTTTGAC
The DNA here is from genome assembly GCA_001517045.1 of Pseudotsuga menziesii. NCBI lineage: Eukaryota > Viridiplantae > Streptophyta > Pinopsida > Pinales > Pinaceae > Pseudotsuga > Pseudotsuga menziesii. Next base: position 112,368 of record LPNX010269850.1, on the reverse strand, counting down.
ATACCTATTTGCACTTAATCCCAGTGCTTGGAGGGAAAAAGAGAAGTTTCTCAAGGCTTCTAGATCATGAGCCTCATGTCCTCCCTTATCCCTATCATTGTGGGTCAATTGAGCTTGAGATCCCTCATTCTAGGATCTTAGAGGCCACCTCATCCACTAATCTCTCAACCATCCCTATCGATTGAGCCTTATAAATACAAGCTCATATATATGGTTGAGGGAGAGAACTCTTAAGATATTGTTATGCTGTTGGATTGATCACTTAGCCCAAGCCATTGAAGAGCATAGAGAGCTAAAGTCGAAGCTTATGGGGATGAGAGTGCTTCATTTCATGGAGATGCATATCNTTCTCCATTTTTATATTAATACAAAGCTGATTTCCATCCCACATTATTGTTGTTGTTTGATTTCACATGTATGTTGTTAGATTCCTTAGTCACTAACATGGATCAGTAGATCATATTCTAGGGGCTTTGATGTGTTTGCATGTTTAAGCTGATTGCAGGTACACAGGGTTACTATTGAAACATCACATTCCAGGTATCTATGGCATCCAGGGAGGGTCTTCAACCTTTGTCCTCCATTTTTTCTGGAACTGAACCATTCAGACTAATGGAACACCTTACTGTCTGCAGAAGGTGAAATATTCTTGCTAACAATCATCCCCTCCAATTAATAGGTGGTCGTATGTGCATTGTTATTCATGTAAGAATTTCATAATTATACTCTTTTTTACATGATTGTTAAGCCAGGATATTTTGAATGCACATTATCTGTAAAACTAATAGATAGGTTATATGTTCCATCACTGCACCTACTATGGAATATTAGAATTCAAATGTTTACATTCTAAATTTTGTTTCTCCTTATGGATACCTATTGTGGTAGGAATCAAGGAGGGGAATGAGTACTGTTGACACTCTACATGATGGCCTCTGGCTCTTTCTTGTAGATTCTCTTGTGAGTTCAATATCTGGGACATGTAATGATGTTTCTTTGACAGTTTTTGGATTATCAAAGTGGAAACATTTTCTGATTGTATCGCCAACTTGGGTTCTTGGTGATTTGTCATCAATTCTATTCTATACACCATGCATTCTTCGTCTCTGGAATCTCTTCTATCATGATGTTGTACATCTTGGTTATTGTGAAAAAAAACAGGAAAATGTAAACAATCACTTCAATGGTGTGGAAATCAGTAGAGAGAAGTCCAATTCTGGTGTATTTAATGAATCATTATCCCCTAGTACCTGTGACGATAACATCTATTTTAATAGATTCTTTCTCCCTCTCAAGGAAGATGTGATGATACAAGGAACCTCGATAATCAAGGTGGGAAATTCCAAATAGATAACGAGAATCTTCAAAATAAAGACTTTTTTTATGTGGACGTGAAATTCCATACGTGAGGTTGTCTCGTCATAGTGAAGCAAATAATCTGGCAAGGGGATTGTGTTGGACACTGCGTAGACATAAAAATTCACCTGGTTCTGGAGGGATTTCTTCAGATGGAGATGTTTAGTGTGTTTATCTTGAAGGGAATGAGATATTAATTAGTATGGAAAAGGATGGTACACACCATAGTAAAGAGTTCTTCTCAACAAAACGTCCAACTTTTACCGATCATTTTAAGTCCATTAATTTTTCATTTAGAACATTTCTGTTGTGGGTTGCTGAGGGAATAGCACTATTTGTGCTTCTCACTGTTCTGTCTCTAGTTATATTTTTTAATATGGGTGTTTCTAACAGTGAATTTGTTCATTGCTTGTCTTATTTGGTTTTCATTATTTTCATATGGGCATCATTCTTCTTCGATCATGTTGGCTTGCCTCTAGCTGTGGTGGTTTTTGTGGTGATTGCAGTGAAGGAACTGCAGAACAACATGGTCCTTTATAGCGACCCAATTATGATCATGCCTTGTTGCAGGTATTAAACTAGCAACATTTGTTTTCTCTGCTTGTAAAGGGTCCATTGTATTATAGTCTGGTAGGAACCATGCATTCTATTACAGCATGAACTGGCACGTATGAGTAATGTCCCAAAGAACAAAGGTAGGTCAACTATGACTTAGAGGTGTCACCCACTCTGACCTCAATGACTCAATCTCTTCTCTTTAGTTTGGATTTTCTCCAACTCAGGGTGAGATTCCCCAGGATAGGATTGCTAAAGATTGGAAGTGAGATAGAAGGTGATATGAAAAGACAGTCTTAGCAAAAGGTTAGGTATTTTTTGTAGTATAGATAAAACAAATGGGGCTATGGCAAGGCCTTGAATACTACTGCCAATCCCCATGGAAATGCAATCAAGGGAAGCTAGTCCAACAAATTGGTTAGTTCATGAAAGGTTAGGGAAAATTAGATTTGTTTACACATACCACTAATAAACCCTAACATGTTAAATATGAACGTAGAAATTAGCTAGGATTTCCCAAGATCAGTGCAACATCAAAACAATGTCATCTAGGGTGTGTCTTATATGATGAACTATCACAATTTCTTACTCTATAAATATGACTCGGAACAATGTAACATCCATGCAAAAAAAATCAAAGGGAAATAGAGGAATATAGATCTCATAAAGGACTTTTTTTTAGGTTCTTTTGGGACTCTGCATCCAGTAGATAGGTAGACTAAATTACTAATTTCATGTTTTCAATTTCTTTTTGTTTTGTTTAAATAGTGACATTCCATGTGGGCATTTTGGAAAAAGTTGAACAGTTGTGAGAGATTTTCTACTTCTCTTTCGAGGTATTGGGATTGGCATAGTCTCTTTAAATTTTATTTTATTTCATTTATATATTAATATGAACATGGTTTATTTCCTTGACTGTAGGTTAGTGGTTGTTTAAGTCACCTATGAATAAAATGATCACGTGCATTCATACATCTTGTTAGCAAGAAAACTCGAAGGTATTGTTTCTAATATTTCATCTCATTTCATTTCCATTTATCTAGTGGCTAAGAGTACTTAGATATAATTCCCATTCTTCTTGATGTGAAATGGAACTAGTAGTTTATTTATTTTTACTATTCTTTTTTGGTCATTCCTCTCAAGCAGGATTCCTCCTTATCTAAATTTGGAGATGTTTCATTCTTTGTCTGCATCATCACATTTGCATGTTGTTGTAAGTTATGCCATTTAAAGCTAAATTGGTGTTTCTCTCAAAGTGAATAAAATATTTTAGTTGATGAAAGAGAACTTAGCCATTCAATATGTTTCCATTCAATATGCATCTAATATAATTGCTGCAAGGTCCATGCATGTAATGACCTTCTTTAAACAACATAATTTCAGGTACTATTCCATGTATGGACATGTGGAGAAGCTTGCAGAGGAGATTAAAAAAGGTGCAGATTTTGTGGAAGGTGTAGAGGCTACTTTGTGGTAGGTTTGGATTCTAAAATGGACCTTGCATTTCTATAATATATATAATAAAGTATAGGAAAACAAGAACCAGAAAGTGTAAAAGTCTATGATCCTTGAAGGAAGCAAATCAAATAAAACAACGTTGGTGTATTTTATTAGAAGTTAGTGTAAAGAATTTGTGCAGCCACAAAGGATTAATGTAACGAAAGAGTATTTTGTTTTGTTGCAACTTGGTCGTCATCTTGTGGAGTTGACCATCTATTAGGTTTACCAAGTACATTGCAAGTTAGTTTGATACCATTTACTCGATCTAGTGGAACTTGATTGGTAATTAGTAAATGAAGTTGAAAGAGAAGGCGAAATGAGTCTTGGATTCTCAACAGTTAATGAATTATGTAAAAATGATATGGCATGTGCTACCTTGTATAAGCATATCTAGTTAGACTTGTTGAATAACAACCAGATAGAAATTCTTGACCTTGCTGACTTGGAACTATTGGATGGAAATATTAGATCAAATAAATAAACAAGAGGCATTGCTTTATTTTGTACTTTCGTTGGTTGGGTAGCTTATAATTTCCATGGAAAAAATTCTTTTGGACCAATATATACTTCTCTCACAATCATGCAAAGATATGTTAATGAAAATATAAAATATTTGTAATGAGTATCCATAGAGCAGTGTTGAGGATGGTGTAATATCCATTGCAAGGATCCTTTAGCCCAATAGATCATCATTGTCTCACAATAAAGACAAGGGGCAATATTCCTAACATCTGAAAGGCATCTACCATAAATTAGAATTACATTGCTGACATGATGTATTGGCCTGGGAAAGGGGCACAAGGATGAAGTCATGCACAAGAAAAAGAAGGTGCGCTGCACGCGTGGTAGAAAGAAAGGAAGGTCGCAAAGGAAGCAAAGGACCAGTGGAGGAAGAATGGAGATGCGCGTGACGAAGGAAAGGCAAGCACATGGGCATGCCAGTGATAATGGCTGGAAAGCGACAAGTGTATATCGTGGCTGTTTAAGGCAGTGCAATCCTACAGAAACAAACGTATGAGGGAATATTTGTAAGTTAGGCCGATAGTGCCTCGTGTCAATTCGTAATCACCACAGCTATAGCCTCAGGGGAGGGTGATGGTGATAGTTAACATACTAACTGTATGCATTCGACCCTATGTTGTCATGTAAAATAGTATAAATAGGAGGGATTCAATGGTGAGAGGGTTGGTGATAGTTGGATTTTTAGTAGTCAGAAGGTTGGTCCCTAGCTGGTGATTAATAGTATTGTTTTGGCTGTTCATTGGTGATACATAGTAAAGGATGCTATTTTACTATAATTTTGTAAAGATTAGAAGAGGATAAGACTCAGGAAGAGTCTAGTAGGGATAGGAGGCTGTCGAGGCATGGATCTGGCTGCTGTGTGCGTAGACCGTTAGGAGTAGATGTAGGGTAGAAGAAAAAACCAGAGAGCATGATAACCAGAAGTCTGAGTCATCAAGACATATCATAAGATCAGTCTGCATCCTATAGACTGCAAGGTTCTATATCCTTTTCTCATGCCAGATGAATAGCACCTTGGTGGTTTTTCCCAGATGGGTTTTTACGTTATCTCTTGTGTTCGAATAGATGATTAGTGTTGTGAATGTTTATGTGAATGGTTGTTATTTGCTTTATGTATGATGATGAATTATTGATTAAATGCCTGATGTTATACTATAATTAGTATATGAATTTTTGGGAAGACGTCGTTGAAATATAGGTATATATTGGCTTGTGCATTAATGTCTTAAGTCACGACGTAAGTCACAGACGGTCTGTTAGTACGAGTCAGTTGCACCACACAAGTTGCACCAGTTGTGAGCTCGAGAACAAGGATAGGTTTTGTGTGCCGAAATATTGTTGTGCTCAGTCATGCAAGACTGAATCCACCATCCATCCATCTAGTTTCCTTCATCGAGCACCTTGTCCGCATGCCAAGGGACTATAATCCCTTGAAAATCATGGAAACATGGTTTCGATGGTTACCCATTGAAGAGATATCTAAGGTGAGACTGCGCCTGCTTCACTTGTGTTACCAACATGGATTTCCCTGTCAAACTGGTATCTCAGGTGTTTGTTGGGTTGACAGGCTATGCAGAACTTGGGTCGCGTGGGTTAGGAAAAGTGGCCAGCGAAAAAGGAAATCATCGTAGAAGTAGAAATAGGTGTAAAAAGCTATCACTTGCACGGAAAAAGTGAGCAAATAAAAAATCTATTAGCGCATGGGACAAAGAAAAAATTGGTAAAAGGATGCAAAAAGTGGTAATGATAGGCTGGCTGGCAATTAAGCTATGAATCTCTGACAAAGATTCATACACCTATGATAGTTAAGTTCCATTAATTCGACACAGTATGAGGAGCAAGGTGTCATACATTTTGGTCCCATCACCAATCCTTGGCATAAATACCATAACTAGCCTGATAGGTACAAACCAAAAAGCAAGTTACAGAAGTTAATGAATAAAGTTTCGGTAGAAGCAACCCAGGAGATCAATTAGACCTTGGCATCTTGTCAAATGATGATTGTAGGATGCAACGGGCCATATAAATACTCACCTCCCCATCAAGAATTCAGTTATGCATAGTGAAACCTAAGAAAACTAGAGCCACATGATTACAGAGCTAAACCCTCCCATCCTTATTCAATTACGCCGATGGCCATGGTAATTAACATCCCCAGTGAGAGTGAGGTATCGCACACAATTGTTATCTCTGGTTGTGTCATTGACGAGGAAGAACCAATATAGTCTCCCAAGGTATAGAAACTGCAGAAACAACCATATATTGACCCCATGGCAAGAACACGCAACCAACATATAAGAGGGGATAGTCATGCTACCATTTCGACCCCTGGTTGATGTATTGTTCCTAACCCAGCTCAGAGAATGTTAGTTGCTCCAAGACCAAAACAAGCAACTGTAGCACCTAACAGAGACCCGAGGTAGCGTGGGGAGATGAAACCAGGAGAGGCATCTGAGCCATCACCACCACAGCAGAGAAAATGCAAGGCTGCGGCTGCTCTATGTGAGTGAGGAAAAACACCTGTTGGCGAAGAAGCGAAGGATGTCATGGAAGAAGACTCACTACCATGAAGAGGGCTAGAAGCAGAGCGAGTTGATATGAATTTCCCACAATACATTCATCTAAGGAGAACTCATGTAGAGGAGGGGGCTATCCCAAAGAAGGTGGTGACCACTATGGTAGCACCGTGAATTCCTATCGGTGTTCCATTGCTAAAGGATATCCTTACTGAGTTTGCTAGTTTGAAGTTCTAGGAATTTGACACTTGAAAGCAAGAAGGATTACAGATAACAAATTGCATGGTCATGGACCAGTCCGCTACAATTGACGCCTAGGTGCTCAGGCCAATGGAGCGGGCCAAGGGACTTTCCCGCACAGGTCTAAAAAACATGTTGTTCATGCCTCACTTTGGCCATAGCATACAAGTCAATACATACTTGAAGCAGTTAGTGGTCTACTTTCACAGAGGATTTCTATGGTTGGATTAGCCATATTCAGTCGACGTCGAGTTAATTTCAAGGATTGTTGGCCTCCCAAATGAAGGCGACGATCTTGTGCCATACTTGGCCAAGCAAGACATTAACCCTATCAAGTGGAAGCATAACCTTCAGCGAGTAGGCTGGGGCTTCTTGATTGTGCCCATCCAGGACAAAAGTGTGTGCGTCCCCACAAAGATCATATCTTGTAAGATACTCCACAAGATGATACCCAATAAATGTTCAATAGCGGTGGTGGAACTCACAAATTTATGTGCACTAGGAGGAGTATTCAACTAGTCGCGATACTTGCTGAACAAAATTTTAGATGATGCGATGCAGGCTCAACACAAGCATACCTACAAATTCCACTATTCTTGGCTGCTAATCTTGATTTCGTTCACTATGTTGGGTAGCCCACCTATGTACAGATGGATGTCCCACTACCTTTCCTGGGTGTAAGGTACCAGAATTTGTGGGAATATAAGGTCAACACCACTTGACATAAGGATAACAACATTGTGTTCTTTTTATGCGCAAAGGTGCTATGTGATGTTGTCCACTGATCCCACAGAATCTGCACTACGGTAATACACAGGTATGCCACATTTATCAAGTGTCAAGCTAAAGTGTATAATATGATCTTAGAGCCGAAAAAGGACCCAATCAAACATGTGCACCATGTAGAATTCATGGTGAAAAATTAGGACGTGGATGCAGTTATCAGTATTTGGCTAGAGGAATGGCGCGGCCCACTAGTAGAGCCTCTTCCTGAAGAGCAGAATGCAAAAGAACTGTCACTTCACCAAGTTAATGGAAAAGAGCATGAAGGCGACGAAAATTAAGATGATCAGTTGCAGGAACATAATGAGGATGATGAAAATATTGGTGACTCAGACCATCAAGCATCAGAGTGCTCACCAACTCAAGAGCATGCATAGACATAGAATCATGCACAACAAGAAGAGGGCCACTCATCCCGCAAGAAGCAGAAATATGACAGAACGATGAACAAAAACACATTGAATAAATATGATGTGCAGGAACTTGCTGATGATGTTGCTAAGGTCACATAAGATAACCTCGCTAGTCTGAGGATGCAGTAATTAAACATTGCTACCAAGTCGAGGGCCATCTCAATAAATTGATAGAGGCCATCCAGGATGTCAAAGCCACTGTGGAGGTCGAGACATATGGTGTTGATCCCAGTGTTCCACTAGTTACACCAGCATTAATGCCGCCAATCAAAGTGGTGACTCGGAGGTAGGAATTGGAGGCAAACACAGAGACAAGTGCAGGTCCTGATGACAACAGTGCATAGATAGACTTCTCCAAGCTAGCCTTGGATGAAGTCTATGAAATTCAGCAGGCAGACGCATCCGAAATATGGCTAAGGGAAAATGTTGTTGCTTATTAGGAAACAAAACAATAGCAGAAGGAAAATTTGCGCAAGGCCCTATTGAAGGAGAAAGAGAAAGAAGTGCAGGGGTGCATCACCCTTCTTGCCAAAAAGAGGAGGAAATACTGGCACGTGAACAAATTCACGTCACATTAGTGGACTCTATAAAGAGTGCCATTGCAGCATTCCCACCAGAGGCAGGATAGGAAGACAAGGACTCCCTAGCTAAAGTAACCAAGCTTGCAAAGATCACATAGGATCTTTGGTAGCAAGTGGAAGAGTTGCAAGCTAGGAATATGCCAAGCACAGCCCCAGAGGTGCTTGAGGAAAGAAAAAGAGCAATGTCTGAAGCTGCTGAGAGAATCAAAGAAGGTGAAGCACTCTACACAAGGGCTACAGATGTTGTCGCTACCATCTAGGGAGTGTTGCTTGAAGACAAAATAGCTATGGAAATCAGGAAGTGTGTGCAAGAGGCAGATGAGAAAAACAAGGCTACAAAGGTGAAAGTGAGGAAGCAGCCCCTCTAGCAGAAGGTGACCAAAAATGCAAATATCAAGAGACTTCAGTAAGAAGTGCAGATCCTTTGTGAGCGAGAAAAATCTAGGGAAGCTGATGTAGAGACGCATCAATTAGAAGCGAAGCGGCTCACATACTTTATTCATACTGTGAAGCAAAAACTTCAAGGCATAGTACAATCAATAAAGGTAGAATCATTGGAACATGTTCATTCTGACCGTGTTGAGCAGTTGGCCACACAAGCAGAAGAAGTTGCTAAGGTTCAGCAGATGGTGAATACATTCTAGGACAAGGTTCATCCTGCTACGTAGCCTGATCCGATGTCAGAAACTTAAAATTGTAAAAGGAAATAAAGCTGAGGCATGCAGCTAAAAAAAAAACTGAAGGGAGGAAAGCAACAAGGGAGGCATCCCAGTGCAACTTGGCACAGAAAGAGGAAGTTGCACAGAAAGAAAATGTTGCACAGAAATAATATTGCACTATAAACCCGCCAACAGACCAGTTAAGAGTCAACTGGCGGGAGTTTATAGACAGCTAGCAGGAACCGACGGACCGTTACATGCGTAATGATTTAACAAATATTTGGCGCTCTCGATAAGAAATCACCCTGGGTAGAATGAATAGCTCATCAGGTGCAGGAAACTCTGTGAAGGTGACCAGCCATCACATCAATACTCGATCGCGGCTATTAGTATGGGAGAATGACGGCAGGGTTAATCATAGCAAATATGGGAGGCATATCTAGTGCGTTAGAGGAAGGTCTTTCCTAATGATGCATCTGGATAAGCCAAGATGGAATGTGACCCGATGCTCCTCTTATAAAATAAGGGCACACCTAGAGGAAACATCACTTGATCATGCTACTTCAGCACCAGTTACAGATGGGTTGGGTTGTTCCATGGTGAGCAGCTCTGCTGGATAAAGTAGTTGTTGTGACCTTCAGTGTGTGGGTTATCTTAGAATATGGGATTAAGAAGGATGTTAATAGTCTACAAGATCTTTTGACCCAGCTAGAAGTCTGTGGTGAATTCATCCTTGGCTATTTCTTTTTCAATTGGTTAGCATCCCTGGCTACGACACTCGAAAGGAATTCAGTGGGGATCTAATTTTTTGCCCCACTTCACTAAGCCTGTAGGTCTGGCGAGAAGGCCCAACTTCTGGTAGTCCAGGTGAGGCCGGCATGTGTGGAAGGACCAGAGAAGGGCTACATGGAAAGAGATGGCTTGTAGACCGTGATGCTGAGATGAAATTTGTCAAAGTTTGGGAATCATTCATCTCTGATCACTCCCTCGAATTCAGGGATTTTCTGGTTTTCAATATGGACAATGCTTCATTCTTCAATGTTCATATCTCCGGCACATGTGATCATCAGTTGGGCACTGGCCCTTCCAGCTTTGTAGAATAGGAATTGTAAAAGAAAGATGAAGAGGAATGAGAATAACAGTAGAAAGACAAGCTGTAGAAAGCACAAGGAAAACCCCAGGAACCTAAGAATGATAATAAGAATTGGATTTGTTGTCGAAATGGAACACTAACAATCCTGGTGAAATTCAGAAGTGGAACTCTCCATTAAGAGTCTTCAGATGATGCCAAGGAAGAAATTGTATGACTAAAGTAGCTAAAGTTTTGTAAGCAAAAAAATATTCTAAGTATGGGAAGAGCCCGCGGTGCAGGAAACACCGCCAAAAAAAAAAAACATAAGGAACAAAATGCACAAGGAAGGAAGCAGGAGAAGGTGCACAAGAAATAAAAAAAAATTAAAAGAAGAGGCTGCGCATGTCACACCACCTGCTATGTCCACTGCTTAGTGGCTTAGGACAAGCCACATGTGAGTGTTGGGGGCCTATTGGCCTGGGAAAGGGGCACAAGGAAGAAGTTGTGCACAAGCAAAAGAAGGTGCACCGCATGTGTGGCATATAGGAAGGAAGGTCGCGAAGGAAGCAAAGGAACAGTGAAGGAAGAATGGAGATGCATGCGACGAAGGAAAGGTGAGTGCATGGGCGTGCAGGTGATAATGGCTAGAAAGTGATAGGTGTAGATGGTGGCTGTTTAAGGCGAAGTAAGCCTGCAACAACACACGTACAAAGGATTATTTGTAAGTCAGGCCTTTAGTACCTTGTGTCAAGTCGTAATCACCACAGCTGTAGCCTCAGGGGCGACTGATGGTGACAGTTAACAGAATGCCTATATGCAGTTGACACTACATGGTCATGTAAAATAGTATACATAGGATGGATTCAATGGTGATAGGGTTGGTGATAGTTGGATTTTCAGTAGTCAAAAGGTTGGTCCCTGGTTGGTGATTAATAGTAGTGTTTTGGCTATTCATTAGCAATCCATAGTAAAGGATGCCATTTTACTGTAATTTTGTAGAGATTAGAAGAGGATAAGACTCAAGAAGAGTCTGGTAGTGATAGGAGGTTGTTGAATCACGGATCTAGCTACTGCGTGCGTAGATCACTAGGAGTAGAATTAGGGTAGAAGAACAAACCAGAGAGCATGAGAACCATAAGTATGAGTCATAAAAACATATCATAAGATTATTCTGCATCCTGCAGACTGCAAGGTTCTATATCCTTTTCTCACGCAAGATGAAGAGCACCTTGGTGGTTTTTCCCAAATGGGTTTCCACGTTATCTCTTGTATTCGAATAGATGATTAGTGTTGTGAATGTTTATGTGAATGGTTGTTATTTTCTTTCTGTATGATGATGAATTATTGATTAAATTTTTGATGTTATACTGTAATCAGTAGATGAATTTTTGGGAAGACATAATTAAAATATAGGTATATATTGTCCTGTGCATTAATGTCTTAAGTCATGACATAAGTCGGAGAAGGTATGTTTGTATGAGTCAGCTACGTTGTACAAGTTGCACCAGTTGTGAGGTTGATAACAAGGATAGGTTGTGCATGCTGACATATTGTTGTGCTCATTCACGCAAGATTGACTCCACAGTCAATCCATCTAGTTTCCTTCATCGAGCTCCTTGGCCGCGCACCAAGGGACTATAATCCCTCAACAATCGCGGAAACATGGTTCCATCGGTTACCCATCGAAGAGATATCTCGGGTGAGAGTATGAATTCTTTGCAGGTGTTGCCGACGGGGATTTTCCTATCAGGCCGGTATCTCAGGTGTTTGTTGGGTTGATGGGATGCATAGAACCTGGGTTGCGCGGGTTAGGAAAAGTGTCCAACATGATGTGACATGGAAAATGAAGGATTTTAGTAAGGAAATATGTTTGGTAAGGTGAAATGGATGAACATTGAAAAATGATAGATAAATCCATATTGCCATTGATTGTTGGAAACATAAGTTGGAGTTGAATATATATAGAAAATTATAGATTAGTTTCTTCTTGATGTTTTTTTATTTTGTCTTCTTAGATTCTTGTAAATGTTAGGTTTCTAAACATTTTTTGTATAGTCAAATTAAATGAAGTTTCACAATGTCCAAAGGCTATTTTATTATTCCCTTATAAGAAGAAATGCCAACATTGTTTCCCAACAATGTAAAAACCAAAAAGGGAAGTACAAAATGAATTTAGAAAGCCTATCACAGGGCTTAGGATGAATTAAAGGCTGTAAGCAGGAATATTTCACCTTCTACAAACAGATGTTGTTCCTTTGGTCTGAATGGTTCAGATCCAGAACAAATGAGTGAACGACAAAGGATAAAGACCCTCCCTCGATGTCATAGACACCTGGAATGTTGCTTCGATAGTAAACCTATGTACCTGCAACTAGATCAAACATGCAAACACATCAAAGCTACTAGAACATCATCTACTTATCCATGTTAGTGACTAAGGAATCTAACAACATTTACATGTGAAATCAAAACAACAGTAATGTGGGACGGAAATCAACTTTGCATTAAGATGAATGGAGTAGTTTACAACCAATTAAGCCTTAGTGTTGAAATGCATCTCCATGAAACCAACACTTTCATCCCCATAAGCTCCAACTTTTCTCTCTATGCTCTCAAATGGCTTGGGCCAAGTTGTCAATGCAACATCATAACAATACCTCTATAGTTCTCCCCCTCAACCATGGACATGAGCTTGTATTTATAAGGCTCAATGGATAGGGATGGTTGAGATATTTGTGGATGAGGTGGCCTCTAAGATCCTATGATGGGGGATCTCGAGCTCAAATGACCCACAATATTAGCGATAAGAGAGGACACGAGGCTCATGATATAGAAGCCTTGAGAAACTTCTCTTTTTCCCATTTTACCCAGGGTACCGCTTTTCTCCTCTTATGACAGAGTGGTTTAGGTTAGAACCAGTTATGGACCAAAGACCATATGCGGTGGCACCGCTTATGCTAAACAAGATACAGGTAGTGCGAGAAAGGTACCGCTCATGGTTAACGGGAAAAGCGCGGTGCTGAGTATTTTTATGTAAGATTGACAAACAACATGGGTTTCCACTCTAGATGCTAGGATTAAGGGAAAATATGTAAGTCAAGGGTCTCATCACATGGTGGTGACGGGATTTGAGTATTACATGATGCCCCCCAAATCATGAGTCTTAGAGGGATACAATAAACGAGAGATTTGGGAGAACAAGTTGTCACTTCGAGGTGAAAATGTCAGCTCGATCAGAGCATGTAGTCAAGTAGGTATCTATAGTACATCAATATTTTTGACTCATAGACAGAAGTAACCAACTCATGGTTGCAGACCAATATAAGGCATATCCATGGGGGGAATAAACAAGCATGGCTACTAGAATACAATGTAGATCCATGTGATAGAGGACTCAAACTTGGACATAGCTACCAAACATACAAAATAGATCTATGTCATATAGAAGTTGTTCCTTTGGTATGAATGGTTCAGATCCAGAACAAATGAGTGAATGACAAAGGATGAAGACCCTCCCTGGATGTCGTAGACACCTAGAATGCTGCTTTGATAGTAAACTTTTGTACCTGCAACTAGATCAAACATGAAAACACATAAAATCTACCAGAACATCATCTACTTATCCATGTTAGTGACTAAGGAATCTAACAACATTTACATGCAAAATCAAAACAACAGTAATGTGGGATGGAAATCAGCTTTGCATTAAGATGAATGGAGAAGTCTACAACCAATTAAGCCTTAGTGTTGACATGCATCTCCATGAAACCAACGCTTTCATCCCCATAAGCTCCAAATTTTCTCTCTATGCTCTCAAATGGCTTAGGCCAAGTGGTCAATTCAACAGCATAACAATACCTCTATAGTTATCCCCCTCAACCATGGACATGAGCTTGTATTTATAGGCTCAATGGATAGGGATGGTTGAGATATTTTTGGATGAGGTGGCCTCTAAGATCCTATGATGGGGGATCTCAAGCTCAACTGACCCACAATATTAGGGATAAGAGAGGACACGAGGCTCATGATCTAGAAGCCTCGAGAAACTTCTCTTTTTCCCATTTTACCAAGGGTACCACTTTTCTCCTCTTATGACAAAGCGATTTAGGTTAGAACCACTTATGGACCAAAGGCCATATGTGATGGCACCACTTATGGTAAACAAGATACAGGTAGTGCGAGCAAGGTACCGATCATGGTTAATGGGAAAAGCATGGTGCTGAGTATTTTTTATGTCAGATTAACAAAGAACATGGGTTTCCACTCCATATTCTTCGATTAATGGAAAATATGTAAGTCAAGGGTCTCATCACATGGTGGTGATAGGATTTGAGTATAACAGGATGCCCCCCAAAGCATGAGTCTTAGAGGGATACGATAAAGGAGAGATTTGAGAGAACAAGCTGTCACTTCGAGGTGAAAATGTCAGCTCAATCAGAGCATGTAGTTAAGTAGGCATATATAGTACATAAATATTTTAGACTCATAGACGGAAGTAACCAACTCACGGCTATAGACCAATACAAGGAAGATCCATGGGAGGAATAAACAAGCATGGATACTAGAATACAGTGTAGATCCATGTGATAGAGGACTCAAACTTGGACATAACTACCAATCATACAACATAGATCTATGTCATACAGATGCAAATTTGAGCATAGTGACGACCATACAAATGTGGATCCATGCTAGATATACAAAACTCCATCGCAACCTGGTGAAAATCAATGAGTGCTTTAAACAAATACCTAGGGTCTTCATCTCATTTTCCACAAAATACAATTCTATCCAGGTGATTACAATGATTTGAAGTCGAACATGGTAGAAACCACTTGATTACCAGCCAATGATACGAACCATTAACAAGTGCGAGGGAGATCACCATTGATGTCAATGATTCCCAAGGTACCCTAGTACAATCTACCAAGTGTGAATATATGTCCTAATGTCGAACACCCAGTCGATTCTATCGATCAAAGGTCAATTATGTGAACCTATGTCGAGAGTGAAAGAATATATCATCAAGGCATATAGATCTCAAGGTACTAAGTTTTTGTTTGTAAGACTAGTTCCTGGATGATGAGCTGATGTCGACAAGAATAGTCTCATTGAAGAAGGGCCATGATGAGTCCCACATCGACGACATGAAACTCAGAACATAGTTCTAGAATGAAGTGATTGTAGTAACCACAAGACTGACTCAAAATTACTGACATGAGACTATTTTGACTACAGAGGTAAACTTCTTCGAATCCCTTTGAACATCGGGCGGCACAACAAAAGACTTGGAAGCATGACTAAATGGGACAAACACAATGCGAAAGTGGATAATGCATTCTTTTGAAAGACTCAAAGGAGTGGCATGACTCATGAAAGTGGATCATCATGGAGATTAGCTGAATACCCAATTGACTAAAATGATATGTAGACAAGTGCCATGTTCAAAGGTAACGACAAACTATTGCCATTTATTTGCAAAATGATTCCCTTCCCATTTCCCCCATCATGATTGATGAGTGCCTCTTTTCGGTTTTATGAGTTCAAAGAGGGTAACAAACACTCGGTATAGCTCGTCCGAAGACAAGTCCAAACTCATATGTTTTACGAACCTGAGAGAGGAGGGTTTGTTCCCAAAAACAAGTCTCTCAATGTTTAATTTAACGAGTCCAATGAAAGAAAACTTGACATCATTCATGTTTAGAGAGTCTGAATGATTATGGAAGAATACTTCAAAGGGGTCCTTTTTCGTATGATTTAGTCCCTAACATCCAGAAAAGTGTAAAATCATACCTTAGAGAACTCTTCCAGTCATGATTGGCTGTAGTGTTCCTTTTTTGTAAATAGTCTATCCAAACTGAAAAAGAGATAACCTACCATCAGAGAGGTGACTCTTCAAATGCTTTAATGAGCATGAAGAAGACAAGATCGCTCGACTATCTTTTCACATTTTAAGAGTCTGAAAAGAGTTTAAAGAAGAATCCATTAACCTTTTTCATGTTTGAATCCAAAGCATGAAAAATTAATAAACTAAGCTCAAACCATTTCTCATGTTTTAACCAGAGCACAAAAAATGAAAAGTAAGCTCAACACCATCTTACTGTTTTTAATGAGCTTGAAGATCAGTTGAAAGAATGCTCAAATATTGGTTTCATTTTTACGCAAGCTTGAAACCAATGGGTAAAATATGCTTGAAAAATCCCATTAACATGACATACAGAGGTTGGAATCTTCCCCCCCAGCATGATTTCTATCGAGGCCTACCCCTAGCATGGTTGCTAACAGCTCGACATGCCCCCAAGCTTCATTTCATTTGACAATTCTTCTTCCATACCCAACCTAAAAATCTGGTTACTAATGTGAAAATGTTCACCATGGGGGTAGGAAGAACGAAAATTGGGTAGGTGAAAAGAAGGTTCAAGTTATAACACTAAAGTGAAGACTCGAATCAAGGTAATGGGATCTGTTTCATTTTTACGCAAGCTTGAAACAGAAGGTAAATATTCTTGGAACATGGTTTCATTTTTATGCAAGCTTGAAACCAAAAGGTAAACTATGCTTGAGGAGATCCATTTCATTTTTTAACGAACTTAACATCGAATGGGAACTTTGCTCAAGAATGGTTTCATTTTTATGCAAGCTTGAAACCAAAAGGTAAACTATGCTTGAGGAGAGTTATTTCATTTTTTAACGAGCTTGACATAGAATGGGAACTTTGCTCAAAAACATCTGTTTCATTTTTTAACAAGCTTGACACAGAATGGGAACTATGCTCAACACATGGTTTCATTTTTATGCAAGCTTGAAACAAAAAGGTAAACTATGCTTGAGGAGTGGTTTTATTTTTTAACGATCTTGAAACCAAAAGTAAACTATGCTCTCCACATGGTTTCATTTTTATGCAAGCTTGAAACCAAAAAGGTAAACTATGCTTAAGGAGTGGTTTTATTTTTTAACGAGCTTGAAACCAAAATTAAACTATGCTCTCAAACTTGCTCCTACTGAACATGATATCTAGAGGTTGGTAGGTTCCCCCCATTACATAAAAGTTAGCATATTAGCTCCATTATGATGTCCATATACTAGAGCCATGCCCCCCATTTTACCTATGATGGGAAGAAGCTAACTAGAAGAAGGAGAAGGAGTCACAAGAACATGCAGCACATTCAGGGAAGTCTGATTACTAGGAGTAATGCGATGGTCAGGTGTAACAAAATAAAGTTGATCAATGGTCAACATCTTCCTATCATGGGGAAATGCATAACTCTAAAGAATGTGGACACAACAGCCTTCATGGCATAAACATAATCACGTCCAAGGAGTAGATTGAAATCTAAAGGACCTTGGACCACCATAACATCAATACAGACTGTTTTCCCTCCTAATGTAATAGGCAAACAAGGAAGGGTCTCTAAAGGTGAGGTAGGCCTGTGATTAAAAGCTGGTATCTAATAGGTGGTTGGCACAAGCTGAGGAGAACCTAAAGCTTGCCATGCAGTTGAGGATAGAATACTAACAGAATCCCCTTTGTCAACAATAGTACAAAGTATCTGCCTAGTAGTAACATTCACAAATATCTGGAAAGGAACACTCGAATGAAGACAAGACTCTATTAGGTTACTCCAGTCAAAGGAAATAACCTCACTACTCAGAGAGGGTTCTGTTGAAATAGACAAAATTTCCTCTTGTCGAGAACAATCAGAACGAAGCATGAAAACTTCAGCAGTTTTGGGTTCACTCTCTACTGGAAGAGAAGAACAAGACAAAGATTTGGTCAAAGTGACTACTTCAGTCTTAACACTCTCTAATGAAAGAGTAGGATTGGGTGGACATGACATCAACTCGACCACTTTAACTTCACTCTTCGAAGGAAGAGTGGGATCAACTACAAATGAATCTGAACTGATCACTTGGTCAACCAATGAGGAATCGAGGGATAGCTTACTATCACTTGTTGGAATCACCTATTGATGATTAGTAATATTTTCCAACCAACGTGAAGCTTCATCCATGCTTGGACAAAGAGAAGTATGATGCATATCCTTGCATATCAAACAAGGATACAAGACTTTACCCTTACAACCTTTTACCAATGGGTCACTGGTTGAGGGAGTATCGTCAACATGATGATCAGAGGTTGATGACATAGACGGTTTGTACCTTTTAGACCACTCTTCTTGTACATGGGAGAGACCGGGACACACCTTAAGAAGGTGGTCCCCCTTGAAAAGCTTACAAGGAAACTTGGGTTTTCCAGGTGTTCTCTTAGAATAGGCACCAAATGGTTGCTACTTTTTCTCTTTCTTATCCTTCTTCTTATTACCCTTCCCTTTCTTCTTCTTCTTATCCACATGACTACTAACCATAGATATTTGGTCAAGCAAAGAATAAGAAAGGGATGAAGCAACAACCGACGAAGAAGGAGAGGGATTAGGTTGAGGTCGATCCTCTCCCGGAGGAGAGGTGACATTTGAAACATTAGGTGTAACGGGAATTACCGGATTAAAAATCAAGACTGGTAATCCTATAGTTAATCCAGGAAGATTTAAAGTAGCAATAAAGGGAGGACCAATACCTTCACTTGGAGGGAATACAAAAGGTACACCTTGGAAAGGGACCTCTTGAGTAGTAGTCCCAGATTGGAATGCCATCTCTAAACTCTCTAATAACCCCCTAACTACCATGCACAAGCAAGTACTACTCAAACTAAAAGCAACAAGGAAACATGTGAAAGGAGTGGATAAGAGTCAGGAACCTCACAAGAAAGGCCAAAAGGATAACTCAGATGGTTCGAGGATTCCTAAAAGGGTCTCTTGATATACGCTAGGTATGTGGGAGCTCGAATCAGTAGTAGTGTTGTCTAATGCATAATCGTTCACAAGGGGCCTTCCTATATACAATTGAGTACGTGAAGTACCTTTCTATATACCTCAAGGGTACGTGAAAGGTCGTTCGATATATTGATGGTACATAGAAGGACCACATGAGTCCCATGATGTAATGCGAACAAGTAAAGACATCTCCTACGCTTAACAATGCCCAAATACGTCTCTAACTTATCACTCAAATTACTAAAAGTTTTAACCTAGTACTACCGTTAATTTTATCTTGTGTGTTTAGGTGGAACCATGGAGTGAAAACTTGAAATTAAAGAAGATGCACACTGATCTATATTCTAATGCAATTTTTCCTCTTCAATGAAATTCTACCTAAGAGAGGGAGAGAGATTTACTTTTCTTCCCAAAAATGCACACCCAAATGCAAATGCAATTCTATGTTTTCAAATGAAAAGGGAAATATCAATGCACCCCAACAATCTTCAAAGAAAATAAAAAAGAGATCTAGAGAACATCGAACATAAATAAACCAAAAATGTTTCCTATCTTTTCATGCTCGAAAAAGACGCATAAAAACTTGATGGAAAGATGATTTCACTAACATTTCGCAACAAAACTAACTCTAATGCACGCAAAGCTGAAAACAGATATTTCTTCTTAATGAAAGTAAGATCTAGAATTTCGAACAATCATGCACAAAACAAGAAGAAAATCGTTCAACAATGCTTGCGTATAAAGCAAAAGAGAGAGAAAACTAAAACTTCTCTTTGAAACAAATAAGGAAGCGAAGAACCAATCTTTCCTACCAAGCACTGAAAAAATCAGCATGCAAAAGGAAACAAGAATCACCCCAAGTAAAGAAAGGCTCGAAACAACATGGATCATCCATGCATTCCAAGTCCAAAACAAACCAAACCCTACACATGAAAATGAAATGTCTATTTTCAATTCCAATGAGTAGTATCTACTGAAAAGAGCAAGAGATTTCAAGCAAAGAAAATAATGTAGAATATAATGCAAGAAACACACACTCTCTTTGAATGCAAAGGGAAAATAACAATCAAAGCGACTGCAGAATATACAATTCATGTTCTTTAAAGAGTAAGCCAAAAACACACAAAATTCAAAATACAAAGTCTGGAACAGGGCCTACCTAGCACCATGCAGATGAAGCTACTGACAGGCGGTTTTGAGGCAGGACCGCTTCTTTCTCATTGGATTTAGCCGATGGCACTGCGTATTGCTAACTAGACTCGGGCGGTGGCACCACTTCTTGCCAACAGAACATGTGCGGTTCCTTGAATAGATCCAAAACACAAAGGAGAACGAAAGATCAAGTCAGAAAAAGATTAGATCATGGTAAAAACTGATAGATCGAGAATAAAAGAGAGCATAAAAGGTTGAAATAATTCAGATCTAGACAGGTCTAGAAGTTTCAAACCAAAATCCACTGAGTCAGATAGTAGATCTGACTAAAGAGAGTTGGAGATGGAGCCTGGATTCTAACAAGAGTTGAAGAACTGAGGAATATCATATCAACTGATACATATAACATCCCCAGTGGAGTCTCCGTATTTGTAAGCAGGAATATTTCACCTTCTGCAGACAGAAGTTGTTCCTTTGGTCTGAATGGTTCAGATCTAGAACAAATGAGTGAACAATAAAGGATGAAGACCCTCCTTGGATGTCATAGACACCTTGAATGTTGCTTCGATAGTAAACCCATGTACCTGCAACCAGATAAAACATGAAAACACATCAAAACTACCAGAACATCATCTACTTCTCCATGTTAGTGACTAAGGAATCTAACAACATTTACATGTGAAATCAAAAAAATAGTAATGTGGGACGGAAACCAACTTTGCATTAAGATGAATGGAGAAGTTTACAACCAATTAATCCTTAGTGTCGAAATTCATCTCCATGAAACCAACACTTTCATCCCCATAAGCTCCAACTTTTATCTCTATGATCTCAAATGGCTTCAGCCAAGTGGTCAATCCAACAGCATAACAATACCTATATAGTTCTTCCCCTGAACCATGGACATGAGCTTGTATTTATAAGGCTCAATGGATAGGGATGGTTGAGATATTTGTGGATGAGGTGGCCTCTAATATCCTATGATGGGGGATCTTGAGCTCAACTAACCCACAATATTAAGGATAAGAGAGGACACGAGGCTCATGATCTAGAAGCCTCGAGAAACTTCTCTTTTTACAATTTTACCCAGGGTATTACTTTTCTCCTCTTATGACAGAGCGATTTAGGTTTGAACCACTTATGGACCAAAGGCCATATGCGGTGGCACCGCTTATGGTAAATAAGATACAAGCAGTGCGAGCAAGGTACCGCTCATGGTTAACGAGAAAAGTGCGGTGCTGAGTATTTTTATGTAAGATTGAAAAACAACATGGGTTTCCACTCGAGATGCTAGGATTAAGGGAAAATATGTAAGTCAAGGGTCTCATCACATGGTGGTGATAGGATTTGAGTATAACAAAGCTGCATGGAAGCCTTCTTAGGGATATTAAGGTAAATACAATTTATTGTGAAAAACTCTTACCTTGCATTTAGAAGACAAATGGTTGAAGTTGAAATGAGAGCTATAAACAGGCCTGGGTTGGCATATACATTTTCTCAATAAAAGTTATTTTTGATCTTATGTATTTGTTTTCTTTCTGATATTTTTCATTATATGAGAAAAAACTATGGACCAAATATGTCAGAATTAAAATACAATTTTTACTATGTCTTAGATGTCTTAGAATGAGACTTGTTTTATTCCCTTTTTTGTTTTTATTTCCATTCCCGATACATTGCTAATTATGAAGGAGATTCTTTCCTCTGCACATTTGAAAGGATATTCTATTTGATTGATGTATGACTATCCTAAAAGACTGTCATTTATTCCAGCAATGGGATTGAAAGTTCATCCTCATTTCTAGACTATTTTGATTAATATATTGAGGTCTGTATTTGTCTCACTCTGCCCTCCAACTACCTATCTATCTCTCCCTTAGGTATGTCTATTGTTTCGTTAGTGACTTGTCTCCTAAGAGACAAATCGTGATAGTAATATATATCCAAGTATAGAAATTAAGGAAGGTCTAAACAACATTGTTTTCTTCTTTTTTTCCATTTATAATTTGATTACATGTGCTTGACTAATTATGAAGGAGCTTATTTCCTCTGCACATTTGAAAGGATATTCTATTTGATTGATGTATGACTATCCTAAAAGGCTGTCATTTATTCCAGCAATGGGATTGAAAGTTCATCCTCATTTCTAGACTATTTTGATTAATATATTGAGGTCTGTATTTGTCTCACTCTGCCCTCCAACTACCTATCTATCTCTCCCTCGGGTATGTCTATTGTTTCGTTAGTGACTTGTCTCCTAAGAGACAAATTGTGATAGTAATATATATCCAAGTATAGAAATTAAGGAAGGTCTAAACAACATTGTTTTCTTCTTTTTTTCCATTTATAATTTGATTACATGTGCTTGACTAATTATATTGTACATCTATGAGACTCTACATCCAATAGACAGATAGAGTAAATTACTACTTCATGTTTTCAATTTCTTTTTGTTTTGTTTAAATAGTGGCATTCCAGGTGGGAATTTTGGACAAAGTTGAACAGTTGTGGGAGATTTTCTAGTTATCTTTTGAGGTACAAGTGATAGTGGGACTAGAATAGTCTATCTTTAACTTTTAATTTATTTTATTTATATATCATTCTGAACATTATTTCTTTCCTTGATTGCAAGTTAGTGGTTGTTTAAGTCAGCTCTGAATAAAATGATCACATAAATATTCATACTTCTTGTCAGTAAGAAGACTTGAAGGTATTGTTGCTAATATTTCATCTCATTTCATTTCCATTTATCTAGTGTGTAAGAGTACTTGGATTTAATTCTCATTCTTCTTGATGTGAAATGGAATCAGTTGTATATTTATTTTTACTACTCTATATACATTTTAGGTGATGAGTTGCTCCATTTTCTCATCCTTTGATTCTATATAAACTGAAATTATCCTTCCATGACATGATCCACCACTATCTTCAAGTTACTTATGAATTTTCAATCAAATTCAGATATCTTGGCATGACTCTAGATGACTCGGTCGATAGTTTAACATCAGATGCATGCTTGTCATTCCTATAAATTTCTAGGATGTTTTCATTTTGCATCATTCATGCATAGAAAATAATGATTATCAAGTTACTATAGATACATAATGGCTTACCTTGTAATAGTCCTTCAAGTCCTTCAAATGCATTTATTAAGTGCAAGAAATAATTGAAGGACTAGTACAAGGTAAGCCATTATGGATATATAGTAACTTGATAATCATTATTTTATATAATTGACTGATGCAAAATTTGTTTGAATATCATCATTATCAAGAAATAACAACTTCTTAAAGGGTGCTATCTCAATGGTAGAGCACCTCTCTAATTATAGGCAGGAGGTTGGTGGTTTGATTCCTCCATTCCCTATCATAAATTTGTGATTACAAAAATGACTGAATTCACATATATACGACTATTAGCAGCTAATTTCCTATATCTTATAGAGCAACTAACGTTTAATCGTATTTAGCTTAGTCATTAATATTTTATCATCTAGTAGTTTATTTAGTCATATATTTGGTCATTAATTGTTGCAATCAGTGACTAAATTAGTGACTAAATCTATGACTAAATCATTGACTATCAATGACTAATAAGTCAAGCTATTAATGACTAAGTGAAATACAACTAAGTTAGTATGCTATAAGACAGTGGAAATCAGGTACTATTAGTCATCGACTCAAAAGTAGTCTTTTATAGCTAGATTTTTGTCATTTTTTAGTCATTAATTTCTCATTTTGTACTAGTGATTGGATCTTGAACCCACTCACTTGGTAGCTTTTTGATGGTGATGTCTAGTCCTGTTTGTGGTTACATGGCTATTGGGATGTAAATGGAGGAAAATCCCATGTAAATGGCTTGATATGTTGAAGCATACTTTGAAACTCTTGTAGTTGGTGGTATGGTCTTTAGCACCCTCATGTGTGGGATCTTGATGTCTTGTACAAATTGAAGAATTTAAGGGTATTATACCAAGAATTTTCAAATAAAACCATCATAGGGAGATATTCCTCTTTAATCCATTTCTATTAATATGTGGAGCATCTTCTAACTCCTTACGGTTGAAGAGATATGAATTTTTTAAGTTGGTGTACCCCACCTTTTTGGGTCAGCTCACCAAACAAAAGAGAATTTAATTATTTGTAATTTTGAATTGCATGTTAGCCTAGATTGAGGTATTAAATTTCCTCCAAAATCTATATAAATAGAATATCAAACATTTCATTGTTCATAAATCAAGTGTCTCTTTGGTATTTTGCAACTCTTGGAAAAAGTGCGAAACTTTCTGAATGAGAAATTTGTGGGCATCTTCACTAAAATTGGCATAAATTTCTCATACAGAATCGGAATTACAAAATTCTTAGCTCATTCAATATATTGTTATGAGGTCTATGTGTGACAGGATATTGAGTTTATTTTGTTTTTTCTATTATTTCTTCATCTTTTAATCTTTGAAAAGGCATTGTCCATGCTTCTGGGTTTCTCTTTCCATGATACATGTCTCTCATGGATAGATTTCATCTTTGATCTTAGTATGTGAGCCTCTATATTGGTATATATATTTGAATTTATTGAATATGTTATGGAGGCTATGATGATGATGTTGCATACCTTTATTCTATGATATGATATACTTTATGATGATAATGCATGTGATAATGATGTACAGTCTATGATGCAGATGCACTCCTATACAATATGATGTACATGCATACAATAGTATGATGCTGATCCCCTATGCACTATGATGTATATTTGATGTTGGAGCAGGGTCCCGCAGCTACAGAAGAAGCTGCTAGTTTTGGAGGAGAGATAAGTTTTGGCAGAAAGAAGACAAGGCAGAGCTACGACGCCATAGCACGTTTCCAGCTGGAGAGCAGAGCCAAAAACTGTGACTTTTTGAGATGCGGAAGTCAAAGAAAGACAACGGTACCTGAGCGGATGAGAAGGGAGAGCTCACCCACTGCATTGAAGGCAGCAGCGGAAGATGGGAGGGCTCAGCAACCCTCATAAAGAAGAAGGAGCAACGAGGCTCAATCATTGAAGGCGAAGGATAGAAAGCAGTGAAGCGGTGCATAGTACCCATGGTTAGTGCCGGGAAGCATGGAAGACTGCAGAGAGCTGTGGTGTGATGGGAAGCGGCTACCTCAAGGATAGAGAGGACCGACTGTCACTAATTAGGGTTTGGGTTACTGTTGGGATAGGCCCACAGTGTTGTAAGGGAGAGACCTTCGGGCCGCCTATATAAGCTTGTATTTTGTATTGTAAAGGGTTGGTTGGTTGGTTCATAGGATGAGTCATTAGTTGGTCAGTTGATTATTATTGAAGTAGACTCAGGAGTCAGTCAGACAGACTGTGTTGTAACGATCCAGACACCTAGCTTGTCTGTGAGTCATTTGAGTCTGTATGTAACCATCCATAGAGAGGACAGAGAGGGAAGGATATATTGAAAGAAAGGAAATATAGAGATAGAAATAGGCCAGAGATCTAGAAGAGATCTCGCGCTGCATAGGCGGTGCAACAGACTGTGCTAACTTCCCTCAAGATATATAATAGAAGCACAGTTTGGTGGACGTAGCTCCCATCCTGGGGGTGAACCACATTAAATTTGCTTGTTATGTGTTGCATGAATGTGATTGTACTTGCTTATTTTTACTGGTTATTATGCATATAATGTTAGTTGCAGTAAGTGAATGTATGTATTGTTCAGCTCACGGTAATCCAGGAAGATAGAGATAAGTTGAAGTATTTTAGTAAGCTGCTTAAAAGATTCCTTTACGTCTATTTCTAATGACCATTTAATCACAATATAACTTCTGGGAAGGAGAGTTTCGCACATTGACACAGTCAACGCTAAGAGTGCAAGGTTGTAGTGGTAGGATATCGCAGAGAGGTGATATCGCACTGGCAGAGGAGCTGCGGTGCGCGATACTGCGAGCCGAGGGCTTAGCGTTGAGGAGAGGTTGGGTGTCCCACGGTGCGCAGAGATGCGATAAGGTTGGAGATATTGTGAGTAAGTGGAAGTTGTGCGACGCAGGAAGAAACCGTGTGACTTGCGCGTGGATAAGAATCGCACGGCTAAAAGTGCTGCGAGTAGAAGGGGACGTGCGATGCGCCGATATAGTTGATCTTGTGACTCACAGGAGTAAGAGAAGAGGAGTAGGATGCGCAGAACCTGGTCCAAGACACTTAAGTCTTGGCCAACCCATTAGATTCACTTCGGGTGAGACTTCAGATCACTTCACAGTCTATCGCCGAAAGGGCCAGTGAGTTAGGGGTGTTGTTGATTGATTATAGTAAACCCGGGTCTGCCCATGCAATCAACAAATGGTTCTGTTGCCGGTTTAAACAACTGGGATTTAATGTTCTGTTGGCATCCTACCAGAGAAGAGTTTCACCAGTGGCTAGATTCAGACTTAAGGGAGTTCGCCAAGAAAGAGAATCGGAGTCCTAGACTAAGCACAGAAGCCTGGTTAGTAAAGCATATCGCTTCAGACATACACGCTATATTTTTTGCAACTTATGGAAACGAGCTTTTCGACTGGTTATCTAAGTTGACAGATAGGAATACATTCAAGAAGAAAAGAAACATTGTCTGGACACCGGAGCTGATTCAGACCGTGCAGAACCTCAACAATCCGATTACAAGAGCAGTGGACTTATGGCTGACAAGTGTGCTAGAAGGCTTTGTTACAGAATTTGCAGTTGACCAAAGAAAGAGCTTCAGCGCAGCTGAATGATACTTCTTCAGAGGATATCACGGTAAGTACCTAAGATCTCTAAACTTGTCCCTTAAGATGCTGCTATATGAAAAAGGAACAATGGATCTAGTCTCAGATGAATAAGTGAAGATAGTAATGTCACAAGAGTTTGAAAGTGATTTTGATGACATTGGACGAACACGTAGTGGAAAGAAGTATAAAGTAGATTTTAGTTCTCCTATATTTGAAGACAGATCAGACAGCATTAGACAATAGAGCCCTAGAACCACAGAAGAACCAGAGGGGGGTATCCCTTACCACCCCTATACTCCATAGAAGCAGAAAGGGACTCAGAATAACCCCGTAGGTACTTCATCTAGTAGCTCACAATCAGTACCTACTCCCGCTACAGCACCTTCACCTACACCGCTGAGTAGTAGTACCCCAGTCAGTCAGAACCCACCACAGAGAAATAGAATGGGAGACGACATGAAGCTACCTATTTTTAAAGGTACAGGAGCAGAAGACCCGGAACAGCATTGGTTCCTATGCGAAGCTATGTGGACCATTAAAACAATCAATGACGATAACCTTAAAATTTTATAGTTGGTCACCACACTCAGAGACAGAGCCTTAACATGGTACATAAAGTATACTACATTACCCAAGACACTTGCCCAAGTCAAGAACGCCATGATTAAAGAATTTAAGAAACCTAAGTCTGAGTCTCAGTGCATTACAGAGCTTAAGGATATTAAGCAGCTACCATCAGAGTCAGTATGGGACTTTGACCAGAAATTCAAAGCTCTTATAGACCAAGTAAGTTTCGAGTTTGCGCCAGAGCAACATAAGGAATGGTTTATTGCAGCGCTGCTCCCTCATATCAGAATTCCACTAATGTAGCAGAAACTCACTACTCAAGATGAAGCGCTGGAGATGGCAATGAAACTAGAGGCTTCACCTTTAGTAGAAACCAGTACAGGCATGACAACTCTACAGACCCAGTTGGCCAACCTTACGTTACAAATACACGAACTTAAAAAAGGGAAAGAGGTTATGCAAGACATATGGTGCATAAAGTGTAGAGCACAGGGCCACAGTAAAGACAAATATCTAGTCTTTGCAGAATATTTAGCGTCAGGGGCTCCTAACCCCTTACCACAAACACAAGGGCCATGGTGTGAAATATGTAAAACACAAGGACATCCACCTCAGCAATGCCCTTTGCTTCAGAAGTATGTACAGACACCTAAAAACCTATATTGTATCTTCTGTAAATCCGTCGGGCATGATCAACAAGACTGCCGAGCTTATGATCTCATGTCAGAAAGAACACATGATGTGTACAGAGTCCAAGCAGACACATAGGGTCCAGCAACAGGACCACAGCCGGATCAGGCTTACGGAGGACGAGGAGGAGGATTCATAGGACGAGGCCGTGGAGGAGGCTTTGCACGTGGAGAAGGCTTTGGCCGAGGAGGAGGTTTTGGCCAAGGTTGTGGACCAGTCACTTGTTATAATTGTGGAATCGTAGGACACTATGCTAGGGACTGTCAGAACGCCACTACCACTTGTAACTACTGTAAATCTTATGATCATACCATAGAAGAGTGTCCTATCTTGATAGCTAAGATTAGAGACCCTAAACTAGCCGCACACCAGAACATCCAACTTATCATTGCTGAGCAGGCAGAACCAGAACCAAGATTCAATATTGTGACTCGGAGCGGTGCTTCCACCAGTGGCACATCGCAGGAGACCGGAAAGAACACAAGTCAGGGGTGGGTGCGCAGAGCTCCTAGTAAAGCAAAAACACTCGACCTACAGCAGAATAAAGAGACTTTTCATGAATCCAAGGCTTCCTTTGATAAACCTACTCTATCAGGACCGCAGGTACTGCCATCTAGGAGCGTACCGCAGCAAGTACCTTGTAGCGATAGCCCTGAGCAGGCACAACAGGCTACCACATCGGGAAGATGTGACGAGGATGAATCGACAGGAAGTGTACAAGCCTTCCTGCATAGCTGCATGAAACTCCTGAGAAATGATAAACTGTCGGTGAGCTACAGCACATGATAGATCGGTGTCAGCAACCCTCTCTCTCGGGCAGTGCACACCGCGCTGTCCATAATATTACAAGACATGCAAGGACAGGAAGAGAGATGAAATTCACAGCGCAGATTGGTGAGTTTGAAATGGATGAGGTTATCTTAGATCTAGGATCAGAGGTGAATGTTATAACTAAGCAGACATGGGAACAGATGGGTAGTCCTCAGTTATCCCTATCACCTATCCACCTGAGATTAGCTAATCAGCAACGAGTATCACCATTGGGTTGACTACCGCAGGTGCCAGTTGATATTGACGGAGTTTGTACTTTTGTGGACTTCGAGGTTATAGAAATCATTGGCGACAGTCGACCATATCCAGCACTATTGAGTATCGATTGGGCAATTGGCAGCAAAGCTGTCATTGACCTAAAGAAAAGACAAATGACCTTTGAGGATGCGCAGATCCGGGTCATCGCACCGCTGGATCCTTACCAAGGTCCTAGATATATTGAACCCATCCGAGCAGAGGAAGAGGCACATAACATTGATCGTCTCTACCAGATGACTGCAAACCAGAATGACTACATCAATACAACCGCAGAAGGGAACATTAGTTGGCGATGCGACAGCTCATGCGCATCGGATTCTGATGTTGGTCTAGAAAACTGCCAGAACAGAATTTACGAAGTCTCAGCGCGCAGATGTGCATTTATCAGTAAGTCACTGCGATGGATTGGCGCCAAGATCGCTGAGACTCCATCATATCATGGTCTGACGGATATCCAGGATTTGTTTGAACAGTTTGAGCAACAAATTCCTCATGAACAAAGGATCACAGCTATGGACCTTGCAGTTCGAGCCACACCTGCAAGATGGTGGTATGCGCATAAAGAGAATATCACATCATGGGATAATATAAAAAGAATGATGGCGATCAGATTTTCTGACGACAGAGAGTATGTGCAGCACAAGTACATAGGCGAAAATGACCCCAGGGTACACATTCAGACATGTGAACAGAACTGGTCAGGCATTCCAGAGGATGAATGGGTTCACAGATTCATTCACACATTGGACACAGTTCGAAGGAACTGGTATACAGAGACTGAGCTGCACAAGGGAACAACCACATGGTCACTTATGACGGACAGCTTCCTACTCACCTTTGCGTTTGAGTCAGAACATCCAAGTGTTGCTCAGGCCCTAGACATAATCAAGACAAATATTTTTGAGGAGCGCACCATCTCAGTACCAGTCCAACCTGAGTGGACTATCCAGCTAGAAGAGGCATTGGAATGTTATAATTTTGCATCAGAATCAAAGGAGGCGGATGAGGACCCTCGCAATACCAACATTCCAGAATCAGAAGGGACTCGCGATGTGGAGGGACCACAGTTAGAGATTCCAGCGATCACCGAGCCCATCAAGATTAAAAATATCAATATTGGCACAGACGAAGAACCTAAGTTTGCCTCTATTAGAGACTACTGGAATGATGAAACAGTTGGACAGATTGTAGATCTGCTACATGACTATCAGGACCTATTTCCCACCAAGTTCACAGAGATGAAGGGAATAGTTGGAGACCTGGGAGTCATGAGGATACCATTAAAAGAGGATGCTAGACCAGTTAAGCAGCGTCCATACAGATTGAATCCGCGCTACAAAGAAAAAGTAAAGGACGAAATTGATAAAATGCTAGAAGGAGGCATCATTGAGCTAGTTGAAGAAAGAAAATGGGTTAGCCCTATGGTAGTGCAAGAGAAGAAAACAAAAGGGGACATTAGGATCTGTGTTGATCTGCGAAAAATCAACGATGCATCACTTCATGATCCATTTCCAACACCGTTCACTGATGAAGTATTAGACAACGTGGGAGGACAGGAGGTTTAATCCTTCACCGATGGGTTTTCAGGCTACCACCAGATCAGAATACATCCAGAAGACCGATCCAAGACCACCTTTGCAACAGAATGGGGCTCGTTGCAGTATACGGTAATTCCCTTTGGTCTTAAGAATGCATAGCTAAAGCAAAAGAACGCAGCACTCGCCACCAGCTATCAGAAAAAGGTAGACGAGTTAAAAACATATCAGAACAAGGATCAGGAACTCTCCCAGGTACTACAGAATATTGCACTAGAACTCCCTAACTGCAACATTGAGTTCGCATTGCCTACCCCAGAGAAGCTACAAAGAGTTGCAGAAAGAGCAAAGGTTCTCGAAGAAACTATAACTAAGATGGATGAGAAAGTAGCCAAGATAAAGGCAAACCACGAGATGCAGATCGCCGAGCTTGAGGCACGTCTACAAGACACATCCCTAGCAGACCAAAAAGCGTGAGTGGAAGCCTTTCGACTCACCTCTGCACAGATACAATCATGCATTGACGAAGCCCGGGTACTACTAACAAATGCGATGAACACATGGGTTGAGTTAGACGAGCCACCACAGAAGGTCAAGATCCAGTAGAGTATACAGGAAGTAGAGAACACTGCGGTGGCCATGAAAGAGGAAATCAAGAGCCTAGTAGCTCTTCAGAAGATGAGGAAGACAAAGGAGATGAACCAATTACAGCAAGAGGTGCAGCAGTTAAGAACAAAGGAGTTGCACATCACTGACCTGCTTCAACCCTTTCAGGAGCAAATCACAGAATTAGTTGACGTGGTTGAGCAGAAGGTGAAGGAATTCATGACCACCAGAGAGAAAATTGAAGGAATAGAGGACTCCAAGGTTGATCAAGCATTGCTTGATTCGGTGAAACAGTGCGCCGAGGAGATGAAGAATGAAGTCGCAGGACTCCAAGGTAGGTTACAGCACACTTCGCAGGAGGCGAAGGATAAGTTGCAGCAAGAGAAGCCTGTTGCAGGTGGCTCGAGGACGAGCCACAAGTAAGTGTTAGGGGACTGTTGGAGCAGGGTTCCGTAGCTACAGAGGAAGCTGCTAGTTTTGGTGGAGAGATAAGTTTTGGCGAAAAGAAGACAAGGCAGAGCTACGATGCTGTAGAACGTTTCCAGCTGGAGAGCAGAGCCGGAAACCGTGACTTTTTGAGATGCAGAAGTCAAAGAAAGACAACGGTACCTGAGCGGCCGAGAAGGGAGAGCTCACCCACTGCATTGAAGGCAGCGGCGGAAGACAGGAGGGCTCAGCGACCCTCATAAAGAAGAAGGAGCAACGAGGCTCAAGCATTGAAGGCGAAGGACATAAAGCAGTGAAGCGGTGCATAGTACCCATGGTCAGTGCCGGGAAGCATGGAAGACTGCAGAGAGCTGTGGTGTGACGAGAAGAAGCTACCTCAAGGACAGAGAGGACGGACTGTCACTAATTCGGGTTTAGGTTACTGTTGGGACAGGCCCACAGTGTTGTAAGGGCGAGAACTTCGGGCCGCCTATATAAGCTTGTATTTTGTATTGTAAAGGGTTGGTTGGTTGGTTCATAGGATGAGTCGTTGGTTGGTCAGTTGATTATTATTGAAGTAGACTCAGGAGTCAGTCAGACAGACTGTGTTGTAACGATCCAGACACCTAGCTTGTCTGTGAGTCATTTGAATCTGTATGTAACCATCCATAGAGAGGACAGAGAGGGAAGGATATATTGAAAGAAAGGCAATATAGAGATAGAAATAGGCCAGAGATATAGAAGAGATCTCGCGCTGCATAGGCGGTGCAACAGACTGTGCTAACTTCCCTCAAGATATATAATAGAAGCACAGTTTGGTGGACGTAGCTCCCATCCTGGGGGTGAACCACATTAAATCTGCGTGTTATGTGTTGCATGAATGTGATTGTACTTGCTTATTGTTACTGGTTATTATGCATATAATGTTAGTTGAAGTAAGTGAATGTATGTATTTTTCAGCTCACGGTAATGCAGGAAGATAGAGATAAGTTGAAGTATTTTAGTAAGCTGCTTAAAAGATTCATTTATGTCTGTTTCTAATGACCATTTAATCACAATATAACTTCTGGGAAGGAGAGTTTCGCACATCGACACAGTCAACGCTAAGAGTGCAAGGTCGTAGTGGTAGGATATCGCAGAGAGGCGATATCGCACCGGCAGAGGAGCTGCGGTGCACGATACTGCGAGCCGAGGGCTTAGCATTGAGGAGAGGTTGGGTGTCCCGCAGTGCGCAGAGATGCGA
Source organism: Pseudotsuga menziesii (assembly GCA_001517045.1). NCBI lineage: Eukaryota > Viridiplantae > Streptophyta > Pinopsida > Pinales > Pinaceae > Pseudotsuga > Pseudotsuga menziesii. The sequence goes on along the minus strand of LPNX010269850.1, from coordinate 79,298 downwards.
TAAGGTTGGAGATATTGTGAGTAAGTGGAAGTTGTGCGACGCAGGAAGAAACCGTGCGACTTGTGCGTGGATAAGAATCGCACGGCTAAAAGTGCTGCGAGTAGAAGGGGACGTGCGATGCGCCGATATAGTTGATCTTGTGACTCACAGGAGTAAGAGAAGAGGAGTAGGATGCGCAGAACCTGGTCCAAGACACTTGAGTCTTGGCTAACCCATTAGATTCACTTTGGGTGAGACTTCAGATCGCTTCGCGGTCTGTCGCCGAAAGGGCCAGTGAGTTAGGGGTGTTGTTGATTGATTATAGTAAACCCGGGTCTGCCCATGCAATCAACATTTGACGATGAGGATGCATACCCTATGAAAATGATGGATACCTATAATAATGATACATGACGATGCATTCCTTATGATCAGTGAAAGCATAGTAGAACTACTTAATGAGTGACTGGGTATGATGAGGTGTACAATAATGTACATGAGAAGACCTCGCAGTGTTGCAACAATGATGAGCAGAAGACTAGTAGGATTGGCCAGAGATTGATGAGAAGATTTACTAGATATTGATGAGCATATTGACCAGATATTGATCAGTAATGTTGACCAGCAGAGTGATGAGAAGAGATTGATGTGCAGTGCAAAGGTTGGTTGTGCAGTAGAGCCATATGATTTCTTTCAAGAAGAATCTTGCACTTGAGGACTTGACTCCTCAAACCTTTCTTAGTTGGAGCGAAGAAAACCAGGATGGGCCTTGTTATGAGAGTTGGTTCTATTTTTATCAGTTGGTGTTGATTGTAATCAAGAAGATTGTTTTCTTCCATGTACAATAAATAAATATCAAAATTTCATATATTCTTGAGTCTCTTTTGAGGTGATTTTTATGCTTAAGACTCACGGTTGATTCAAATGAAGAATATGATTATGTGAATAATACTTGATATACTTTGATTGATTAAAATAAGGTAAAAGGGTTTAAATTGATCACACACTGATTCAACACCCCTCTTAGTATGTTCATTGTGTCCAACACATATTGGCAAATGTTATGATGGAAAAAGGGCACACTTGTGGTTGTGTCTTAGAGATGATGTGTTTGGGTGGTTAGGTTGATTTTATGATGGTTTTGTAGTAGGTGTTGCATGGTGAATGAATGTGCTAATGGTTATGAGTCTTCATGAATAGTGTGTCTTCCTTTTTGATAGTTTTGACATATTTGAAGTAATATTTCCTAGCTTTGATAAAATTATTTAACACATAGTGCATTTTATGAAGTAGGAACTCATTATCCCAGGGTATCCCTAAGTTCTAAGTGTCAATAATTTCTCTTTGGTTTGGTGATTTGATTAAAGGATTATTAGTTTTGTAAGGTTTAAACAATTGTTTTTTATATGATAGAATCCTAGCTCATATGAGTTGTGTTCACACTTGTATGAGTGTATTATGATGTGAAACAATGAATTAGGTGGAGCGCTCATCCTAGTATGCCTTTTGAACTTTCTGATGGTTTTTGGTCATATTTTGGTAAATTATTTTTTGTTATATATAGTATTTATATGTGGTCATTTGGTATTGAGTTGTGATGGTATTAGGCCATGGTATGGAGAAGTCTACTTATTCCATGTTTTGAACTTTACGGTGGTTTTTGGCTGGATTTAAGTCAATTATTTTTTGTTAAATCCAAATTTGGAAGCGTTTAAATTGTTTTTTTGAATACGCAAATGGATTCATTCTCAAATACACCTATGGAGCTCATATTATGCAATTCCCTCAACTAGTATATCTTACTCTAAGATTTTTTAAATATTTTTTACCAAAGTCCTAAGAAAGCAAACAAGAAAATACACCCTAAGGAAGTAAAAAATGTAGAATATTTAGACTACTTTTCCTTCCTTTAAACCCATCATGTTTGGTTAGTTAAAGGGATTTACTATATTTACTTACTCATCATTTTCATTGACAACAATTAGAGAGAATTTGAGGTCAAAAATGGGCCTCCTAAGAGATGTACTACAAAAATACAAGATATATTAAAATATTATGAGTTAGGGGTTTTATGGGGTAGTTATATATGACAACTCATCTCCTACACTACTTTTTATGCACAATATAAATAACCATGGTTGAGTTACTTTTCTAAATTGACTATAAATAAAATTAATACAATAACTCTACAATGATGTGACTAAGATTTATTGTAAATTCCCAAAAAATTATTGTCCTTTAGCATTTATTTGTCTTGAACTTGTAAATGAAATTAAACAAAAAAAATTATTTTTAGGAGTTATTTTTTTAATTTATGTTGACTTTTTATATTTAGTACATTCCTCATCAATTTAATTTTAATGTGATATAATTGAGATTTATTTACATGTAAAATTTTATCAATATTATTATAATATTTATTGCATTATTAGAATAAATTAATATCAAAATCATAAATTTTTTTGATATATTCATTTTATTGTAAATGAATGTTATAGTTAAATCTCTTATAGAAAATAATATAAGACTTAATTTATTCTTAAATAAATTATTAAAAAATATTTATGCATTATGAAAATATGTCATATTAGTATATAAGATTTTAATGTATATTGTTTTTAGCAATAAAAAAGTTATGTATATTGTTTTTTAACAATAAAAAAGTTACGAGTAAATAATATATATTATTAATTGAATAAACATTGGTGTATAAATTCTTTTAATTTATTAGTTGAAGCATAATTTATTTTTTATTTTTTTATAGACGAAAATAAATTATTAAAAAATATTTATACATTTTGAAAATATTTTTATAATATAAATACTTATCTAAGAAAATTAGTTACACTCCTTGCAACTAAAAAAATTATGAGTACAAAATATACATGTAAAAAATCAATGTTACTAATTTGTTCAAAAAATGCATCATAATACAGTTTTACACATTATGTTAGTATTTCAAAGTAAATATAAATAGCTTAATC
>LPNX010269850.1:2327-76235 GCA_001517045.1 Pseudotsuga menziesii | reverse complement strand
AATATTAGGGAAATTGTGTTGTTATAACTTGTTAAATATTAATTAATAATAATGTCATTATGATAATAATTATAATAAATGTTATCATGTTAGTTTTAATATATATATATATATATAACTCATCCATAATTAACATACATCTTTCATATTAATATTATTCATGAATTTAATTTATTTTAAAATAACAAAATTATATATATATTAGTTTGACATTATGATATTAAATAAAATTGAGTGAATATATAATGTAAAATTAAAAAACATGAAAATGACAATAATATTATTTTATGAGAATGTGAATTGTGAGTACTTTACTTGAAAATAAAGTACTCAAATAAACATTCTTAACTCATGCAAAATGTGACAAATAGAAAATGTGACAAATAAACATTCTTAACTCATGCAATGCCACCTCAACCATGGGGGATGATGTCATCTACTATAATGTAATTGGTTGATTTTTATAGTACGTTTTAGTCCTTTTGAGGCCCATTTTTTACCTCAAATTCTCTCTAATATGTAAGGATTTTGGCACACTTCTCCAAGTCACACTTTTTAGTGTGCAAGTGGTTTTGGGTAATCAACACATGGTTTTTCAAATGGGGTCATGTTTTGAAGAAAAATAATTGTTTATGAAATTAAAAAAAATTACATGTTTATCCCTTATACACTCCTGAAAATGTTATAAAAATTTACACATTTTTCTAGGTTGCACTCCTAAAAAAAATATGCTTATTTACTATTCAAAATGGATACAATGCACATTCATAAAGGTGCACCTCTCTAAGAATAATACTTTATTTTTGGATTAAGGATTATTTTATTGACTATTTAAAATGGATACAATGCACATTCATAAAGGTGCACTTTGGAGGGTGAACTTTGTGGCTTCTTCTACGTGGACATTTGAGAACAATATCCTATTTCAAAGAATATTATACCATTTCGTGCATGCAAGTATCTTGAACAATGCACTAGATATGGACATCTTATCTTGTTAACTTATCAAAAATATTAGATTTATTGATTCTCTCTTGGATGTTTCTCTTCTAGTTTCAACATGAACACTATTTGAATTTTCAACTTGAATGGATAAGACCTAACTACTAAAAGAGAAGATGATCCATTTATATAAACAATATTTTTCTCTATCTGATGTATGGTTGGATTTAGAGATAACTCTTTGATTTTAGTTAATATTTCTTGGATGCATTTAGAGGATTTATAAAACACCATTTTTGTTTCCTTTATATTTTCAATAGAATATGGTTTATAATTACACATATTATCTACTCTATATTGGATGCATATAAATCATGCTCTTCATAGTCATAATATTATTCTGAATTAAGGATGATCTAATTTAGTAATGTCTCTAGTTTAATTTCTATAGTATGGAACGTTAATAGGATGGCTTGTTGTAAATTGTACTATTCAACATCAACAACCATTACCCATTATTAGGATAGTCTCCCATTTATACTTGAATTGACTCCATTTCGCAATTATAAGAAACTAATATCCTATTAGGTATGCACATTATATCTCTTAAAAATTAATAAAAAAATTTGTTAGAGTTTACTCTTCATCTCATCTTGTAAATTACTACCTAGAATTTCAGCAATCTTATCATAGGGATGCCCCCCTCGTGTTGGTGGAGAGTCATCCTAGAATGTAGAAGAGGGTGGTGAGGTGACAAAATAATCCTTCTTAGTTTAATATATGTGAACATTTTATCTTTTGGACTTTTAATCTCAATTTTTATCTTGTGAGGTAACATTTTGGTGGCATTGTTAGGGACAAAGCCTATTTTTCAAAATTTATATCCTTGATACATTGATGTTATGAGTGCATATTTGGGAAGACCCAAAGCTCATATGGTGACTCCAATTAAGGGGAAAAGGCCTTGTTCCTTGCAAATTTTAATACTTGTTGTTTGTAGTGTGAAGAATCCCACAGGATAAAGATGATTAAAGGTTCCAAGGAGGAAGGTTTAACAATGTACTAGTAGTGGTGAAGCATCTTAGTAGGTCGGTTGGGATCAATCCAGGATGGTATCTACTCCTCCTTGTGGGGAGAGGGACCATGGGAGGAATGTGCCCTTAGAGGAGGGATCAACAATCCCCACTTTGATCTCGGACATGGGAATGGAGAAAAGAAAAGAAATAGTCAGACCATTTGACCCAATTAGATATGGGGAAGGCTCTAGTGGGCTCAAGAAATAGGAAGCAACTAATCAGGAAACAAGAAGGATAGGACAGTGTCACCCAAAATCCAAAACAGTCCCAAAGCTACAGATTAAATCAGAAAGAGTCAAAGAAGACATTCAGTACATGAAAGAATGCACCGTCATAGGAAATTTTGTGGGGATCTGGCCGACAAAAAAGACCTTTCTCTGGTGGATAAACTCCATGTGGAAACCCCAAGGACACTATGATATTTAGCTGGGAGAAAAAGGGTTCTTCACAATAATCTTCTTTAATGAAGAAGACAGAATGAGAATTGTTTAGAATGGTCCATATTTCTATAATTTGGAGAGACTTTTCCTTAGGCCACGGAAAGAGAGATTTAACCTTGACAAAGAAAACCTCATGATTACCCTAGTATGGATAAGAATGTACTCTCTCCCAAAAGAGTACTGGAAGGAAGAAATTTTGATGGATATAGGGAATATGCTGGAGAATTTCATCAAAGTCTCAGATAAAACTCGACAACGGAAATATATATCGTATGCCCGAATCTGTATCTTCCTCAACATCTCCAAATATCTACCAGATGGAATAGAGTTAACATGGGAGTATGAAGAATGGTTCCAGGCAATAGACTACGAATAGATCCCGTTCAGATGTAGAAGATGTCATGAACATGGACATCTATTCTGGGACTGTCCACAAAATAAAATACCAGGAGGAAAGAAAGATCAAGAAAATCAAGATTCTGATGGGTTCATCAAAACCCAAAAAAAGAAATGACAAGCAAGAAAGACCTCAGGACCAGAGATTAACAAAAGGGTGCAAACCCAGAATAGGTATGAGATTCTCCAAGAAGATAAGGCAAGTAGCAAAAAATTCCAACAAACAGAGCAGAATAAGGAAACTAATAAAGAAACCAAGCATAGTGAACATATTAAAGTTAACCAGGAGAAGGAAATGGAGATAAATATAAAAAACCAACAGGATACAGTCAACACACCTACATATCAATACCATCAGCGGCAGTAGGAGACAACCAAGAAATTCACATAGGTATTTGAGCCAGCAACAAAATATATGGAGATAGGAGATATAGATCTAGAAGGACTTGAACCTGCTTGCTCTGACAAGATCCTAACCCATATCCTCACCCCAACAAGTCTCCTTGCTGGAGAAGGTGATAATTCAAGCTAAATTCATGAATTCCTTGGGAGTAGTTGTTGAATCTCTCAAAGAATCAGATGGAAAAAAGAAATTAAAAAAATAAAAGCAGGGAAGGCCAAGGAATGTTCAAAGAATCAAAGCTATAGGGGAGCAACTGGTGGCTTCAGGGTAGTATCCAACTATAGATGCTGCCCTCTCTCCCTCTATCTAACAAATCCTTAATGAAGATTATATCCTAGAACATTAGAGGCTGTAGCAGTGCTTTGAAAATATGTCTTCTCAGAAGAAGGTTTGAAAAAGAAAAATATGGGATCATCTTTCTGCAAGAAACAAAATGTTCGGGAAAAGAGCTAACAAGTATAGCCCAGAAAATATGGAAGGGTTGTGAGTCGATAGTGATCAATGCCAAAGGGGCAGCTGGAGGGATGGGAATCTTATGGAACCCCCGGGAGGTTAACCTCTCAGGCTTCGTAGCAACTCCATTTTCACTTTCAACAAAATTCCATATCTTAGGTACTAGAATAAAAGGATTTATGACCAATGTTTATGGGCCCCTCAAGGCAGAGTAGAAATTATCCTTTTTGGACTCTCTCTCTGTTATCAACGAGATTGCCGATGACAAACCATGGATCCTAGGTGGATATTTCAACTTGATTAGGAACCTTGAACATAAAAAAGATGGTATGCAAAACCTAAACCCTGCAAGCACTCAATTCAATGAATTAATCGATGACCTTAATTTAATAGATGTTAGAAGTTCTAACGGTATATTCACGTGGAACAACAAACAAGATAGAGACAGAGGGATAGCCTATCAGCTTGACCATTTTTTAATTTATGAATCCAACATGATGGCTGAAGGAAAATTAAGAGCAGTGGTACTTCCAGCGGCAGGCTCAGATCACTAGCCAATGAGCCTGGAATGGGAAAATGTTGGGATAAACCCTCACAGACCATTCAAATTTGAAAAGTTTTGGCTCCTCCAAATAAATTTCCATGAGAAACTCTGGGAATGGTGGGAAGGCTACCCACCTATCAGAGGCACCCGAATGTATCAATTCAAACAGAAACTTAAACTCTTGAAAGATAACATTAAAAAATGGAATAAGGAGTCCTTTGGTAACATATTCCAAGAAAAACAGGCTCTAGAGTGTAAGATGCAACTGAACCAGGCTAAGGGGATGAGCATGGGATTCTCGGAGGAGTTAAGGATACAAGAAAAAATCTTGTTACAGGAATATAGACAACGAGAATAACAGGAGGAATTCTACTAGAACCAGAAATCCAGATTCAAATGGATTAAAGAGGGAGAACGCAACACCAGCTTCTTTCACAAAGCGACCATCCAACACCGACAAGGGAATCGACTGGACAGGTTGAAAATTGAGGATGGAAATATAGCTGAAAAACAAGAAGAACTACAAACCACTTTGAACTCTTATTTTGCTAATTTGATGAAGGAACCTGAAGAATACATAGAAGAATCTGAGAGAGAGGTTTTTAGACATATTCCTAAGCTTATCACTGATGAACACAATCACATGTTGGGAAAATCCATTGAGATGACGGAAGTGGAGGTGGATATCAAGAAAATGGCAAAGGATAAAGCACCGGGCCCAGATGGGTTTACTACGAATTTTTTCCATGCTTGTTGGGACTAGTTAAAGGACACAATATGGGCCTTGGTGGAATATTCTTGGAGGACCAGGAAAATTCTTAGAGATCTTAACTCTACTTTCTTAACGTTCATTCCCAAATAAAATGGTATAGAGGACACAGGAAAACTGAGACTGATTGCTCTATGCAATGCCATCTACAAAATCATCTCTAAGGTTATGGCCAATCATCTGCGTCCTCTACTTCCCCTCATCATATCCCCAGAATAGGTCGGGTTTGTGGAAGGAGGGCAGATCCTGGATGGCATTATATTGGTCCACGAAGCGATTCACTCGCTCAAAACCACGAAGACTCCAGGAATGCTATTAAATATGGATCTCTCAAAAGCATATGACAAATTGAATTGGAATTTTTTAGCAGGAATTCTTAGATATTTTGGTTTTTTGGAGGATTGGATCCACTGGGTCAAGAATATGGTCTCATCGGCCTTCTTCTCGATCTTGGTCAATGGATCCCCTTCGGTCCCCCTTCAATGCTTCTAGAGTAATAAGGCAAGGGGTCCCCCTCTCTCCCTTCCTTTTCATCATAGCGACTGAAGGACTAGGAAGGTTTCTTAAAAATAGAAGAATTGAGAACAAGATCCGAGGCTTATCCCTCACTGCAGGGATGGATCCCCAAAATCATCAACAGTTTGTGGATGATAATATGCTCATGGGTCCTTCCTCATCCCAGGAGGCCAAGGGAATTAAAGATATTTTTAACACATTCCTGGAAGCTAGTGGCTTAGAGATCAATAAGGAAAGGTCTCAGACATACTTCTTCAATACCCCAAAAATTATAAAAAAGGAACATCCTTAGAATCCTAGAGTTTTTGGAAGGAAAAATCCCATCGAAATATTTGGGAGCAGCGATAGATGAATTAATTATTAGAAAAATCTCATGGAAAGAATTGCTGGATAAAATTAAATAGAATATTAGCCTTTGGAACTTTAGAGATCTTAACTTTCTGAGTAGACTCATCCTAGTGAAATCGATTCTACAAGCTATGCCATTATATCTCTTCTCAGTGCTGGCTGCTCGAAATCGGTTATCAAACAAATCAGAAAAATAAAGCGAAATTTCCTATGGGGGGGATCAAAATGACCCAAGAAATAGCCATTGGTGGACTGGCAAGCCATATGTACTCCTAAGGTAGTGGGGGGCCTTGGCCTCCGAGACCCTCTAGACAATAACAAGGTGATGAGTGCCAAAATATAGTGGAGATGGATCAATTATGAAGAAGAACCATGGGCCAAACTTTGGCACTTGAAATATGCCCCTCTCTGGCCCAAGCAATCCTTGGCTCGTTATGGAGAAAACCTACCAAGATCTAGTATATGGAAAGTGGCACATGAAAATAAGGGGTTGGTCCAGAAGCAAAGTTTCTAGGAATTTCGAGATGGAAGAACTATGATATTTTCTAGGGATGCTTGAAACCAAGAACGGGTTCTAACAAGCAGAGAGGTATCCCTTGTTCTTGATTCCTTTCTTCAGAACCATCCTCTGAGCATGGTGGCAGAATTATGGGATCCTAGAGACAATGACTGAATCTTCAGGTCTTGGAAAGACAATAATTGGTGGCAATCAAAATCCCTAGAGGAAACTGTAGAAGATTTCATTGCAGAGCTCAATTCTAGAAAAATCACCAAGAATGATAGCCCAGACAAACTCAGATGGGGGTACTCCAATCCAAGAAACTTTAACCCCAAAGAGGCCCTAGCCCTTGTGACAGGGACTTAGAATCTTGAAGTAGAAGCCAAATGGGGGAAAATCTAGGGAGGAGGATGGTGGCCAAAGGTGGCATATTTTTACTGGCTCGTGCTCAAATGATGCATTCTAACCTAGGATAAATTACAAACCAGGGGAGTCAATGGGCCCTCAAGATGTTTCATGTGCAAAGGAAACAACGAATATATCAACCATCTTTTGGATGAATGCCTGGTGGCAGACACCATATGGGAAAAATGAGTGACAATTTTTTTTAAAAACCACCAACACAAAGGAAGGCTGGACATCACAATAGCAGAATGGCCCATGAAGGTATTCAAAAAAAAAATTGTTAATAGACTATGGGAGCTTCTCCTAGGAATTACAGTGTGGGAACTATGGAAAACCCATAACAGTCGAATCTTTGAAAACAAAACCAATAAAATAGTGGAAATTTGGACCATCATAGAAGCCCACCTAAAAGAAACAATTACTCTAAACCAATGGACACAGGAATAATTCATAGCAGAAGTAAATGAAAGAAATACTTTGTATGAAAAGGGGATTTTTGAATTACCTGTAAACAATACGTGAATGAGGACAGTACTAAATTATGTAAATAGTGTGAAAACATGGACATGACCACCAGAAGGTTCCTTTAAGTTCAATTTTGATGGATCGGAAAAAGGTAACCCTGGCCCAATAGGCTTCAGAGGCGCATTAAGGAATTCAGATGGAATTATTCTCAACATGCTTTGGGGATCAATTGGTAACAACACAAATAATATGGCAGAGCTAGAAGGCCTAATAAATGGAATATCTTGGGCCCTGCAATCGGGGAAAAATCCTTAAGTGGTGGAAGGAGACTTACATATAATTATCAACATGGCTCACTGGCTCCAAACTGGTGCCTCTACATCACAGGTTTCAAAGAACTGGTGATCAGAAGGATGGCTATCTGAACTGAAATGGATTCTAGCAGGACATTTAGCCATCCTATTCTCACATGTAAGAAGATCTGGTAACAAGGTGGTAGACACATTAGATAACAAAGGAGTGGAGAGTCATAGCTCTTTCCATGCAGAATAGATTGACAATAATGGAAACAGGCCGGTAATATGGGAGCGTTGCAAGAAGTTGGTGAAGAAGGAATTGGAAAGTATGACAGAAATGAACAGCTGTCAGTCATATCCCAACCCTCAACAATTGGAAGATGGTTGTCGCTCCAACTCTACAAGAATTAGGCCATCTATCATGTCTATATCAAATAGCAGGCCCTTCAGCATAGTGGTGGTGGGATTGGAAAGTTGTGATTTTTCCCAATCACCAGGTGGGGCCGATGAACCATGCGCCTAGACACGCGGTGGAGGTACAGAACATGTGGCCTCCGCAGAAGAAGTGATCACCATCCAGAACGGTTGTAAAAAGATGAAGGAGTATAATAAATCATAGGATTAATACCATGGTTGATCCATACAAGGAGAAGGAAAGGAGATGGCCCTGTAGGTACGAATCCCACGTCGGCTAACACAAGGATGGGGAATTCCAAAGATCTCCATATCAAATAGAATTCAATGAATAAGAAGGAGGAGGATCTCTCGTAGAGCATGAAAGTAATGGCGAAGCACAATGAATGGCAGATAATGAAGGAGTTTAAAGAAAAAATCTTGAGTTTGCTCAGTGCTCCAGTCCGGGGGAGGAAAGGTTTTTCCCCTATAAATTAACCCTGGTTTTTTCCCTATAAATTCACTAGGGTCTCATTCAAAGTTGCGTTTCTACTTCACCTAGATCCTAGTAATATTTTGTGTTGTATTATCATGCCTCACTACTGAAGAGCCCGGAATCACCAGATGGGAAATGGAAGAGGTGAAGGAACCAGTGGGGTGATTCCCAGTTCAATGAATGATCTCCCCATAATTGAGGAAGAACTGACCCCGCAATCATTCAACTGGGGAGATTAGTATATGGTGGAGACACCTACGGCTGTAGAAGCATACATTGCCATGAAGGAACTGGATCTCCTCAAGGAGTATGAGACTCTTATGGGTCGACCCTTGGTGATAAATCCTTTCTGAACCATCTGAATTATGCTGGCCCGGGATACACAGGCCAAGGTGCAGATTTCCCAGGGCATCAGGGAGGCCCTTGTCCCTCATTCGGAGGGGGAAACAAGAAATTTCTGATGGTTTTTGGCTTCTTGAATAGATAGCTACAGAGATTATGAACAGTCTCAGGGACACTACCACTACATTAGTTAACACCCCTGTAATACCCCCGATTTCATTAAAAGGTAGATGATGTATATATTGTAATTAATCGTGGTGTGGAGCTAAAGGAAAAAGGCCCACCATGAATTTGGCTGTGTTATGTTTTGGAAATTGGGATCGTTGCCGATGGTATATCATGATATCTGGCACATAATAGTTTTGGCATCATCTAAATATGCACATTAATTAAAATGAACCTACAACTAGCTATGACAGTGCAACGTTAATGAAAAGGGCATGATTTCCTAAGGTTAAGTGGGGGGAGATTGTCTAACCTGTGGGAGCCATTGGGAGATTGCCATGTGTTGACCACCCATTTAAAACTCCTGTTGTTAGTTGGGAGAAGTTATGGATGGGAAGTGGTGGGTGGTAGGAATGCCAGTCTTTGCCCCACGTACACTCCACAAACAGGCTGGCTCTGCTCACGCGGAGGGCAGGGGGACGGTTTCCATTCTCTCTACTCTTCCACTCGCAGTTTCACCTTGTTCATCTCATGCAAGTAGTTGGAGGGTTATCTCTTGAATTTTGGTTGATTTTAGTCTATGTAAGTTTTCGAGTTTCACAGAGGGAGTATTGTTTTACCTCATGTGCAAGTCGGGGGTGTGTTCTCCTGCGGCGATCTTGAAGAGTGGCCTAAGAGGCACAATTTCATCTATGTAATTTCCCCCCTGCCGATTTGTGGGCTGCGTATGTGTTTTCCCCTGTTAAAGCTAGGAGTTTGGCTTCTCTCCCATTTACGGACTGTGTAATGCTGCCATGGTTTCATTATGAGATCAGAGCTGTTGTTCTTCCCCTAGTTTTGGGTTGTTGTGTGTGCAAGTATCTTTTGGGTTGCTACTAAGTTGTTTTGGCCACACTAGGGCCAAGAACAACTCAGAATCCCCTTGTTTGGATTGAGTTTCATTCACCATCTTTGGGTTGTCACCCTGTTTCCTTTGGTTTTCTTCACAGAGCTATGAACTGATTGTTTCACTGTGGGTATGCAGTGGTTGGTCTTCGGACTGTGTGAAGTGGGATTGAAGGATGGGTATTCTTAAGAAACCTGGGTTTGGGAGACACACCGAGAGAGTTAGATGGATGTATTTCTTCTCCACAACCCCAGAAGAGCACTGGAAAGGGAAGTTAGGGCTTGAGGGACTGTGAAGCAGAGAAGGGACTGATTCCTGGTGTCGGGTGTGTGTGGGTGTCTTAGAAGTTAGGCAAGCTCTGGTGTAGGTGTCCTTGGCTCTTCCATGAGCACACCAGTTTAGCATTCAGCCTTTCCTAGCTCCTTGATGGCCTAATAAACCAAATTGTGTTGACTTGGTTGTATTGCGTATCCTTGGCTATGTGAAGGTTTACTTATTCCCTTATTCCTTGGGGAATCATGCCCAGCTCAGGGGTGGTAGTGTTACTGAGAGATTGATGAGCACACTGGCCTATGGTTGGGTGGAACATTGTAGTGATGTAGCTGGTTGCGAGATGATCTCTTACAAGATAAGTATTCTTGACCATTTCATATCTGCAGTTATATTTATTGTTAATGAATAAAGATGAACATGTTGATGCTCAAATGTATGTTTGCTTCCACTGTATGTTGAGTAATTATGCATCCTTGTAGGTTTTTTGTTTTAAGAATTTTATTTCAGCATTATATGCATGTTCTTGTTCATGGGGCTAGTTTCCCAGAGGTTTTTGATGGTTCAGTAGCATCCTCTTCATCGGTCAGAGGGTCGAGGATGTTACAGTGTGGCATTAGAGCTAACGTTGCAGCATGGGCCTTAGTGGGCCATGAAAGATCAGCTAGCAGAAGCATGTTACCTTCTACCCAACAAAGATCAGAAAACTTCCACAAAAATTGCCTAAGTGCCTAAACCATCAGCTCATTGAAAGACTAAGTAAGAAACTCTTTTGATGCAGTGAATCATCTAGTCGAAATGTCACCTGATGGAGGAAGAAATTGAGAAATTTCTCTAAGTGTTCGTCGGCCGTCGGTGAAAGTTAGAGGATGTGGGAGCTACAGTTTCTGCGGACATTGGCCAAAGACCCCCGAAAAGTCAACTTGATTTAGTTAAAATAACATCTGATGATTGACTATCGGTAATCAACAGAAGTTAGTCGATTGGATCAGCGACGAATAGTGGAAAGAAGAACCGACAAAGCGGTGAAGAGGAAACTTCCATCGGAAGCCATTAGTGGAAGACCACCAAAATGGAGGCGCAATTTAGTGGATGGAGTACCCATAGTTTTGGTGGAGATTAGTAGATTGATCAGTGAAATTTAGAGGACATGACCACCAAAACATCGATGGAAAAGACAAGATGCTAGTTGGTGAAGCCGCCGACAGTGGCGGCGAAAAGGAGGATAAAAAGAAAATTTTCTAAATTGTGAAAGCATCGGTGATGATTAGAGGATTGAATCACTGCTGATTAGCCGATGAGGTCGTCGAAACGTCATCGTTGTTGATGAAATTTAGTTCTTTTGGGAGTCGATGCAGCGGAAGACTAAGAAGAAAATTCCTGAAAATTTTCTAAGTCATGAGACCATCGGCGATCGGAAAAGTTTAGTTGATTGGATCGCCGATGACTAGAAGATTGGATCGCTGACAAATAGAGGATGAAGTTTCCGAAGACTAGTGAAGTAGATCGGCAATTATTAGTTGAAGGAAGAGCCGTAGTTTTGGCGGAGATCTTCTGAAGACCACCGAAACATCGGCGAATCCTAGTTCTTTAAGGAGCCGATGCAAAAAGGGAGAATTTTCCAAAATTTCATCTAAATGAAGAAAACATCAGAAAATTTTAAATGATGAGACCATGGATGGACGTCATCGATAAATGTTAGAAGATCGTACCACCGATAAACATCGAAAAAGTCTATCTGTTTGTGCATCCACCTTTGCGGCTATCAAATGAACTATCCTTCCAATGGTTAGTGCTTCCGATAGCCAATGAAGGGTCCACGGAGCCCACAGTCAGTTTGTTTCCCACCGTTGCGGTAGTCTAAGACACTATCCACCCGATGCCATAGTGGTTAGTTGCTCTGACCATCGATGTCGTAGTGGATAGAAATTTCGACAGTCGATGAAGGGTCTACGGAGCCCACAGTCAGTTTGCTGCCCTCCGTTGCGGCAGTCGAAGACACTATCCACCCGATGCCGCAGTGGATAGAACCTCCAACAGCTGATGGAGTATTAGGGTCTGTGGAACCCACAGTGGCATTGCTTCCCACCATTGCGGCTGCCTAAGAGACTATCCATCTGATGAATAACAGTTACGATCGTCAATGTTGTACTGATCATTGTTTCCAATTGCCGATATGCAACAGAACTTGGCATCGCCGATAGCAGATCGGAAGGCTTACATTGGAAAATTATAGTCGATGGAACTGCCAATGCAGCAGAAGATGTTAGTTGTTAGGGCCACCGATGAGCGCTGGAGGAAATTGTTGATTTGATCACCAAAGTGTTGGAAATTTAGTTGGAAAGAGATCCGATTGGGAAAATAAATTTTGGGTTTTTCTAGAGGGATTTCTCTGCAATTTTTAACTATTTCTCCATAGTCTTTCAATAGTTTCAAGGTTGAAAAGGAGAATGAATTCTAGGTGGCTGAAGTTAGCAATTGAGACCAAAATACAGTTGTGTGTTTTGCCTAAAATTGGTGAAAATCATCATTTTAGAAGTGGTTTGGTTTTCACACCCGAGGTCAGAATGAAGCATGTGGATAGGCGGAGTAGAAAGGTACTAGTGGTTGATTGGAAAGTGTGTTGCTGTCGATATGGACAATCCAGGAATTGCATGCCTAGAGGTAGCAATACCATGAAGTCAAACAAGCTATTGTGTGGAAGAGGAGTTCCATGCAAAGATGAGGGACTTGAAAAGGGAAAGAAAAATTTCCTTAAACCCTGTCTTGCTAATTATAATTACATTTTATAAGTTTCGTAAATGAAATGTATGAGGATATGCCTTGCATGCATAGGATATTACATGTTGGTAAGAGTAGTGAGAATTATACATTTATAATGAACCACTAATGATAATTATTGCATTGGTGTTGGCGTTAGTGGGAAAACCAATGACAACATGGACATGGCTGAATATGTTGCTGATGCTGACGAATGTGACTAGAAACCCTATGGAGAAAGGGATAAGGCAACAAGTCCAGAATCAAAAGTTGGTGAGAGAATTCTGCAATCTCCTGCAAGAGACCAACCAAACTGGTAATGTCAAGGGTGTAAGTAGGATCCATGCAGGTAATGGTTTAATCATGACAATTGCATGGAGTGGTAAAAGCAAGAGGTTTCATAACATGTGGTTATTTAAAATTTATACTACATCCATATAGAAAGGTATGATGGCAGTATATGCTGTTATGAGCCTAGTAGCCCAAAGAAAGTAAGTACCGGTGGTCTTGATTATAGTAATTCATCCTATATGAAGTAATCATCGTTAGGCCATACATGGTATGTTTGAATGCATAGCATTCCTGAATCAATGCAAGGTAGCATTGAGTGGATATGCATTAAAATATTTCATAAATCTTGTGGTTATGCATTGAATAGATGCATATGAAAAGTATGAGTAAATGTTGTAGATATGCATACATAAGTATGGGTGCAAATGTTGTGATGCATTGCATGAATGCATCGAGATAGTGCATGTGTCATTATGAATAACTAATGGCTGAAATGATGAATTGATGATAATTCTGGAACCATTTCAAGAGCTGTTATGGATGCATGATAGTAAGTGCATGAAGAGGGTAGTCATGATCGATTAGCTGCCGGAAATTCTCTATGAAAGGGAAAGGTGGTACAAATGATGCACTTGTGAACTAAGGAGTATCTAAACATTTCATTTAGATTGCATAAATGATGTGACCATACCTTGCAATTTTATTATGATAATGACTCGCATGAAGTAAAATGAGTTTTGGTAATACTGATGTGGTTAACATCTAAAAGTACGTGAATTCTATAATTCTGAAAATGCTTCAGTGATTGTTGCAGCAATGAAAAAAGTTATATGCATCAATACTTACCAAGTGTTTGGCTGATTAAAGTTCAGATTTTAGGTAGATTGTTTGGGCAATGGTAAAGTGGTTAAGACCATGACAAAGACCGGAATATACCATGTAAAAGATCCAAACCTCATGAGACTCTCATGGTTGTGAAAATAGTCTGTATGCAGAATGAGTTGTCAATTTGAATTTGTAAATTTCAAAAATGAGAAATTGCTGACAACTACTAATCACTATTGGTTTGCATAGAATTGTGCTAGGAGGACATGTTGTAAGTGGATGTTCATGTGATGCTAGTAAGCATAAAATTATAATGGGAATAGTGGTGCTGCTTACAAGAGACCAACAAATGAGGATCACCTCATTGCTAAGCAAATCAATTTCTATAGTAGACAGAGTTGAAAAATCCTATTGAATTTAATTACTAATGTCATTGCTTGGTTATGGAACAATCAATTTGGATTGTATTATCAGATAATGACTGACTATTTGGCTACTCTATGAATGTGCTAGGGGTACACATTGCAGGAAGACCATGTGTGATGGCCTGAAGGAGCCAAACTTTATGGGGAGGTTCTCCCCTATCTTGGAAATGGGTTTCAGGCGATACTCCATTGGACATTTTGGAAATGTCTCATCTGCACTACATGTTTGGTAAGCAACATCAGTGAGATGGTATAGATTATATTCGTAAGACATGTGTGGATATGAAATGTAAAAATGAGTTGGGATGGAAAACCGAGGGACTGTCAACTCAGAGAAGGGAGCCCCGATTCCTCCTCAATGAAGGAATACTGCCTCAGCAAATGGATAAGTGTTCTGTGACCCTAGCTAAGAATATGCATATCAAATTGTTAAATTCAAAATACAGAGCATGTTTGATATTCTTTCCATTATGGTAGATTGCTTGAGTATGAATAGGGCCTACATGGCACACATCAGAAAGGGGTGCACACTTTCCCGATGTCGGACCATGAAAGGGTTTTCAATATTGATTACACCCTAGGGAATGGACGCACTCCTGGTGTCTCAATACTTGATAGTGAATGATATGAAATATGATTATATTTTTAGAGAAATAACGCTGATGAGTTTGCTTATATTGCTTGTGTTGTCAGGCTAAACAAATGCAGTCTGGTGTTGCACACTGAATGGACAATGGCTTGGGCTCATCCTACCCTCTACTGAAGAGAAAAGAGAAGGAGACATTCCCGAGGGACTGAAGAGCAGAGAAGGGAGTGGTTTCTTGTGTTGTATGGGGTGGTGGATTTGGAGCTCACTATTGGAAATGAAACCTGGAAATGGAAATGGTAAATTTCCAAGCCCAGTGAAGGTGTACTAGTTCGACAATCTAATAATCCCAACTGTAGGTTGGCTTGACTGTGTAATTATTTGATGTTGTGAAAATTGTGGAAATTGTGGTTGGCTGGACATTAATTAATTGATGCTATGGAAATTATGGGAATGCTACGGTGTTGGCTTAACTACCTGCTATCTGATAAACCCAACTATTAGCTAGCTTAGTTGAGTAGCCTGATAAACCCAGTAGTGTATTGGCTTGATTGGCTGCATCCTGATAAACCCAATTGTATATTGGCTTGGATGGACAGTCTGATAAACCCAACTGTAGGTTGGCTTGATTGTGCTTGATATATATAAAAGGATGTTGTGAAGCATCCTATGTGTTGACCTAACATCCAAATCCATAGGCAATCCCAAGGCTTGCAAAGCGAAGCAGGATCCCGTGGACCAGAGAAGAAACGCATAATACAGATAAGTATTGGATTATTTTGCAAATTATTGCTTATGAATATATATGTGTATATGATTTGGTTATGATATTCTAAGCTCTTGTTTAAGAGATAAAAACCATTGAGAATAAACTAAACATGTGAATCTATTCAATGTTTGAATATAGGTATCACTGGGAGAGAGGACTATGAGAGAATCCTAGGGGTGCATGTGGACATGTGACTGTCCTGAAGAGCTCAGAATGAGTAGTAATGAAAAAGGTGCTAGTGAGACTGTGAAGGTCCTAGCAGTTGAGACAAACCATGTGGGGAGGCTCCATGGTTGAGAGGTCTGAAATAGACTGGAGACACTAAGTGACATGACCAAGAGGGATTGGTCCAGCATTCACAGTGAAGTGAAAGATGATGAGAGAATAAAAACCACAGTGGTGGTGTGGGTTTATATATATATATATATATATATATATATATATATATATATGCATTGTGAAAACAGAAGATTGTTGAATGCATGTATGGATGAAAATAGAATGTGTCTATTTGCTTAAAATAATTATGAATGATGGAATAGTTAATTCCGTGCCCAAGAATGGACATGAATGAGCTCATGTTCCAGTTGGGAAGGAATGAAAAATATGAAAGTCTCCTTGGTGAGACTTGGATTGTCATGCCAACTAGGCAATTAATTTACTGATTTTAATGCCTATATTATGCTTGGTCTAACTGAATTTCAATGATGCATTTCATAGGTGAGAAAAGTGAAATCCAGTAGTGCACATTGATCATGACAGCAGACCAGAAGCTATTGGATTTGGTCGAAAGTCTCCTTCAAATGATTGCTAAGACCCAAGAGAATCTTGGAGAGATGCTCAAGATACAGAAAAGGAAGAATGAGATGAACCACCAGATTTTGCAAGACTCTATTTGCTTGAAAAAGGAGGTAAAAAGCCTCCTGGGAGCAATCCAAAAAGGAAAGGAAAGTGGATCAATGATGGGACATTCGTCCAATCGATTTGTTAAGAAATGTTCTAGGCATGAAGGCTCAAAGGAAATTGAGCAGGTAAAGATGAAGCAGCCAATGAAATGTTGGAAATGCGGAGGACATCATTACCATCGGGACTTCCCAACGAGGGAACATAAAGAGGGTAGCAGCCACAAAGTTCCTAGACTTGGGGATGAGCCGAAAGCTAAGAACCAGCAAGAGAAGATCATGGAAGCCAAGGGGCTTGGTCCTGAAAGTTCAAGTAAATAATTGAACGTGGGACAGATCTGCAAAATTTTGAAATTTTGGATGTGAAAATTGTATATGTATTCCTATGTATTGGAATGCTAAGGACGGTGTTATTCCAAGGGGGAGGGGATTGTAATAGCCCCGGTTTTGACCCTGGTTGCATTAAAAGGTACATGGTGTATATATTGTAATTAATTGTGGTGTGGAGCTAAAGGAAAAATCCCCACCATCGATTTGGTTGTGTTCTGTTTCGGCAATTAGGATCGTTTCCGATGGTATATCGTGCTATCTGGCACATAATAGTTTGGGCATCATGTAAATATGCACATTAATTAAAATGAACCTACATCCAGCTACGATGGTGCAATGTTAATGAAAAGAGAATGATTTCCTAAGCTTAAGGGGGGGGGATTGTCTAACCTATGGGAGCCATTGGGAGATTGCCTTGTGTCGACCACCCATTTAAAACTCATGTTGTTAGTTGGGAGCAGTTATGGCTGGGAAGTGGTGGGTGGCAGGACTACCAGTCTTTTCCCCATGTACACTCCACCAACAGGCTCGCTCTTCTCACGCAGAGGGCAGGGTGACGGTCACCATTCTCTCCACTCTTCCACTCGTGGTTTCATCTTATTCATCTCACGCAGGCAGTTGGAGGGTCAGCTCTCAAATTTTGGATGATTGTAGTCTATGCAAGTTTTCCCTTTTCACGGAGGGAGTATTGTTTTACCTCACACGCAATTTGGGGGTGTGTTCTCCTACGGCGAGCTTGAAGAGAAGCCTAAGGGGCATGATTTCAGTTGTGTAAGTTTTCCCCTGCTAATTTGTGGGTTGTGTATGTGTTTTCCCCTATTAATGCTGGGAGTTTGGCTTCTCTCCCATTTGCGGACTGTGTAATGTTGCTGTGGTTTCATTGTGAGATTGGAGTTGTTGTTCTTCCCCTAGTTTTGGGTTGCTATGTATGCAAGTATATTTTGGGTTTCTACTGAGTTGTATTGGCCATGCTAGGGCCAAGAACAACTATGAATTGCCTTGTTTGGCTTGAGCTACGTTCACCATCTTTGGGTTGTCACCCTATTTCCTTTGGTTTTCTTCACAGAGCTGTGAACTTATTGTTTTACTGTGGGTATGCAGTGGTTGGTCTTCGGACTATGTGGAGTGGGATTGAAGGCTGGGCATGCTTGAGAAACTTGGGTTTGGGAGCCACACAGAGGGAGTTAGATGGCTGGCATTCTTCTCCACAACCCTGAAAGAGCATTGGCAAGGGAAGTCAAGGCTTGAGGGACTGTGAAGTAGAGAAGGGACTGATTCCTGGTGTCAGGTGTGTGTGGGTGTCTTAGAAGTTAGGCTAGCTCCGATGTAGGCATCCTTGGCTCTTCCATGAGCACACTAGTTTAGCATTCATCCTTTCCTAGCTCCTTGATGACCTGATAAACCCAATTGTGTTGACTTGGTTGTATTGTGTATCCTTGGCTATGTGTAATCCTGCTTAGTCACTTATTCCTTGGGGAATCATGCCCAACTCGGGGGTGGTTGTGTTGCTGAGAGATTGATGAGCACGCTGGCCTATGGTTGGTTGGAATGTTGCAGTGACGTATCTGGTTGTGGGTTGAGTTCTTACAAGATAAGTATTCTTGACCATTTCGTCTCTACAGTTATATGTATTGTTAATGAATAAAGATGAACATGTTGATGCTCGAATGTATGTTGAGTAATTATGCATCCTTGCATGTTTTCTATTTTAAGCATTTTATTTCAGCATTATATGCATGTTCTTCTTCATGGGGCTAGTTTCCTAGAGATTTTTTATGGTTCGGTAGAGTCCTCTTCGCCGGTTAGAGGGTCGAGGACATTACAACCCCTTTCAACTAGCCATCCAATGTAGAATCCATTGCTCCCCATCCTTAGCAAGAGGAGCACCATTTTGGGCCGAACTTGGACGTGGGGAGATGAATTTTTGGAACTTTCGTTTCTTGGCTTGCTCAGTTTTTTGGTTTTCCTTTATTGTAAGTAGATGTGCAATGCTACATTTACTCTATCGTTATGGGATGGGTTGTTGTTTTGGTTGGTTGGTGTTTCATTAGCGGACCCATATTTTAGGATGTAAGGAGAAAAGGAATGATTTTATAGTTTCCATTGTAAAGGGATGGGGTCTAGTGTCATTTAAATTGCCATATGTAAGAAGGAAAAGCTTGGTTACTTGTGTTTCATTGTAATGGGATGGGTTTTGTTTCCGGTGGTATCTGTCAGCTTTAAAGAAAAGCGCCTTGGTTACATTTGGTTCATTATAATGGGAAGGTTTCTGGTATCAGGAATTGAGTTGGTATCGGTGGGAGCTCTGTCAGTGGGATTTAGTGATTTAATATGCTTGGGTGAATTTTTGCAACCCTTCAAGGAATTCGAGGACGTCCTGTATGATCCCTGTTGTTATTAGCCTGGTTCTATCTAGTTCATCTAGAAAAATGACGACTATTTGTATCTCTTTTTTGTATCACCATTTTGTATATTAATAGAATTTTCTCCTACATACTAATAAAAAAAAATCTCAGCAAGAATAGATGGAGCAGATCTACCATGAAGGAGATCGACACCCATAAACCAGCCGGCAAAGGTAAACATGCACATGAAAATAATATTTATGAAGCAGCGGAATTGGTTCGAGCTAACAATTTTCAATGGTGAAGATCAAAGCCGCAAAGGATCAAACACTTCTGGGGGATCCCACAAGAGAAAGGTGTGAGGAAGATAACGGATCCGTAAAAATAATATGAACTCCATGATTGATCTTAGATCGATGGATAGGGATGAACCTTGAAAATAAAATCAATGGTCTAGAAAAAGGCAGAAGCAAAAAGGTGGAAGTCTAGATGCGAGAATTAGAAAACCTGCACCCCGCAATCTGCAATTTTGTGAAAAGAAAAAGGCAAAAGTTTGGATGTGATAATTGGAAAACCCGCACCCCATAACCTGCAATTTTGCAGAATGGAAAAGGCAGAAGCCAAAATATGTAAATATGGATGCTAGAATTGGAAAATACACAATTTTGTGGAAAAGAAAAGGTGAAAGAAAAAAGAAGGAATTCCATATGCGCGAATTGGAAAACTCGCACTTCAAAAGAAGAAATTTTGTGGAAAGGATCTTGTGGAATGATGGTGATGGGAATATAAATTGAGGGCGTAGATTTTATTTAAAATGGATCTATGGATGAGATCAATTGCGCAAGTAGAGCACATGCAATGCAAAATATGAGAGGAGAATTAGTGAAATATGGAAGAGGTTGCAAAGAATATAGTGGTTTTCCAACCAGTTACTGCACAGTCAAAGAAGGAAGTGGTCAAGGAGGCCCTATTCAGGGTATAAGAACCACTCCTTCACCTATGCAACAGAAGGTCATTCGAAGATGCTCTGAGCAATCATTTTCACCAAGCGAGCCTGAGGCCCCAGATGTCAATTTTTTCCATTTTGGTCAATCATGTGCCCCCCAGCATGCTTTCTCCATTTGTTTTATGATCATGGCGAATCTCCCACCTTAGAATTTGTTAGGATTTTGTACATTTGGGTTTAATCCCCATGATGTAGCTAATTTTGGTGCTCTGTTTCGAGACTCATCTCGTGAGCTAGTTGAACTATAAATATAACCTTAACAGAGGAGACAAGGGTTCAACATTAGTTTTGGAAGCCTCTATTCTTTGTTTTCTAGCCCTAAGATTTCTTGGAAGTATTTAATGTAGAAGTATGTTCTCATTGTCTGAGATTCATTGCAATGTTCAATGTTTAGTCTGTGTTTTCTTTTATACTCCATTTCCATGTATGTGTTAATTTATGTTAATACCTTTCTAGTTGTATGCAAGGAATTTGTTCTTTGTTGAGCACTCCTTTCATCAGAAATCGTATTTGTTATGTGTTTATGATAAATGTGATGGAATTCATCCTCTATTAGGTGCTCCATTTCATTTATTAGCCTTTATTATTGCTTCTACTAAAGGCGTTTCAAGATATTCATCCATCAATAGGTGCCTCTTGTTTCACTGGGCTTCTTCTCATTTCCCCCTGCCATCTCTTAAAGTTATTTCACTGAATGTTAATGCTCATGTTGCCTCATATGTGAAGGATATTCACCTATCATTATTTTTGTAATCCCTTAAATGCTTCAGGGTTTGACTCCATTTCCCAATGGTGTTTTCTAATTATCTTTCTTACACTTTCCAAAATACAAACAACTTGTTTCCCATTAGAATTCTATCCTTATGAATTCTTGCTGCGAGACATATGTGTATGTCAATGGTATTGCGACACTGATAGATCCCTCTCTAGATTTATTGGCTAGAATACAACCTAAAGGCTGGTTTGAAATGGTTATCCTAGTGATTTCCTACCACATCCATAGGAAAATTATCGGGTGATAACATCTTGGCGTCGTTGCCAGGGACTAATTGCTATTATCTCCTCGAAATAATGACATTGTCCTAGTTCTACAACCTGGTTCAATATTTGGTCATAGACACATGTTGTTTGTATATGTTGTGGATACTCCACTCAAATGTTTTGGAAGGTGGCTCCACTAGAAATACTGGTGGCCAAAAGAACCAATATGAGGAGCAATCTTGATGCTGAAATTTTTCAATAATTTTTTGATCCAGAAAGACTGATTTGGAAGGCTAAGATGCTGTAAAGGTCAATTATAACTCAATTAGATAGAACTCTTTATTTACCTTTTGAATATGTTGGTTCTTTTAATGATATATCTGAATATTGTGATGAAGAATTTGAGATAGTTCTCCCTAGAACTAAGTCTAAGACCAACCTCTTTGAAGTAGTTTTAGACCCCTATGCATTTGAGTTCTCCCATACTTCTTGGTCACCTGAGATCTCAGAGTCTCTAGGTATGGATTTTCAACCTTTTTTCAACTAAGAGTGTCCCTTATTTTTCTCTGAATTAGCTGCATTAAACTCTGCTGCCATAGCCTTATCTCCAACCACTTCAAAGATTAAGCATCCTTCATCATCTAGTTTCACAAACCCTCTTAGCTCCGTAGTCCCTCACAACATGATCATTTCATCTATCACATCAGTTTCAAATCCTCTTGGAAACCCTGCTATAACCCCAGATATGGCTAATAGGTTTTCCCCTATACTTCTTCATGTTGCTCTTCATGAACTTCCCCAAGGATACTCCCAAAGACTCAAACAATTTAATGGGGAAAGGGGGTATTCAGCTGAGGAACACTTGTGATGGTTTTCACATTGGATAGGCTTGGAGGAAGTAGATCATGATGATGTTAAAGTCAGACTATTTTCCCAAATTCTTGCTGGAGAAGTAACAAAATGGTTCAAAAATATTCTGGACAAATCCATTCTGAACTATCAAGATTTTGAAGCTTCTTTCAAGGACAAATGGGAAGACAAGAAAAAATCCAAGCAGTATCTATCCCAATACCATTCCATGAGGAGGAGGGAGAGTGAATCTATCCAAGAATTTTCTGACAGATTTATGAACACATATTATGCCATCCCTTCCCATTTCAAACCTCCCTGTGGTTATTCCGAACTCCAATATGTTGAAGCCTTTGATAGTGAATTTACCTTGTTGTTGAGTGAAAAAATATCTGTCTCCCTAGCTGATATGATGAAAGATTCTATAGAGGTAGAGGTAAACCTAACTACTTGTAGAAAGAAGAATAGGGATGAAGGAGAATGGAGAAGAGAAGAGGGAGATAGAAGGAAGGATAAAGAGCTTGACCAACCTTCTTCCTCTAACTCACAAGAGGATAGGATGGACATGATTATGAAAGCCATGGAAATGCTAATGGACAGAATCACTATGGACAATAGACCAACTCCTAGGGAAAATCAGGAGCAACAAAATAGAAACCATAATGTTAGAACGCCCCAAGTCCTCCAAAACAGACAGAGAGAGCAGAGAAATCCTCCTGCTCATCTTGTTAGGCCCATGTTCTAGGAGAATTATGTGGAGAAAGATTATGAAAATCAAGTTGAGGATGAAATTCACTAGTTGGACACCGATTCATCCTATTCCTTTTTTACAAAGGAAGAGCATGATAGTTCCTATCATGAGGCAGAGGAGTTACCTGCTTAGGAAACAAAGGATTTTAAGAAGGGATATCATCCTATTGTCATGGATATGCAAAGGAAGATTGGTCTGAGGAACAAAGATGTTCCTATTATGAGGAATAAAGAGGCAGTAGAAAAATCCTCTGCAAGCAAGCCGAGGAATGATCTGCCCCCTAAGGATACCTCCAATAATGTAGTTGATCCCAAATAGAAAGAATAGAAAGAAGATAATCCAAGGAGCTCATATCAGGGAGTAAACTCTTTCAATTTAGAGGAAAAAATTGCAAAAATAAAAATCTTTGTCTCTCTAATTGCATTGTTAAGAAATAATGAATATAAGTCCCAAATCATGACCTTGTTGAAGTCTTAGGGAGAAATCTCTGCAATATCAGATTCCCTAAATATTCAAGATGATAGTCCCACCATCCTATTTGGAACCCATGTAGATGAGTTTGTTGATGAATATGTCCCTCCCTTATACATTAGTATAAACATTCATGATGCCATCCTACACAATTCTATGCTTGATTCAGGATTTTCACACAACCTGATGCCCAAGCAGATCATGGATAAATTGGGATTGGAGGTGACCAAGCATTACAAAGACCTTTTCTCTTTTGATTCTAGTAAAGTTAACTACCTAGGATTGATCAAATATTTGGCCATCTCTTTGGCTCAGATCCCTACCAAAATCCTTGTTATGGATTTCATGGTGTCTTACATTCCTCCAATTTTTGGAATGTTGGTGTCAAGATCTTGGGAGTCCAAACTCAAGGGTGCACTTCAAATGGACATGTCATGTTCCACCATCCTTGTTTTTGGTGCACAGAGGAGGATTTATAGAGATAAAACATTGGCATACATGGTGAGAAGTGATGAAAGGACAAATAACTGTTGCATCTATTCATTGGACACTGAAATAGGATCATCCATTTTCTTTACAGGGGGAGGCAAAGACAATTTTAGTTAAAATAACGGTTCTTTTGTCCCCACTCCGGAATAATTGGAAGGATTGTGGAATGTGAAATTTGATGGGGTAGAATGCAAAGGAGCAGGAACTAGATTTTGGGTAAAACTTCCAAGAGGAAGTGATTTAAATTATTCTTATAACTTAGCCTTCAGTTGCACAAATAATGAGGTAGAATATGAGGCTATGATATTGGAAATTAGGATCCTGAAATATTTCCAAGTCAGGAAGGTGGTGATACATGGAGAATCTGATTTGGTGATTAAGAAAATGCAAGGTGAGTATAAGGCCAGCCATCCCAGGATGAGAAGCTACAGAAATTGTAATATCCTGATTTTGACCCCTATTGCATTAAAATTGTACATGTTGTAAATAGAGTTATTAAATCATGGTGAGGAGCTAAAGGCCAAGGCCCTACCATTGATTTAGTGTTTCATGTATCAAAAATAAAAAATGATGCATATGGTTATCGTGCTAGCTAGGCACAGTATAAATTGATACATCATGTAAATATGCAATTTCATAAAATACCCACAACTAGCTGTGCAATGCAACAAGAGATAGGGGCATGATTTCACAAGGAATAGGGAGATAAATTATTCAAACCCTTGATCCAATAGTGTTAAGCCAAATTTCAATGAGGGAACCCATAAAATATCAACTACCCATTTTTGTCTTATGCACCCAATCATTTAATTCTTCTAGAATTTGGTTGAGGTAGTTAATGCATTGGGAATGGAGAGGTGTGGAAGTCAATTTCGTATTGGGACAAGCCACCAATTTTGGGAAAAATGTGTTTTTTTCTTATGGGGCAAGAAAAAACCTAGAAATTAGTGCCCAAACCATTCCTTACCCATGTGTTTCTCTTCCTCACGCAACTGGAGCTAGCTAGGGCATTTTCCTTCACATATTTTGTAATTTTCCTCATATATCAATGGATGGGAATCCGTTTTTGGTGTTGGACAGTGAATGGGAGAAGAGATTCATGATTTTGGGGTTTGTAGAGTTTGTTTCTACCCCTGTGAAGCCCATAATTTTTTTTTGAAATCGAATTTCTCTCCCAAGGTTGATTTTCCTTCTACCATTTCGTTTTTGGTTGCCAAAACATTTTCCTTCATTCCCAACAGTTGTGTTTTTCTATTATGTGCATCATTGTTTTGGTTTGAACTATAAGTAAGAATTTAGGAGTGGAAGAGGACCTGAATTGGCTTGATAAACCTAGTGAAGAGAGAAACCTGATAGAAGATCTAAAGGGGTTAGCTACTCTTCTATTCACACCTTGGAGAACACTAGAAGGGAAGGTATGGCCTGAGGGACTGTGTAACAGTGAAGGGAATACTTCCTTGTGTTCAGTGTGTAGGTATTTTGGAGGACAAGCTATATAGATATTGTATAGGTTTCTATAACTCTGTGGCTGATCTCACTAGCTTAGCAATTCTTCCTTTCCACTACCTTAGTAGCCTAATAAACCCAACTATGGATTGGCTTGGCTGAACCTTCGTGTGTATTTGGATATGTGTGAGTGTGTTGTTCCCTTTTTCCCTGTGGAAATCATGCATAGGTTTGGGGTGGAATTTTTGCTAAGATATTGATGAGCACAACCAGCCTATGGTTGGGTGGAACATTGCAGCGACATAGCTAGTTGCTCGGGGCAGCTCAATTTCAAGATAAGTGCTTTCTGTATTAACTCTGCAATGTATTTGTTTTTATTATGAATGTATTGAATGATATTTTATTCCTTTGTATTTTCATACATTATACATTTGCATATGAGTTTACTTTCAATGCATTTTTGTTTATGTTAATGGGGCTAGATGCCCGGTTAGATAGCAGTAGCGTCGCGTCCTCTCTCAGCGAGAGAGGAGGGGACATGATAGAAATGTTGCCCTAGATTTTATAGAATGCTTTGATTAATGCAAGTTTAATCTAATTCCTAGATTGCAGAATTTTATAGTTGATTCTTTGGCCACTCCTGCTATTGTTTTCAAAATTCCCATGTACCCCAATAGTAAATATGAGATTTAGGTTAAGAATGGACCCTCTGTCCTAGATAATGTTACTAATTGGAAGATGTTTGGGGATGATAAAAAAATCTAGATTTTCCTTAACCTCACTGGGGAGTTTGATGGCCTAATCATTAATGAAGATAATGTTAGATTTTTAACATTAAGCTAGCATATCATTAGGATCTTTAACTGAGAGAACAACAAGCACATCAATCAAACACAAGAGACAATGAACACAGTGTTTTTCCTCAGGGAAACCATAAATGGAGAAAACCCCGCAACTTCCTCGGAGATAGAATCAGCACCAAAAGTGAAACCCAAAAATAGTAAGATGATCTCCTGACAGCAGTAACCTCTTTCTTCCTTTCCCTAGTGTCTTTCTCTTCCTCATCTATTTGCTACAAATAAGTGTGGGTGTGTTAAATAGAGAGGATAGCTCTCTATTTATACTAATTCCTAACTTGAATAAACCCAACTAGGACCAACTTCACTAGGTGAGTCTAATAACCCTAGTGTCCCGGAAATGTGGGGACTTTAACCTTTATATAATAGGAGGGTTACCCACCTTTACTTGGCATGACTTGTTTACATTATAGAAAATTCCGATAACAACCTCGGGGCATGACACAACTCAAGTACATTACAAATACATCCTGGAATAAACATCGGGTTACAATACATAACAAATTCAAGTGAATACATTCCGAAGTTACAATTACATCAACACTCCCTCTTAACTAGGAAGGTATTCTCTTGACACAATTTATCAGCACAAGTATTCTTCTCTGTATCATCTGGATCATCATCGAGTCTTCGTCATTTTTACCTTCAAGTCATCTCTATCTTCAAGTCACCTTCATCTTCAAGTCATCTTCACCTGGATATGGATCATCACTCGATCTAGATCATCATCACTGGATCTGGATCATACCTCGATCTAGATCATCTCTATTGGATCATCATCAATGGATCATCATGGGTGCTATCTCATGATTCTTATCATCACAGGAAGTTCTATAGAGCCAGCCCTTTTTCGTGCTG
Organism: Pseudotsuga menziesii; assembly: GCA_001517045.1. Classification (NCBI taxonomy): domain Eukaryota; kingdom Viridiplantae; phylum Streptophyta; class Pinopsida; order Pinales; family Pinaceae; genus Pseudotsuga; species Pseudotsuga menziesii. Next base: position 49,190 of record LPNX010269850.1, on the reverse strand, counting down.
GTTGTAGGCCTAGCCTCCATGTAGGTCTTCTTTAACACTTATATCTGACCCTAAGTTAGAATGGCCCACCTAGCACTTATATCTGATCATGTAGGAACCAATCCTATAATCATATCAGAAAGGCATGCTCATCACTCACATCTGACCATGTGGGAACCAATCCCACAACCTTGTCAGAAAGTCCCAACACTCACATCTGACCATGAGAGGAACCAATCAAGCATTCATGTCAGAAAGGCTCTGCAGTTACATTTGACACATGTGAGGAACCAATCCAGCATACATGTTCGAAAAGGCTCTGCACTTACATTCAACACATGCAAGGAACCAATCCAACATACATGTTCGAAAGGGTTCTACACTTACATCTGCACATGTGAGGAACCAATCCAGCATGCATGTTAGAAGGGATCTACACTTACATCTGCACATGCAAGGAACCAATATAGCATGCATGTCAGAAGGTATTGCACTCACATCTGATCATGTAGGAACCAATCTTATAGTCATATCAGAATGGCCCCCAGTCCCAGACTGAGCTACCTGGTAACTAACCAGGTGCCTCCATTCCAAGAATGGCATTCAGTTCTTACTTCTGATCATGTAGGAACCAATCCCACAGCCACATAAAAATGACTTAGCACTCATATATGACATAGAAGGAACCAATCCTCTCACCATGATAGAATGTCTCAGCCCTTACATCTGACCATGGAAGGAACCAATCCTCTCACCATGTCAGAATGGATCTAGGTCTCATCATTTCCCTTTGGAGGAAACCTCGATCTGGAGAACACCAAGATTCTCCCTGAAGTACTCGAACTTCACCCTAGACAATGGCTTTGTCAACACATCATCTATCTATTCCTCCATCACAACATACTAGAGCTTCACTTCTCCCCTCTGCACCATATCCCTGATATAGTGATACTTGATATCGATATGCTTCGACTTGTCATGGAACACTGGATTCTCTGACAACTTCACCCAATTTTGGTTGTCACAATGTATACAAGTAGCATCCATCTAGAGATCAAATCAATCAGACAGTAGCTTCCTCAGCCATAATTCCTCACAACTAGTTGAACAAGCTGCAACATACTCTACTTCACCTGTACTCAGTGCCACACAAGATTGCTTCCTGCTAAACCAAGAGATCACACCTGATCCCATACTGAAGAAACACACTGAAGTGCTCTTCCTATCGATGGAACTTCCTGCCCAATCTGAATGAACATAACCCTCCAGGTTAATCTTCTGATTCACCTCATACTTGAACCCATAATTAATTGTACCCCTTAGGTACCTCAGAATATGCTTTGCAGCAATCAAGTGAACATGTCTTGGATCTGTCAAGAACTAGCTCAAGGTGTGCACAGTAGAGCAAATATCGGGTCTCATGTTTGTCAGCTACATCAAGGACCCAATCATTTGATGATACATAGTAGCATCAACCACTTTTGATGAAGAATCACTCAATAGCTTCAGGTATGATTCCATAGATGTGTTCATGGCCTTGCAGTCCATTATCCCAAACCTCTTCAGGATCTCTACTTCATACTTCCCTTGTCCAAGGGAGATTCCATCCGCATTCTGCCACACCTCCATGCCTAGAAAATAATGCATCATACCCAAGTCCTTCATTTCAAACTCGGCAGCAAGTTTTCTCTTTGTATCAAAGATCAATCCATCCATACTTGTTACAAACAGATCATCTACATACAGTAGGAGCATCATTGGGTTTCCATATTCAACCTTGTAGTAAAGATTGGAATTTGCTTTAATTTTTGTCAAGCCCAAACTGGATAGAAAGCTGTAAGTTCCACCGTACCATGTCTTGGGTGCCTATTTCAAGCTGTACAAGGATTTATTCAATCTACACACATGAGACTCCTTGTCATGTGTCTCAAAACTGAGTGGCTACTCTATGTACACTTCCTCTTCCACTACACCATTCAAGAAAGTAGTCTTGACATCCATTTGGTGTATCTTCCATTTTATCACTGCAGCTAGAGAAAGTACTGATCTAATAGAAGTGTATCTAGCTACAGGTGCAAAGGTTTCTTCATAGTATATTCCTTCTTTCTGTGAGAAACCATGAGCCACAAATCTTGCCTTATATTTCTCTATGCTACCATCTGCAGCATGCTTGATCTTGTAGATCCATTTGGAAGTTACAAGAAACTTCCCTTCTGATCTTGGGACAACATCCCAAACATCGTTCTTCATGATCAATTGATACTCTTCGATCATAGCATCCTTCCATTCTTTTCATTCTACCGCTTCTTCATAATTGGAAGGTTCTTCATTGATAAAGTCACATAGTAAAGCTACATATCCAAAGCACGATTTGGTTCTCTTTCTTTCTCTGTGATTCTATTCTGGAGCCCCATATCTTTCCACACCTTGGATAATTTCTTGTACCCAAGCAGGTTTCCTCTTGTGAGGATTCTTCTCTTGAGGTAGATCTACAGGTCTTTGTGGTTCTTCAAATTCTCTATCTTCTTCTTGAGTTTCTTCATTCATGGTTGTATCATGAATTCTGGGTGCTTCTACTTCTTCAGGTTATTCAGCAAGTATCTTTCTGGATTTGTTGTAAGCTATGTCTTCATCCAATGTTACATCCCTGCTGATGTCAATATTCTTGAATCCTAGGAATTATATTCTGTAAGCCTTCAAGATTTCATAGTATCCCACAAATATACCCTTATTTCCTGAAGGATCTAATTTTGTTCTCTTTTCTTTCAGAATGTGTATGTACACATGACAGCTGAATATTTTGAGATGGCTGAATTCTGGTTTCTTGCTGAAAAAGACTTCTTCAGGTGTCTTGTTCTCGAGTACTCTGTGTGGAGTACGGTTCTATACATACACTGTCGTTCTTGTAGCTTCTTCCCATAGATGCATAGGAAGAACTCGATCATGAAGCATAGATCTTGCAACTTCCATGATGGTTCTATTCTTCCTTTTTCCAGTCCCATTATGTTGTGGATTATATGGAGTGGATAACTCCCTCTTAATCCCTGATTCTTTGCATAAGTCTTTGAATTCATTTGATGTGAATTCTCCACCATTATCTGATCGAAAGGCCTTGATCTTCTTTTTTGTGTGGTTCTCAATCAAGGCTTTGAATTCCTTGAACTTGTTGAATACTTCATCTTTGTTCTTCATGAAGTAAATCCATGTCTTCCTAGAAAATTCATCAATGAAAGAAACATAGTATACATACCCTCTTAGCAAACTTGATGACATTGGTCTGCATACATCGAAGTGGATTATTTCCAAGATTCCATTTGCTTTGCTTTTTCTACTTGGAAATGTCTTCTTTGTGTTTTTTCCTTTTTCACATCCTTTGCAGACTCCTTCATGTTTTGCTTGAATTTATGGAAGACCTTAAATAGCTTTGCTTGCAAGTGGTAGTTCTCTGTAGTGCACATGTGCAAGCCTTATGTTCCAAAGTTCAATTGGCTCTACTGTGTCATGGACCAAGGCTTGTTCTGGATGGCCCTTCAATTTGTATAATCCTCCTTCTTGTTCTCCAATTACTATTGCATTATCAATAGTCTTTCATCTTGGATACATGAGGACTTATCCATCTACAAATGCAACCCTCATGCCTTTTGCATCCAGTTCCGATATGGATAGAAGATTCTTCTTTACTCCTAGTACAAACAAGACATCCTTGATTTTCAAAGACTTTCCGGAGTCTAGCTTGTAGGAGGATTCACCACTACCTTTTATGGGATATTGGTAGTCATCCCCAAGTTTCATCTTATGGGGTGAATTATGTTTGGATAGTTTCTCAAAATATTCCTTGAAACCTGTCACGTGTTTGGAATCCCCACTGTCAATAAGCCAATCTTTGCTTCCATGAGTGACAGTTCCCATGAGAGTGGAGTTCATAACATATTCTTCTTCACTTTCTTGTTTTACTCTCTTTCTGGGAGGATCATCATCCTTAGCAGTGTGAGCATGATGTCTTATTTTGGAGTTCCTATTCTTCTTGTATCCATTCTTATTCATGGGACAATTTCTAGTAAAGTGTCCTATTTCATTGCATGTATAACATCTGAGTTTAGATGAACCTTTCTGATGAGAATGCTTACCTTGGTGATGATGCTTTTCCCTTCTTCCTTTCTTGGAGTGTATTGTGAGATCTTGATCTTCACTTCCCATCTTTTCTTCTTGAGCTACTATTCAAGATTCTTCTTGTGAACATTCTTCCCACAGTCTACTTAACTTGACTAACTTCTTCATAGCACAGATTCCTTGGATGAAAGAATCCCATGACCTAGGGAGGCCATTCAAGGTTGTCATCACAATTTCTGAATTCTCCACTTCTTCATCTACTGCTTCCAGCTGTTCTTTGGTCTAGGAGACCCTAGTGAAGTATGACTATATAGTCTCCTCATTCTGGATCTTTACATTCTTCAAATGGTTCCTTAGAGTCATCTTTTGATTGATGTTCTTCCCTTCAAATAGTTTGGTTAGGGAATCAAACATAGCTTTAGGTGTCTCGAGGGAGGAAACCTATGGTATGAGGTGATCCTTGATGGAATCAGCAGTGATCCTCTTTTCCATAACCAACTTCTTCTTATGTAAGGCCTTGGCCTCATCTCCCTCTGGAACTGGAACCTCCTCACTGATATAGGAGTCCAACTCATTTTCTTCCAAGACCACGGAGATCCTATACTTCTAGGCTCAGAAGTTATCATCTCCCTCAAGCTTTTCATCAACCTTGGTATGATGAGACATCTTAACTAAGAACCTCAAATTGAAATAAAAAATATTTAGATCTTACGAGGTCAAGATGTTGAATCTGGATTTGGAGCTGAAATGCTGCAGTGCTGGTTCAGGAGAAAATTAGGGTTTTGATTTTCCAAAGTTATGTCCAACCAAATGCTTTGATTTTGATCCCTAACTTCAATTTTGTGGAGGATATCAATCCAGGCCTGGGCTCACTAAAAAATTCCACTTCTATGAAAATCCTTAATTTTTGGCATGAGTGTTGGGTCCAAAACTGAAAAACCTTAGAATTGGATTCTGCTTCAATAGAAATATGTGCCCTAGGGAGGAGATTTATTCCACCCTTGTTTTGTTGAAAATCTATGGAGAGAGATCCACAAAGTAGGAATTCCTAGTTCCCATAGTTGCGCAGTGTCTTCTTCTCAGGTTAGCTCTGATACCATGTTAGATTGTTAACATTAAGCTAGCATATCATTAGGATCTTTAACTGAGAGAACAACAAGCACAACAATCAAACACAAGAGACAATGAACTTAGTGTTTTTTCCTCGAGGAAACCATAAATGGAGAAAACCCCGCAACTTCCTCAGAGATAGAATCAACACCAAAAGTGAAACCCAAAAATAGTAAGATGATCTTCCGACAACAGTAACCTCTTTCTTCCTTTCCCCAGTGTCTTTCTCTTCCTCAGCTATGCGCTACAACTGAGTGTGAGTGAGCGTATGTTAAATAGAGAGGCTAGCTTTCTATTTATACTAATTCCCGACTTGACTACACCCAATTAGGGCCAAATTCACTAGGTGAGTCTAATAACCCTAGTGTCCCAGAACTGTGGGGACTTTAACCCTTAGAAAATAGGAGGGTTACCCACCTTGACTTGACATGTCTTGTTTACATTATAGAAACTCCCGATAGGAACCTCGAGGCATGACATGACTCAAGTACATTAAAAATACATCCTAGAATAAACATCAGGTTACAATACATAAGAAATACAAGTGAATACATTCTGAAGTTACAATTACATCAATAGATAACAAGCTCCTCGAAGTTTCTCCTCTCACCCAGGAGTTCCTGCAAGGTCAGAATGATGGTCTCAAAGAAACACTACAAGATGGTATTGCTGCCCTTGCTGAGGGTTCTTTTGGTGATGAAACTGAGGAAGTTGTTAGGACATAATTGCAAGGGTTTGATGGGAAGCAGGAATATTTAAGCAATCTCTGTGGCAAAGAAATCCTTCAGCTTAATAGTAACACTATCCCCAGGGTTTTAGACCCATTAGAAAATATATTTGGCCCAAATGATATTGCTAACGAGCCTCAGCTTGTCCCAAGCTATGAGGATGTGGAAGGTGTGAATATTGGAACAGAAGCTCGTCCCAAAATCATCAAGCTCTTAAGAACACTCCCTCCGAAGGCCAAACATAAATACATCTCACTGATGGTGGAATACACATATGTCTTTTCTTGGATCTATAGTGATCTTAAGGCTTATGATACAAGTATAATTCAGCACACTATACCAATAAAAAATTATGAGATGCCTTTCAAGAAAAAACTAAGGAGAATTAACCCCAAGCTGCTACCCCTGATTGGAAAAGAAATAAAAAATATGTTTGAGGAAAAAATCATTGTGGACCTTAGATTCTCAAGGTGGGTGGCCAACATAGTTCCGATGAGGAAGAAGAATGGAAAAATACGGTTATGCATTGACTTCAGAAATCTAAACAGATTCTCTTTAAAGGACTATTATCCTATTCTTAAGATGGACGACATTCTACAGCGGGTAGTAGGTTATCAAAGGATATCCACCTTGGATGGCTTATCGGGATACAATCAGATCATGGTACACCCAAAAGACAAAGAGAAGACCGCTTTCACTACACCCTGGGGAACCTTTATGTATGCGAAAATTCCATTCAGAATGATGACTACAGGGGCTACCTTCTAGTGGGCCATGGACATAGCACTGGCTGATGAGAAGGAAAAGATTTTAGTTATATATTTATATGGCATCACGGTTTTTTCAAATTCCAATGAGGAGCACGTCGCACACCTGTTGAGAGTGTTCATAAAATGCAGAAAGTTTGGCATTTCTTTGAATCCAAAGAAGTCCCACTTTTCTATGAAAGAGGGGAAGCTGCTTAGGCACATAAATTCACAAGAAGGAATCAGAGTAGAACCAAAGAGATTTGAATCCATACATAAAATTTATGAGCTCCCTTAGAACAAGGTTGAGGTTCAATCACTCCTGGGAAGGGTGGATTTTTTGAGAAGGTTTATTTCTGCTTTTGTTGAGATTCTGAGGTGGATGACTAGTATTCTGATAAAGTATAATGATATCAGGTGGACACCTGAAGCAAAGAAATATTTTGAGGACATAAAGAAGGCTATTTCAGAATCACTTTTGCTGGTAATCCCTAATTTCCCCAAATATTTCCTCATATTCTCATTTTCTTCAGAGCACATAGTGGCAGCAGTATTGTTACAAAAGAATAATGAGGGGAATGAACAACCCATTAGTTTCCACAACAAAACATTGAGAGACACCCCACTGAAATACAACATTCTAGAAAAGAAGGCTCATGCTTTGGTATAGGACTTGAAGGAGTTTTGAGTTTACATCCTGCATTCCCACATCATTGCTCATGTTCCCACCAATGCAGTGAAGGATATTCTAACCCAACTGGATCCTGAGGGTACAAGGGGAAAATGGATAGCATAGTTAATTGAGTATGACTTGGATATTAAGCCCACAAAGTTGATTAAAGGCCAAGGACTATCCAAACTCATGGACCAGTCAAACTATGATTTTCTCAACCTACACATGGTTGCTGAATTATTGACAGAAGAGAAAAAACCTAAGGAAAAACTAGAGCTACAAATGGATGAATATTTCTTGTCATCCCCATGGTGTGTTGAAATCATCTTCATGTTACAACATTTGCAACCTCCACGGGATAGGGACAGAACAAGGGCTAGATTCCTCAAACAGAAAGCAACAATGTTTTGCATATTAAATGGGAAACTATATTGGAAAGATCCGGGAGGGGTTCTGTTGAACTGTGTTAATGAACATGAGGAAATGAAGCTTGTTGAGGAGTTTCATGAAGAATAATACGGAGGTAATAATTACTGGAATACCACTGTGAATAAAATTCTGAGAGTATTATTTTATTGGCCCACCATCTTTTCGACACCCGCAAGGATATTGATGGCTTCCATAAGTGTCATATCTTTGAGGGAAGGAGGAAGATTTTTCCATTACCTTTGAAGACTATACCTGTTGAGGCCCCCTTCTAGCAATGGGGATTGTATTTCATTGGAGAAATAAACTCATCTTCCTCAGGACAGCACAAGTGGATTCTCACTTCCACTGATTATTTCACCAAATGAATTGAATCCATCCCAACTAGACATGCCACTGAGACAGTAATTATTCAGTTTTAGGAGGAGAACTTATTGGCAAGGTTTGGAGTTCCTAGGAATTTGATTAATGAAAATTATGTTGTGAAAATGATGTTGCATTAAAATCAAAGAAAGTGGTGGGGTTTGGTTTCAAATATCACATACATTTGGGGCATTCCACAGCCTATTACCCACAAGGAAATGGGTTGGCAGAATATTCAAATAAGAGTCTGATGAGGATCATAAAAAAGCTACTGCAAGAAAATAAGAAGGATTGGCACAAAAAATTGACTCATGTTTTGTGGGTTGACAGAGTTAGTGTAAATAAATCCATTGGCACCTCACCATTCCAGCTAGTGTATGGTTTTGAGGTAATTTTTCCCAGATCTCTAAGTTTTCCAATGACGAGGTTGTTACAGGAGGAAGAAACTGAGACCCACCCAACTTAGAGAATGATGTATTAGTTGGTTGAACTACAACAGCAAAGAGAGTAACTTTTTGACTGAAATAAGAAGTTTAAAGATAAAATGAAAAACATCTTTGAGTGGAGGACAAAGCCTGAGCATTTCCAAACATCAGAGTAAATTTGGTGTCTAAAATGGGTATTATAAGAAAAAAAGCCAACAATAAATTCTTGTGTGTTGAAATACAAGAACCAATAGAATTTCAATGAAATGAGTCAACCATAATGGCTAACTTGACATATTTGTCATAAAAAACTACTTTTTGTTCGTATTTTCAGCATATCTCCCTGTGTTTTTACTCAAACTTCGAGTGGTAGGGATCGTTGGAAGTGGAATTTAATTCCACATCCAATGATCCCTACCGTTCAATGTTTGAGTAAAAACACAAGGATATATGCTGAAAATACAAACAAAAAAAGTAGTTTTTTTCTTTCCTCCAAAATTAATAAATATTATTTTATTATTTTAACTATAATTTTATTATTTTCCTTATGAGTCACATTTTAGACCTCAAATTTCATCTAATGTAGGGGATGTGGTTTTACACTAGGATGTACCCCATGAAGAGAACAAAAAACAAGGAAATTTTGATTACCTGTGGAAGGGCCCTTACAAAATTACAGCTTTCAGAGGGAAGAATGCCTACATACTAGAGGAGATGGAGGGTAATATTGTGTTAGGAGATCTTGTAAATGGAAGGATCCTCAAGCACTATTTTCATTGAAGTAATTTTAATCTTCTAGTTCATTGTATATACCAATTTATTTTAACATTTCATGTGTGGATAGATCTCTGGAAGACTTAAATCCTGAGGTGAAGACAACAAGGTCTCCAGGAAGAGCTATTATTTGGTTCTATTTTCTTTTAGATATGGAGTTGAAAGGCACTAGAATAAATTTTGAGGAAATGGGCCTTGGGGATAAAGTAAAAGTTGTTATATTTTTATCATACAAGCTAGCATTATGATCTTAGTATCTTTAACTAAGAGAATAACATGCATAGCAATAAAAAAAAGAGACAAGAGACACAAAGAATTTTCCTCGGGGAAACCATAAAGGAGAAAACCCCGCAACTTCCTCAGAGATAGAATCAACACCAAAAGTAAAACCCAAAAACATAAAGATTATCTCCCGACAACAGTAGTCTCTCTCTTGTCCCAGGAACTTCTCCTCTCACTCATGCGCCCCAATGAGTGAGTGTGTGTGTGATAAATAGAGAGGCTCACTCTCTATTTATATTCTTTCGTTCACTTGAAACCCACTCCAACATGTCGGCCTCACTTAACAATTACTTACTAGAGCTTACATCTCTAGGAGTGTCTAATAACCCTAGTGGCCCACAACTTGTGGGGACTTTGCTTCCTCCGACCAACAAGGAGGTTTACCCTTAACACAATGGTGGGGAGTATTGCCTCCACTTACAATGACTCACCTAGGGTTGAATTCACTAGGATAGTCTAATAAACCTAGGGCCCCATAACCGTGGGGAATTTAACCCTTGACCAATAGGAGGGTTATCCACAATGACTTGACATGACTTATTTATATTATAGAAACTTCACGGAATAAACATCGGGGTATGACATGACTCAATTACATTACAGACACATCTTGGAATAAACATCGGGTTACAATACATAAGAAATACAGATGAATACATTCTAAAGTTACAAATACATCAACACTCCCTCTTAACTAGGAAGGTATCCCCTCAACACAATTTATCAGTACAAGTCTTCTTCTCTTATCATCTAGATCATCATTGAGTCCTCATTATCTTAACCTTCAAGTCATCTCCATATTCAACTCATTTTCATCTTCAATTCATCTTCATCATTGGATCTGGATCATCACTGGATCTGGATCATCATCACTGGATCTGGATCATCACTCAATATGGATCATCATCATTGGATCTGGATCATCACTTGATCTAGATCGTCTCTGGAGCATCATCTTTGTTGGATCATCATCATGGGTGCTATCTCTTGATTCTTCTCGTCATAGGTATTTCTATAGAGCCAGCCCTTTTTCATGCTGGATGTAGGCCTAGCCACCATGTAGTTCTTCTTCAGCGCTTATATATGGCACTTAAGTTAGAAGGGCCTTCCCAGCACTTACATCTAATCATGTAGGAACCAATCCTATAATCATATCAGAAAGGAAATGCCAAGCACTCACATCTAACCATGTGGTAACATAGCCCACAACCCTCTCAGAAAGGCCCAGCATTCACATCCGTTCAGCCAATGATCGGAATGGCTCAGCACTTACACTTGGCCATGTGAGGAACCAATCCTCCATGCCAAAAGGCTCTGCACTTACATATATTCAACCAATGATCAGAAATTCCTTGCACTTACATCCATTCAACCAATGATCAGGAAAAGCCCAGCACTTACATCCGTTCAACCAATTATCAGGAAAGGCTTTGCACTTACATTCGACACATGTGAGGAAACAATCCAACATGCATGTTCAAAAAGGCATGAACTCACATCTGATCATGTAGGAACCAATCCTATAGTCATATCAGAATGGCCCCTAGTCCCAGACTGAGCTACCTGGTAACTGACCAGGTGCCTCCATTCTCGCAGAGAATGGAAGTTTCCCTTACATCTGACCTACTCCTCAGAATGGCCAACACTCACATTTGACATGGAAGGAACCAATCCTCTCACCATGATAGAATGGGTCATCCCTTACATCTGACCTACTCGTTAGAATGGCTATGGATTCAGCACTCATATCTAACATGGAAGGAACCAATCCTCTCACCATGACAGAATGGCTCAGCCCTTACATCTGACCTACTCATCAGAATGGGTATGGATTTAGCACTCATATCTGACATGGAAGGAACCAATCCTCTCACCATGAAAGAATGGCTCAGCCCTTACATCTAACCATGGAAGGAACCAATCCTCTCACCATGTCAAAATGGCTATAGGTATCATCATTTCCCCTTGGAACAAACCTCAATCTGGAGAACACCAAGCTTCTCCCTGAAGTACTCAAACTTCACCCTAGCCAATGGCTTTGTCAAAACATCAACTATCTGTTCATCTGCCGCAACATATTGGAGCTTCACTACTCCCATCTGTACCATATCCCTGATATAGTGATACTTGATCTCGATATGATTTGACTTGTCATGGAACACCGAGTTCTTCGACAACTTCACACAACTCTGGTTGTTGCAATGTATACAAGTAGCATCCATCTGGAGATCAAATAAATCAGATAGTAGATTCCTCAGCCATACTACCTCACAACTAGCTGAACAATCTGTGACATACTCTGCTTCAGCTGTACTCAGTGCCACATGGGATTGCTTCCTGCTAAACCAAGAGATCACACCTGATCCCATACTGAAGCAACAGTCTGAAGTGTTCTTCCTATCGATGGCACTACCCAATTTGAATCAACATAACCTTCTAGGTTAATCTTCTGATTCATATCATACTTGATCCCATACTCAACTGTACCCTTTGCATTCATCAAGTGAACATGTATCAATGTGTTCACAGCAAAGAAAATATCGGGTCTTGTATCTTTCAGGTACATCAATGAACAAATCATCTGACGATACATCATGGCATCAAGCATCTTTGATGAAGCATCACTCAATATCTTCATGTTCGATTCCATAGGTGTGGTCATGGCCTTGCAGTCCATCATCCTGAACCTCTTCGGGATCTCTACTGCATACTTCCCTTGTCCACACCTCCATGCCTAGAAAATAGTGAATCAACACATAACAGGAGCATCATTGATCTTCCGCATTCAACCTTGAAGCAAAGGTTGGAATCCACTTTACTATCAGTAAAGCCTAAAATCATCAGTAATCTGTCCATCCTGTCATACCATGTCGAACCTTAGGATCTTCTGTAGTCATTCCCTCTGAAGCATCACACTCCCTCTATCTTCCGTACTCTATGCACTAAAACATTATGTACTGGAGTGACACTGGATACAAACATCCTCTATCTTGAAATTTTTCAAAATTTCTTCTCGCACCCATCTATGAGCTTGTCATCCTTTATCAACCTTGTAGCGTAGGTTCAAATCTTCATCAAGTTCATCATGTATGTGTTATACCATGGATGTCTTCTGAATTTTTACAAGGCCTTATTTCATTTGCATACATGATTATGCTTGTCATGTGTCTCAACTCCCACTGGCTACAAATGTCTCTTCAAATCTTACCTTGTATCCTACGATGTTTCCATCTACTGCATAATGGAACTACTAACTTCCCTTCATGTATTGATACTACATCCTAGACATCATTCTTCTTTAACTGGTCTTCCCTTTCTTCTTAGAATGTTCTGCATCAATGATGTCACTGCATTCGTCATATTATTTTTCATTTTGAAATGTCATCACTTGTTCTTCGGAACAAGTCTCATCCCTCTTTGCTTGTAGCTGATTATGTATGCGATTTTTCCTACAAGTCAAATGCATTTGTTTGGTTAGAAACATTTCATAAGGAATATTCATACTAGAAAATTCTTATGCATAAATATATGATCATGCAACTACTTTATCCAATACAACATTCATCCATATCTCACGGAAACTTTTCTAGATGCCTTCCATCTCTACTAGGACAACATTGAGATTGCGCACTAATCCAATATGTCAGCAAAGAGGTTTCATTCTAGATAAGTAGCAATGGAGAGTTGTATAGCACCATGAGCTACTTACCCATCACATGCATATTAGTAGTATACTATCATTAATGTAAACATTCTATCATGCATAATACATTAACTGAATATAAACAAATGCATAACAAAACAATCTTATGAAATGACAATTGAATACTTATCTTTATTTGTTTCATGGGAAGACTCCTTCTTGATCCTTTAGCTTCATCATCTTCTTCATTATAATAGCATCGTTTCTTATCCAAATGCTAAGGTGGATGAGAGGTTCTTCAAGAGTTGAGTTCTTCATATTCATCATTTCTTGAGGGATCTTCTTTGGATGGTGAGAGCTTGATCTTCAGTTGCTCCCATATTCTCTTCTCTTATTATGAGTCGAGCTTCTTCTTCTTCCCAAAGTTTACTGAAAGTAATCACTTCCTTCTGGCACACATTCCTCACATGAATGAATCCCATGATCCTGGGAGACCATTCAAGGTGGCTATCACCACTTCTGCATTCTTAACTTCTTCTTTTACAGCTTTCAATTTTTTTTCTTTGATTTGAGAGACCCTTGTAAAGTATGACTGTATGGTCTCTGCATTCTGGATCTTCACATTCTTCAACTAGTTTCTTAAGGTCATATTCTGATGTATGTTATTCCCTTCAAATGGCTTGGTCAAGGAATGAAACATCTCTTTCGGTGTCTTTAGGGAAGACACTTGTGGTATAAGGTGATCCATGATTGAATCAACAATGATATTCTTGGCCTTGACCAATTTATTCTTGTGTAAGGATTTTAGCCTCGTCTCCCTCTGGAACTGGAACCTCTCTACTCATGTATGTGTCCAATTCATTTTATTCAAAGAGATCAAATACTTCCATGCTTGGATGTTGTCAACTTCACCAAGATTATAATCAAGCTGATGTGATAGATCACTTTGAAAAGAGAACCTCAAATGAAAATAGCAAAAGATTAGATCTTACTGATTTGAGGTGTCTGTCCTGGTTCCCGAGCTGGCTGATCTAGGGTTTGTCAGAGAAACCCTAATTTTCAAAACTTGGAATATTTTAGATATTATTTGATACAAATATATATCTCTTTAATTTGAGCTGTCCAATGTACTCCTTTTTCTGAAAACAGTGGAGGGAAGCTCCCGGAACAGGAAGCCCTAGTTTTCCAATTTCTTCTGCAGAAATTCCTGTTACTGTTTCTGCGATATCTCCAAAATTACTACTCCTATGTGTCTGAAACTTCTCATGGAGGTATCCACGCATGTCCCTGTTCCAACACCATAGGATTCATCAGAATTGGTTTCACCAATTGGGACTTATGATCATTTTCCCAAGGTGACCTGTTACAGGACTGTTCATAACAACGAAGTTGTACGGACTTCCACGTGTCATTGTTTCATATTCTGGATCTAAAATTTGGATCACAGAAATTAAAGTCCATGACCCTTCTTGAAAATCTTCAGGAACTTCATTTGGACCTTTTTATCACAATATATAGTAATTCTGCCCCGGTTTCTTATTTAGGGATGAATTCTGGAAGAGGATGGAACCCTAACTTGGAGGGATCATATCTCCCCGAATCTAGAGAATATGAGGATAAATTTTGGATAAAGTGTAAATAAAGATTTCACCTTCAGCCTCTGCAATTTTCATCTCCTGATACTTATCCAATATCAGGATATAGCGAATGTACCAAAACTTAGCAGTTTTAGTATTTAGGGTTTTTCTAGCTCGGGGTCAAACTAGGGTTTGACTTTCCTAGAGTTTCAACCAACCAAAAATATTGATCTAGGTCTCTAAAGTTCAATTTTGATGAGGAGCACAATCCTATGCCAGGATCACTCAAAAATTCCTCTTCTGTAAGAAGCCCTAATTTCTGGCACCAAAACTGAAAATGCTTAGAATTGAATTCTACTTCGACAGAAAAATGTGCCCTTCAATGGAGAGTCATCCTAGCATACTATTGCTGATGGATTGTGGAGAGAGACCCAAAAAGTTAGAATCCCTAGATTCTATAGCTGCACAATGTCTTGTTATCATGTTAGCTCTGATACCATGTTAGATTTTTATCATACAAGCTCGCATTATGATCTTAGGATCTTTAACTAAGAGAATAACATGCACAACAATAAACACAAGAGACAAGAGACACAAAGAATTTTCCTTAGGGAAACCATAAAGGAGAAAACCCCGCAACTTCCTCAGAGATAGAATCAGCACCAAAAGTAAAACCCAAAAACATAAAGATGATCTTCCGATAGCAGTAGTCTCTCTCTTATCCCAACAACTTCTCCTCTCACTCATGCGCCCCAATGAGTGAGTGTGTGTGTGATAAATAGAGAGTCTCACTCTCTATTTATATTCTTTTGTTCACTTGAAACCCACTCCAACATGTAGGCCTCAATTAACAATTACATACTAGAGCCGACATCTCTAGGAGTGTCTAATAATCCTAGTGCCCCACAACTTGTGGGGACTTTGCCTCCTCCGACCGACAAGGAGGTTTACCCTTAACACAATGGTGGGGACTATTGCCTCGACTTACAATGACTCACCTAGGGTCGACTTCACTAGAATAGTCTAATAACCCTAGGGCCCCATAATTGTGGGGACTTTAACCCTTGACCAGTAGGAGGGTTACCCACAATGACTTAACATGACTTATTTATATTATAGAAACTTCCCGGAATAAACATCAGGGTATGACATGACTCAATTACATTACAGGAACATCCCCGAATAAACATCGGGTTAGAATACATAAGAAATATGGATGAATACATTCCGAAGTTACAAATACATCAACAAAAGTGTGCAGTTGACTAGGATTGTTCAAGCACAGCAAGGCCTAATGGAATAGGCACTTGGTCTATAATTCTTTTCTACCTCATAGCATCCCCAATTGGAGTCAGTTGTTAGCACCATGTCTAGGCTAAATGGTTGTATATGGGGGGTCATACCAGAGTAAATGTAAGTGCAGCCTTGTAAATAAGCCTTATAAAAAAAAATCTGCTTCAGTGGTAAGTCTCAACGAGAATAGACGGAGTGGATATACCATGAAGGAGATCAACGGGAATAAACCAAACCGCAAAGGTAAACATGCATGTGAAAATAAGATTTTGGAAGCAGCGGAATTGGGTTGAGCTAACATTTTTCAACAATGAAGATCTGATCCGCAAAGGATCAAACACTATAGGATAATCCCGTAAGAGAAAGGTGTGAGGAATATAATGGATCTGCCAAAATAAGATGAAATCCATGATTGATCTTAGATTGATGTATAGGGATGAACCTGCAAAATAAATCAATGGTCTGAAAAAAGGTGGAAGAAAAAAGGAAGAAGTCCGGATGTGAGAATTGGTAAACCCACACCCTGTAATCTATAATTTTGCAAAAAGAAAAAGGCAAAAGAAAAAAGGTGGAAGAAAAGAAGCGGAAGTCCAGATGTGAGAATTGGCGAACTTGTAGCCGATAGCCTGCAATTTTGTGGAAAGGAAAAGGTAGAAGTACTGATGTGACAATTGACAAACCCGCACCCTGTAATCCACAATTTTGCAGAAAGGAAAAGGCAGAAGTGAGGATGCGAGAATTGGAAACCCTGCACTCTGAAATCCAAAATTTTGCGTAAAGGAGATTGCAAAATGATGGTGATGGGCATATAAATGGAGGGCATATATTTGATTCAAAATAGATCTATGGATGAGATCTATTCCGTAAGTAGAGCATGTGCAATCCAAAATATGAGAGGATAATTAGTGAAATATAGAAGAGGCCGCAAAGCAGATAGCCATTGTACAACCATTTGCTACACAATCAAAGAAGGAAGGGGTCAAGGAGCCCCTACTCAGGGTATCATAACCACTCCTTCACCTCTGTATCAGAATTTCATTCGAAGATTCTCTGAGCAGTAATTTTCATCAAGCTTGCTTGAGGCCCTAGAGGTCAATTTTTTCCATTTTGGTCAGTCACGCACACTCCAACCTGCTTTCTCCATTTTTTTTATAATCATGGTGAATCCAAAACCTTAAAATTTGTTAGGATTTTGTATGTTTGGGTTTAATCCCCTTGATGTAACTAATTTCAGTGCTCTATTTTGAGACTCATCTCAAGATCCAGTTCAACTATAAATATAACTTCAACAGAGAAGACAAGGGTTCAACATTCATTTTGGAAGCCTCTCTGCTTGGTTTTGTAGCCCTGAGCTTTCGTGGAAGTATTTAATCTAGAAGTATGTTCTGAGTGTCTAATATTCATCACATTGTTCAATGTTTAGTATGTTTTTTTGTTGAAATATTGTAACTTCAAACAATATTCTAAATGTATTTTACTGATATAACCCAAGGGAGATGTTATTATTCCTCCGACGGGGTGATACTATTGTATTTGGTCATCATAGAGTCATGAAGTAAATCCTCCTCTTGTGTTGAGTCTTTAGTACCCCAATTAATAATATAATATACTATTTTGAGTATTCCTAGGTGAAGTCGTCCCAGACAGTTTATTGGGGCTGACTTGTCTAGTGCAAAATGTCAATTGACAATTAGTTTAAATAGAGGAGCTAGTTTCTTATTTGAACAAAAGACTCACTCACTTGTGTAGCACATAGTAGATAGAGAGTGACTAAACAGAAGGAGGAGAATAAATTTTTTCGGGGTTTTATTTTATACATCTTATACAGAGGAAGTTTTTGCTGGGTTTTCTTCCCCTTGAGGGTTTCCTGGGATAAATGTTGTGTCTATCTTGTGATTGTGTTTCTATCAGTGATTCCTGATATACTGCTATGATTTTGAATTGAATACTATTGGAATCTAGTATAGCATATGAAAACTTAGCATGGTATTAAAGCTAACATGATTAGAGCAGCTTTCACAAGGTGAAATTTCCCCTCCTCTCTCTCCAGAAGAAATTAAGGTTTCTTCAAAAGCTGGAGGATTGAAGATCTTCCCGTACAGAAATTTGCGCCCTCCTAGACCACATCTACTGAGTCCTAGATCAAATTTTTTCGGTGGCTATATCTCCAGGAAATCCAAACCCTAGTTTGGAAATCAGCTATAAAAACTGTGGCAAAATAGAACCAAAAAAACTATAGTGTTGCAACTTTGCAAGTAGGATTCAAGTACTGAAGATTAGGGATCTCCAGAAGTAGCTAGACCAACCAACTTGCCTCCTCCAAGTGCATCTACTGGTAAGGCCAAACTCCTATTCTGATCATTTTCATTTTTGAGTGACTTACTGGTCAAGATGGCCCCAAGCACCAAAGCTTGAGGACAAATTGGAAGGCCTAGAAAAATTCCTAGCTTGGAAGTATAGGATTGGCCTCATTCTGAAAGAGAATGGTCTTGAGAAGTACATCAAGAATGAGATTGCAAAACCTGAAGAAACTGAAGCTAAGGAGAACCTAATGAAAGCAATTATGATCATTGTTGACTCCATTAAGGATCACTTGATCCCTCAAGTTTCATCCAAGAAGACACCTAAGAAAATCTATGATGCACTTTCCAGAATGTATGAAGGAAAGAAAATCAATTGAAGGGCACCAAGATGAGAAAAGGAGAACCTATTCAAGGTTACTTCACAAGGATATCCTATATCAAAGAGAAGATAAGTGCTATTGGAGATACTATTGATGAGGATGAATTGGTTATGACTGCTCTCAATGGCCTCACTGGACCTTGGGACTCATTCACCCAAACCTTGTGTGCCATAAAAGAAAGTATGATGTTTGACATAGTATGGGAAGATTGCATACAAGAACAAGCTAGAGTAGCCAATTAAGAAGCTCTTCTCAGAGAAGATGATCAGGCTCTAGCTACCCATACTAAGGAAATAAATCAATCAAAATTCAAAAGGAGTAACTAGCGGCCTTCAAAGAAGAAATTCCAGAAAATTAAGAAGAAGGATTACTCAAATTATGAATGCTACAACTGTCATAAGATAGGACATCTTTCTAGAGAATGTCCATCATTGAAGAGCAACAACAACAACAACAACAAAAGGCATCATGCTCATCTAGCCGAAGATGAGAATGAAGAAATACCTCGAAATAAAACTAGAGGTGAAGAGGTAGAAGAATATGTGTTATTCTTTGCAGTCTCTAAGTCTGTAACACCTGGAGAAGATACATGGCTTATTGATAGTGATGCCTCTAAACACATGACAATAAAGAAGACAACCCTTGCAAATATTAAAGATAAGGACTCTTCCTAGAAGGTATCTTTGGGAGATGACTATCAATATCCCATCAAAGGTACTGGTAAAACAAGCTACAAGATTCAATCTGGGACTTACATGAAGACGAAGGAAGTACTGTATGTACCTGGTTTGAAAAAGAACCTACTTTCCATCTCATCTCTAGACAAGAAAGGATATATATTTTCTTTTATGGATGGACAAGTACTCATGTGGTCCAAGGGTAAGACACTTGAATATGTTGCAGTCATTGGAGAAGAAGAAGGAGGACTGTACAAGCTCAAAGGACATCCAAAGACAACCCTTGTCCATGAGACTACCAGCTCAAGTTAATTGTGGCATAGGATATTTTCTCACATCAACTACAAATCATTTCCCTATGTGAGTAAGGTGGTAACAGGGTTACTAGATCTGAAGACGAACATGAGGGAACCTAAAAGGGATGTGCATAGGGAAAGAACATCAAGAATCCCTTTCTGAAAAGTGACACAAAGACTAAAGGTATGTTGGAACTAATTCATTATGATGTATGTGGTCCTATTCCCTCCATATCCTTAAGTGGATATGAATACTATGTCACATTTATTGATGATTATTCAAGAAATACTTGGATACATTTCTTGAAGAATAAAAGCGAAGTGTTTTGGAAAATTCAAGGAATTCAAAGACTTGATAGAGAACCAGACAGAAAAGAGAATCAAGAAATTGAGATCAGATAATGGTGGAGAATACACTTCACATGAATTTGAAGCATTCTATAAAGAGGCAGGAATCAAGAGGGAACTAACAACTCCCTATAATCCCTAAAAAAATGGTGTTGCAGAAAGAAATAATAGAACTATCATGGAAGCAATGAATACCATGATTAATGACCAAGACCTCCCTATGCACCTATGGGATGAAGCTGCAAGAATAGCAGTATATGTGCAAAATAGATTATCTCACAGTTCTCTTGAATTCAAGACTCCCGAAGAAGTGTATACCAAAAAGAAACCTGAAGTAAGCCATCTCAAGATATTTGGTTGTCCAGTATATGTACATATTCCGAAAGAGAAGAGAATTAAATTCGATTCTTCTGGTAAGAAGGGAATATTTGTAGGATATTGTGAAGTCTCCAAAGCCTTCAAGATATACATTTTAGGATTCCATCATATCGATATTAGTAGGGATGTAACCTTCGATGAAGAACAATATCTTAAGAAATCTAGAAGGTGTCAACCTAAAGAAGTACATGAAGAATATGAACCTCCCAGACAAACAGAAGCTAAACAAAATCTTAAATTAGTAGCACCAGAATATCATGACATGATAGAGCCTCAGGAGCCCCCTACTATGGATATCTCTCGAAAGAGAAAACCTGCTTGGGTAAGAGAAATCACACAAGAAGTAGAGAGATATGGAGCACCAGAAGGCTCCACAAGAACCAACAAAATATCAAAGCCATATTCCAGTTATGTAGCCTTTATGTGTGATCATATAGACCAAGAACCCAACAACTACGAGGAAATTGCATAGAAGAAAGAATAGGTTGAAGCAATGATGGAATAATACCAATCGATCATGAAGAATGATGTTTGGGATATAGTTCCTAAACCAGAAAACAAGAGTGTGGTTTCTTCAAAGTGGATCTACAAGATAAAACATGCTGTGGATGGAAGTATTGAAAAATACAAAGCAATATTTGTGGCCAGAGGATTCTCTCAGAAAATAGGAATCGATTATGAAGAGACATTTGCTCCAGTAGCAAGGTACACTTCCATCAGAACTATTATGGCACTTGCCTCCATGATGAAATGGGACTTGCACCATATGGATGTAAATACAACCTTCCTTAATGGTGTGATTGAGGAAGAGGTTTACATCGAAAAAACACAAGGATTTGAAGTCGAAGATAGAGCAACTCATGTATGCAAGTTGAAAAAGGATTTGTATGGGCTAAAAAAAGCTCCTAGAGATTGGTCTGGAAGAATATATAGCTTCTTGAAAAGCATGGGATTTTCCAAGAGTAAAGTTGATCCTAATATTTATACAAATATTATGGATGATGAACCAGTCATACTATTACTATATGTAGATGATCTATTTCTGATTGGAAATGAGAAACAGATCAAGGATTGCAAGAAGAATCTAGATGAATAATTCGAGATGAAAGACCTTGGATTGATGCATTATTTCCTAGGGCTAGAAGTGTGGCAGAGATCATAAGGAATATTTTTGAATCAAGGAAGTATGAGCATACTAATATTGAAAAGATTTGATATGTTGGATTGTAAATTCATGGCCACACACATGGGAACCAACTTAAAGTTTTTGTCTGATGAGATATCTAAACTAGTAGACATGACTCACTATAGACATATTATTGGGTCATTGATGTATCTAACGAACACAAGGCCAGATATATGCTTTGCCGTGAACAGCTTGAGTCAATATCTAGTTAAACCTAGATGGGTTCACTTGATAGATGCAAAGCATGTGATGAGGTACCTAAAAGGTACAATTGATTTGGGATTATACTATGGAAGAGATCATGACTACAATTTACATGGGTATATGGATTCAGATTAGGCAAGAAGTACCGTAGACAGGAAAATCACATCAGGTGGATGTTATTGTCTGGGATCCTCCATGATCTTATGGTTCAGTAAGAAACAGTCCAGTGTTGCTCTCAGCACAGCTGAAGCAAAGTATCAAGCAGCTTGTTCCACTTGTTGTGAAGCAATATGGCTTCGAAAGCTGATGTGAGGAATATTTGACATGGAGGTGGATACCACAGTGATTTTTAGTGACAACCATAGTTGTATAAATATGACAGAGAATCCGGTGTTCCATGACAAATCGAAGCATATAGAAATACGATATTTCTATATAAGGGATATGGTACAAAAAATATCTATCAAGCTCCAGTATGTGGGTACCGATGAGCAAGTTGCTGATATACTAACCAAGCCTCCATCTCGAATGAAATTTGAGTATTTCCGTGACAAGATTTGTGTAGTTTGGAAGGACTTTCCTCACAAGGATGAAAAGTGATGGAACTACAAATGATGGACCCTCTTAGGAAAAGGAAGATCGGGTCGAAGATATGAAACTTCCCAGGAAAAGGGGGAGTAATGATGAGACTGACATCGATGATGGATGATAGTGATGATGGTCTGACATTTTTTTTTAGACAATAGTGTCCTCTCTTGAGGATAGCAGGAATAAAACTATGTTCATGAGAGTGGATGGCCTTACAGATGATTCTCTTGTATGGAGAGTATTCCTACAATCATATGTAGATTCCATAAAAGAAACACTCACTTGGGAGTGGTCCTAACCTATGTGGTATGGACTATCTATGATGAGTCCTCATGGACGATGGGACGACATATTGCATGCATTTGAGATCTGCACTATAGACAATAGTCTTACTTAGTAGAGTATACCTACTAAGGATGCCATAAAATAAACACTCGCTTGGGAGTGGTCCTAACCTGTGTGGTATGGATTCTCTATGATCAGTCCCCACGGATAATGGGCTGACATATTACATGTGGTCGAGATATGATCTATAGAAAATACTATTACTTAGTAGAGTATACCTACACATGAGTGTAGATTCCATAGAAGAAACACTCACTTGGTAGTGGTCCTAAGCTATGTGGTATGGATTCTCTATGATGAGTCCTCATGGATGATGGGTCGACATATTACATGCAGTCAAGATATGCTCTGTAGACAATACTCTTATTGGGTAGAGTATACCTACATGTGAGTGTAGATACCGTAGTATAACACTCACTTGTGAGTGGTCCTAACCTATTTGGTATGGATGGGCTACGATGGGTCCTCACATACGATAGGGTCGGCACTGGGTGTGGTCTAGATATGCATTTAGTTATATATGATTCAGCTGATCAATTTCATGGATCATACTGATGGAGGATTGCATCATCCTTGGAATTATATCTTAAAGTGGTTGAGATTGATCATCCTACAAATAGATCATGTGTACTACAGGTAGTGTGGTGGAAAAAGGATCAACTATATCGAAGTACAGTAGAAAAGGGTCGAGTAGATCGAAGTGAGGCTGCAAAGGATTAAGAAGGATCAAAGTTTTGCTGCAAAGGATCGAAGTGCTGCTACAAAGGATATGTTTGCATTGGAAAATTACCAAAGGTTGTAAAGGCTATTCCCAGGTAACAACAAAAACCACTTTTAAAGAGAAAACTGGATTTTTCCTCTTCCAAAAGGTATCTCTCACAGAATATTAACAAGGCCATATATTTATAAGCAAACCTGTTTGTAATTGATAAGATTGGTTGAAACATAACACATGACCATTGGGCTATGGATTCAAGATATGAAAATTGATAAACAGAGCTTTTGCATGGAATTTTTAAATAGAGGCAAGGTAGCTACTCAGTCATAGTCAAAATTTGATTGTCTGGTGAAAAAGGAAGATCATGAACAAGCCATTAACACGGAGAATTGTAAAAAATAATTATGTATCAACTTTTAGAAGAAAGATTTGGTAGACATCTGAAAAGAACATCTAGAGAATAGTAAATATGAATTCCAAACTGTTATACACTCATTTCAGACATGAAGGAAAACATAATGGATAGATAAAACTGGAAAAAAATTCACATAAGAAGGGAAAGTAGAGACTGCAACATGAAATAACACATGAATCTCTGAAAAATGATGACTTTCAGCTCTATAAATTAAAGAAATATTTGAATACATGAGTTTTCCAAAATCTCACCGGTTCCAACCCTCACTTCATCAAGTGTATGAATACTTATAGAATTGCTCCTTGAGTTGAACAATAAACCTAACTATATAACAGTTTCAACCGTTTACTACATGTGTCAAAATACTTGTCTATTAAAAAATAGTTCTGAGATAACAAAACTTCCTGACTAATGAAATTAAAATAGCATTTTATAATAAAATATATCCTTCACTGAAATTCCTTTGCAATGTCTTCCTTGATGTCTTCATGGTTGTAACTTATATTTATTTGATCCAAATTTTTGAACTGTTCTCCAATGTTCAGGTTTAGGTAAATCTACAACAACCAATTCATCTGCCAAAACTCTAAGCTCCATGTTTTCGACATATTAAAGATTAGGCACCTTGGCACACGCGGCTTTAAAATCAAACAATAACTCAAAATCTTCAGCTAATTTATCAAACACGACTCTTCCAGACAGATCTTGCTGCATATCTTGAAACTTACTGTGATATGACCTCCAACTAACCAATTTATCCAGATGTTCCGCTTGAGACAATAATAGTCCCTTTTCCTCCCAAAAGAAATGAATTCTCCTGTTTACCAATGGAGTAAATAAGTTAGTCACCTCTTTGACTTTATGACTTATAATATCAACTTTAGCCTATATAGTATCCAACATTTTGTACTTACCAATCATTTTTCTAGCCCAAGAGGCAATAACAACTTTGTATTGGATACCAAACCTTCTAACTTGATCTTCTGACAAGGAACTTAAAAATTTGATAGTATTCTGAGCTACTTCCATTGGCTTCTTATTTAATCCTTGCTTTACTATCAAAATATTTTGTCTAGTTGCTTTTAGAGCACTCTCATGATCTGTAATAAAATCTAAATATGGTCTAAACTTATTAGCTTCATGAATAATCATATCCCAAATCATATGTATGTCTCCTTGCAAGGCCATTTGACCAACCACCTTCTTTGTTAACTTGGTATTCTGATTTATTACTTCTTGGTATTTTTCCTCTACTTCCTTCTTCTCTTGTTCTTTTTTCAAAGCTATCTCTTCTAGATTCTTGTTCTATTGTTTTAACCCTATGAGTTATACATCTTTCAGGTTTACCTGATACATTTCTTTAGAAAGAGAGGTTGCATTTGTCTCCATAGAAGCAATAGTATATTGATTTTTAATTTCTTCACACTTTTCCTATAATTATTTTTCTTTTGTTGCCAGATTAGTTTTTAGGTCCTTCTAATTTTCCATCAGAAGCTTAGCATCCATTTCCCATTGGTTTTCTTTTTCTTCAAGATTTAACAGCGTGGCCTTACAATCACTCAATTCAGTGTTTAATGCTTCCTTCTCCTTCTCAAACTCTGTCAATTTGGAGGTCTGGATAAGATGAGTGGAAGGAATTTAGGATTTCCTTTTTATCACCTGAACTTCTTTCTCTTTTTCATCAAACACATTTTGAGCCACTGCTCCTTTGTCTGACTGCCCTTCAACCTTCAATAAATCCTCCTGAAACTTTTTATTTTTGATTTGAAGGGCCTTGTTCTCAACCCTTTCTTTCCATAGGAGGTTCTAATTTTTTTATTATTATTGGACTCCAGTTTAGACACCTATAATGTAGATGTAAGAAATATTTTATATATGAGATCATTTGTCTCTCTGTGAAAGTGTATTATATCTGTAGTAGGGATTTTATCTAAGCTCGCATTCACCTCTAATACCTTATTACCAACAGTCATGGCCAAACTTAGGGTATCTTTGGCATGATCCCTTATAGTTTTTAGAGTTACATCTGGTTTTGGAAATTGTCTCACTTCTTCATATAATTTTTCTATTTCATCAAAGGTTTTATCAGCCACTACCCTATAGGTATTCAACCATTCCTCTTTTGAAGTATACTTATTTGGGGTTACTCCATCAAATACATATTCCAGAAGCTCCAGACCAGTTGCTTTGGATTTTCCTTGCTTCTGTTTACCTTTCACACTACTCTTCTTCACATGTACCATTTTTCCTTCTTGTTCAATTTTCTGCTTCTTTGGTGTACTAGCAGTGTCTGCTTCTTCAATGTCCATGAAACTTGAATATTCTCTTTTCTATGAATTTCCTAAAAAACTTATTAATGATGAAATATTACCAGCAACTGCAACTATGTTAGAAAGACCCATTGGGTTAGAATTATTTCTAGGCATGGATGAGAACGAGTCTTGTTCCATGCGGATATTATATGGGGTTTTGTTAGGATAATCTTCCCAATTAGATGCTTATCTGAGTCTAGCTACTTCAGTTTGTTCAAAAGGATTATTTTTGTTTTCTTGCCATCTTTTAGAGATTACCTGGTGTGGATCATAGTCAATAGATGCTACTAAAGAAAACCCCATGCTTATGAGAAGATTATCAATTATTGGTAGAGAAACTCTACTTTTGACAACATATGGTCCTTCCTCCCAGGGAAATTTAATATCTAGACTCTTCGTGAAGTTTAACATGTGTTCTTCTTTAACTATAAGCCTTTGTCTAAGAAATTCCAAAGAAAATATTCTAGTTGTTAGAAAGGATGGAAGAATATAAGGCTAATGCACAAATCCATATAACCTTATAATTGTTTCGAACTCTGAAAGGAACCAATATCCTATCCTTTTACTAGGGGAAAGATGCAATATTTCCTTCATCTTTGGAAATACCCTGGGAAATATTTCTTGAAAGAAAATACTGTATATCTCTATCATCAAACAATTCATGAACTTGCAATAATTCTGGGTCATTTCATCAATGATTACCAACTTAAGAAACCGTGGGTTATCTTCATTATTTGATAAGAACATCTTCAGCAAAAAGGACTAGAATCTAAAAACTCTGGTATCATGGAAGTTGAGTAATTGAGAACGAATGTTCTCAGCTAGGAACTCATCAAACTTAAGGCAACAAGACTAGAAATATTGATCTGGAAGTTCAGACTCAACTGGGAAAGTACTTAAGATAAACAACAAAATCATCAATGACTCTGTAACATAACCATTAGTGTCTAAACCAAAAAATTGATTGGATAAAGCTATACACAACTGGGTTTCTTCATTAAACAAAACCAGGTCAATAGGGTAATATAAACTCATAACCTCACTATCAGGCTTTGAACATGACTTCAAATATTCTTCCTTACTCTCGACTGCAGACTCTTGGAAGAAATGTATGATGTTTTCTTCTTTGTACTCTTGGGATAAATGAACAAAATCATCTGGGACATATAGGATTTTGCAGATAATAGAGGAATGAATAGGGAAAAGGATACTAGACTTAGGTTTACCCATGACGACTTCTTCAGTTGCGGAATAATTATTTGCACACCACTCAAGAAATTCAGGGAAATTGGGGGTCTGGTCAACAGAGAAAAAATGAAAGAAAGACCTAAAAACACCATGGGCGCTACTACCCTGGTCCTTAAGAATTTTTATTTTAGTTTTAGCCGTCTAAATTGTTTCATTCAGTAAAATGGTATCCAAAACTTCCACTTTTTTGTCTTCAAATATTTTCTCATCCTTCTGATAGGAAACCCCTAACTCTTCACTATATGCCACCTCTACCACGTCTATTTCATCCAATTTCAGAAATACTTGGAGAGTTTCAGGATGCCTACCTTGTTAATTAGCACCATGTTCAGACTCGTCCATGTTAGCACTTTGTACACAGTCAAGGTTACCATCAATTCCAATGCTCAGAATAAAAACCTTTGACTTCCACATAAGTGTTTTTATAATTTTTATGTTTCATAATCATTGTGCATCTCCTATAATTTATACTATAGATCTGCTTTTTGTTTGAAATCTAAGTTGTTCATGCACAAGATCTCAATATCAAGACTCAATGTTATCACCCTACACAATTTGATTCGGCGGAATCAATATCAACCCTTGATCTGCAATATTCCTTCATCGAAACTGTCAAATAGTGGAAAGCTTTAACATTCCACTAGCCATTTCAAAACTGATCAATCAAGCAGCTTATATTTGTGGAATGTACCTTATTTGTCAATCACAACCCAATCACAATCACAACCGTTGATCATCGTGCCCCCTACCACTTTCCACGGATTTCAATTTGGAATTTCTCCGTGCTAGTTCAATCTATGGAATTGTTTCTAACCGTAGATCTATCTTTGCTCACATATTATCCATTTGATCTTTCCACTCGTTAACCAATTTCACAAATTGGAAAACTTCTTTCGCGTGAGCATGTTCAATCTACAGAATGCTCCATCGTCGTTGATATTGCTTTTTATTAATCTCATCCTTTCAAAGTTGCATCTTTTTAACTCCATTCCACTTGTTATAGAGATAAATTCCTATGGCTTGGGGTACCACAACAAACAACTTGACTCCAGAAATCAATCCTTTCCAATATGCAAGAGAAATCAAATATCTAACACTAAAGGATCAAACCTCGTACCTTATTCCAGACGGTTGAAGTAGATCCCCATTGAGCTTTCCAACTTCAGCTTGAATTGATGAATCACTTCCTCAACAACAATTAAACAAGACAAGCATACTATATATTGGTGTTAGATCTACTCTAGCATATATAATCAACAATGTATAAGCATTTGAAATCATCCATGGATAAAATATTCATTCAAACATACATTATTGGATAGGAAAAGATATTTCTATTAATATAAAATCGTAGATTACAATGAATACAACCTCTGTCGGCACATCTGCGAATCAAAGAAACTGAATCCCCCACTTGGGTCTCCATCACCTCAATCCTCCATCTCTCGATAGCAAGATCACAAGCAAAAGGAAATCTTGGGAAGAACACCAAAGTGCTCCAAGGGACAAAGGGATGCAGACTCAAGCACAAGTTCTAGCAACAATGGACTATAATTTCTTTTCTCTCAACTCTCTTATGCCTTCAATGTATCCAAAGAGTTCCTTATATAGCTTTTCAAACGGGTAATCAAAAGGTCGAATCCAAGCGATCTCAAGGCATATGGAAGGCCAGGAGACAAGTGAGTTGGATCCATGTCAAGGAAAACTCCAAAAGGATTTGGATTTTGTACACATCTCGATATACGCGGTTTTAGAGGTCAAACCCACGTATATACGCGATAAGGGTTTTAAAAGTCGCGTATAGCAATTTTCACATGTTTATAGGGATGGTCTAGAAAACATCAAAGGACAAAAAATGGTCCAAGGGGTCTAAGGAGTCTGCAGAGGGATAGGGGAAGGCCATACAAGTGTGATTCACCTGGTGTGGTAAAATCAGTTATAACAAATGCCCCCTAATGTGTGAGGTCAGAGGGGTCATACGATGTCTGAAATAAATTATAAGTCCATCCCAGAAGTGGAGTGATGAAGAATCCCAAATGGAAGACCAGCCACCCAATTAGCATAGTACAATGATACAACTCTGCGCATAACTACAAATACATATAGTTGTCCTGGATACATAGGAGTACAATGGCCATGAAAAGGCATGATACAAAATATCACATAAGTGGTCATCGCCACGTACAATATACATAGATCAGAATCTCCATGATGAAGATATACAAAGGATCATGATCTCCATAATGGCTGAAGATATACAATGGATCAAGATCTCCATAATAGCTGGAAATGTCTGACATATACTCGAATCAAGTGACGAGAGATGAAATCTCATGAACACTAGCATGATCAAGGAGGTAGAATATAAGAGATGCCACCAATCTGAAAGGTCTTCTACACACACTGCTACGAGTACATGTCCTACTATGTGAATAGAGGTGTCGAGGTCAAACATAGTAGTCCATCGTCTGATTATCGGTCATTGATGTATACTGTTAACATACACAAGATCACCAACCGATAATGAAAATGGGAATCAAGGCACTAGAGTGCAAACTAACAAGTGTGAATAAATGTGTTGAGGTCAAACACTTCAGAGGATCTATCAATTAGGGGACATTGATGCATTCCCAAAAACTGTCGATGGCGAGAGAACCTGCCACTGATGATTGCAAGTCTCAAGGCACTCAAAAATGACTCTAAATTCCACTCCCAGAATAAATGATCTGAAGTCGATGGGATGAAATATGCTGGAAGGAGGGCATTAAGGCATCCCCCATCATCCAACACGAGGAACTTAGCAAAGCTGTATAATGTGGAAGGACTCGATCATAAGGTGCATGAACTAGTAACTGTACCGGGAATGGCCGACATGCAAAGTAAAGATAACTGAGGAATGGCTGACTCAGGTTTCAACTTCCTTCAAACAAGAGCATAACATTGAATGGTGACTAAATAAAGGAAACATAGACTCGATATACACAATTGGGACATCCCTGCGACACAGGAGGCATCGACAGGGGCTCCATGGGGACCGGAAGCTTAACCAACCAGTGGAGATAAACTCAGATAAAAAGAGTACAGCTCCTAAAGTCAAACTATAAACCCAACCAATGGATGTGATATACAATTCTCTATTCGAAGGCAACACGACTCGACAACTGCCAAAGATAACATCTTTCCTTGTCAGGCTTTTTGGTTTTTAGATTTTTTTTTGGACTTTTTCAAATATTTAAAAATCTTGAAAAAGAATAAAATTTCTTTATAGTTACATACTAGGAGGAGACGAGTGTCATATGGGAAAACAAACTAGTTCCAAGCAGTGGAAAATACCTATGCTCAATGCAAGGATACATGTGTATGCTAGCGACACTCGGGGGAAAGTCCCTTCCTAGTAAAAATAGGGAATCAAGCTGCAAAGAATATATAAAATGGCTCTGCATGGCTAGACATGAGACAAAATCTGGCTATATGGCTAAAACTCAATGTCAGGGAAGCCGGCGTAAGGCTCAATAAGGCAAGAAAAGCTTATGAAAATGCAATTACAACTTGACATAACGGAGTCTTGAGGGAAAAAGGCCAGCAAAAGATCAAGAGGAGTATGAGGCTCTTGCGAAATGTCATGGCAATACTATACAATGGACTCCCGCACCCTGAGGGACAGAATGTCAGCATGGGCACCAAATGCAAATAAGGAGCTAACTAAGGTACCCATGTAAGGTCAAGCTCTACCACTCATATCATGCCACTTCTAAAACAACAAGAAGGTTTCGTATCATAATAGAGTGGGTTCGTACCTAAGGCTATAATGAAATGGTCATAAGGTCATGCAAAATGTAAACGGTGATGAAACCTAACCTATATGCTAGTTTAGACATGATACCTAAAATCGGCACGAACAGGTCAATCCAACGGCTGAAACAACACTCAAAATGGTCTCCCACATCATAAATTAGTCCAAAAACGGTCCAAAAGGATTAGAAACGGTCCAAACTATAGGAAAGGGGGAAAATTTTTTCAAAAAGTTGAAAATTTTCTATAAATAGTAAAAAATTCAAAACATTATAAAACATTTGAAATTTTTACCCATTTGACCTCAGAACTTCAACAATGAATTCCAGGAGATCCAGCCGGCAGAATCCACTACCGTTTTTTCCAGGTACTTACCCATGCTCTACTCTTTCATTTTGATGGAAATTTTGTCAAATTCCATGGTGTATTTAGCATTCTAGGCCAGTCTAAGATACGTGCCATGGCCCACATAGAAATCGAGGGTTTTTCCACATATAGGGGTGGATATACGTGGAAAATTCCCTCAAAGTCATGTACATACGCAGCTGTTTAGAAAACAGTCATGTATGGGGCCGAGCTCAATGTTTTTTAAGTATTCTAGTGGACAAAACTCAAATTTTATGTGCAAGATGGTCCTAGAATGGAGAGAATGTGAACATGGTGATGTAGAAGAGGCAGTAAGGGCAGATCTAATGGCTCAACAAGCGTTACGTACATGTAGGCTTTACAAATTTTGGTGTCTTGGTGGCTTAAGAGCCAAACCAGGACTATTGCAGATGTTAGTGGAATACTGGGATCCAGACTCAGAGTCGTTCCAGATAGATGGGATGTCCTTCACGATAGAAGTGGAGGAAATAAACTTTATTACTGGACTTTCTCAACGGGGGGAAGTGGTACACCTATGCTCTCACGAGCCCGGAGGTTTCCTGACTATAGATGAGTACACTGTGATATACTGCTATCCGAACACAGAGAAGGTGGGGATTCAGATCCCAACTAACTCCATACAGGTGTTGGGCCTAAAGGCCATCCTACTGACACTGGGAAATATATCAAGCCTACATTTAGTCCACCAGGCCTCACGTCCTCTAATGTTCTATGCAGTGGAGTGCACGAGACCCACAGTATATGATTGGAGCACTGCGCTACTGGGCAGCATGAAATACCAGCTCAATGAGTGCAAGATGGGTAAAGAGTGAAACTTCAGTTTTAGCAGCATACTGAGCACATTTTTCTTTAAGCGTGTTCCAGTATTGAGCCCTAGATTTGGCGTTCCTCTACACAAGGTTCGAGATCCGGCCCAATGGTGTTGGGCGGATGCACGGGGACTTCACTTAGTGAACATCTCACATAGCACGTGTGATCATGGGATATTAAAGAATACCCTTAATTTCGAGATATATTGACCCAAACATTTTTTGTTGAAACCCCCTCCCAATACTTAAAACCTCCTCCCCACCCCTGTTTATACCTCAATCCTTATAAACCACCCTACCCACCCCCACCTTAAACCCCTCATCCCCCCAATACCTGCAATATATTGGTTCGATTTTTGATCATTTTAAAACCCACAATATGAACTAACGTGATAGGATATTGGTCAACAAGTGAAGCCCCCGTGGGCGGATGCGATGCATAGACTCAGTGGAGGTAGGGTGTCCAACCCCTATCTAGCTGATTTCTTTCTATGGTGGTGATGACAGATAGTTTCCATCAATGACTACCCCTATCCGGGGATAGATTTCTGGGGAGACCCAGACATGCCTCTACCACTAGGATCGGCATACGGTGACATTGGTAATGAATCTTGACCCTCTTTTTAAAATTTTGAGTTATTAAATTTTTTTGTGTTTTCTGATTATGTGGAATCAAAAGACATGGTTTTGGGTGAAAATACATAGTGACATCTACCATATGCATGCAGATGTGGGACCATGGCGGCATGAAGTCTTCCCTCATCATAGAGGGAGGGGAAGAGGAGATGATATCACGATAGTGGATGCGGAGTGGATGCTCCAAACCATTCATACCAACTTCGTGAGACTGACACATAGAGTACCCATGGTGCAAGTCGAGGACTTGACTGAGGCCATGCAGCACCAGGTGGTGGTCATACATGAGCATGGGTGTGGCTATTTCGATGGCTAGCTAGAGTCGTAGTGGCATTCCATGATCACAACCCCCCTCCTCCTCCACAAGATTAGATACCTGGGAGTGATACATTTTGTACTACCGTGTATTTATATTTTGGTGGATCGAGAGCCCCATTTTTTAATTATGACACTATGTATTACCACATTTTGGATGTTTATAAAAACTTTTTATGATGATCTATTTATTTATTTACATGTAAAAATTTATGTTTGTGATGAGCTTATTGTGTATGAAACAAATGCCAATCTAGCATGTAGTTAGCATATGAGTCAGCAACTTGATTATTAATTCTTGGAATGTGTATGTATGTAATATTGTCAAATTTCCATTCTAATAATCCCACACATAAGAATATTCTTAATAATGTCAGATCTCTAACATGGTACAAACCATTAAGTTGTGACACTACTAACTCCGAATCAAGTCGTACCTCAAGAGAGAGAACACCATGTGAAATGGAATCCCGTAGAAGCTCAATAACAACACTATATTCAGCAACATTGTTTGAAGATGGCCGTAAACATAGGCCTCCTGAAGACAATACCTGACCCATAGGAGTATAAATCACCCAAGTAGCAGAGGCTGAGTGTTGAGTGTGACAGCTCACACCATCCACGAATCCTATGAAGGTGGAAGATTCCACTGACATCTGCCAAAAGAAATGGAAACTAATCACAAACCCGATCACCGTAAGAAAAAGACCTACCTATGAAAAACTGTATAATAATATACAATAGCCAGCCTTGGTGAAAAATCATGCATAGTACTTTTTGAGATAGAGCCCATTTCTAGGCTCCGCCAAGACTGTTCTCTCATAATCCACTAACTCATAAGTTCCCTTCTCTAACACACATTTGACGACATAAGGACCACGCCACACGGGGTTAAACTTTCCTACCACCAAGAGTTCTTTCGGTTGATCCCAAAAAAGGACGAAGTCTTCCTCACTAAACCTCCTTGGATGAATAGAATTATCGTACTGGACCTTTAAGCGATGCTTATTTACTACTAGAGCCACCAAGGCATCTCGACGTTGCTCATCAAGTTGTTCAAGGTGGACCAAATGCTCCTCCAATGGTGAAGTGTCTGGTAAGAGCTCTATGGCTAGCTTCAAAGAAGGAATCTCACACTCAACCGGCAATGCCGACTCCACTCCATGTACAAGTTGATATGGAGAAAAAACCGTGGCAGTATTAACAACGGTTCTATAAGCCCACAAAGTAGGGTATAACATAATGTACCAATTATTCTTGCTTTGTGTGATGGTTTGTTGGAGAATGGATTTGAGTGATTTGTGAACTGGTTCTACCTATCCATTCTCTTGAGGGTAGTAAGAGGAGGAATGCTCTTATTTGTACCCTAATTTTGATGCCAATTATTCCATCATATGATTTTGAAAGTGCGAGCCATGGTCAGTGACAAGGTCTTTCAGAATCTCGAACTGAGTAATAATCTAGTTGAATACAAAGTGCACGGCTGTCTCACTGTCAAATTTAACTGTAGGCATAGCCTTAGCCCATTTCATGAAGTATTCAATAGCCACTATGATATGATGATGCCCCCCAGCTAAAGCTGGGTTGCAATCCATAAAATCAAGCCCCCACTTAGTGAAGGGACCGGCTATGATGATGGGATGTAAGGAGGCAGATTTCGAGCACATATTACGTGCAAAACCTGGCAAGTATGGCACCTCTTGACTGCATATACACAATCCTTAAAGATCGATGGCCATAAATAACCCACTCTTAAGATTTTTTTGGCTATAGAAATCCTAGATAAATGGCCACCACATGCCCCTCCGTGGAAATCATTTAGCACGACCTCGACCTCTTCATGAGTTAAACAATGACATAAAATGGAATCTACCCCACAATGGTACAAAGTATTATCCACTATGAGGTAATTCTTAGACACATGACATAATTGCCGTTGTCCATCCCGTGAGAGGTGAGTAGGGACATTCAATGTTTGTAAATATATAATGATATCCCCATACAATGGGTCTAAAGTTGAGATTAAGAATATGTTCTCATCGATAAATGTATCTTCACAAACCAACTCCCCGGCCTTGCTTGGGAAATCCGATATAAGCTCTATAAAAATTAACGATTTCTTTGATTTTGCTGAAACAAACTCGAGATCGAATTCTTGCAAGATGACAATCCATTTATTATATTTTCCCCCAAACATCCTTCGAGTGAGGATGAATTAAAATGGATTGACGTGGGCTACAACAAAGGTCTGGTGAAGGAGAATATAATGTCTCAACCGTTGAACCGCATGTACGGTAGCTAAGGCAAGCTTCTCAACATGGGAGTAACGGATCTCCGCATCAATAAGATTATGGCTCAAATAGTATATGACATGCTCTTGGAGCTCCTCATCCTCTTGAACCAAAACCATACCAATCGTCTCCATGAACGCAGCCACATAAAGTAGAAAATCAAGGCTATAGTCTGGGGGACTAATCACCGGCACCAATGCTAGGGCTCGCTTAAGTGCATCAAAGGACTCCTGGTCTCGCTCATCCCAACAAAAGGTGGTTTCCTTCTTCAAAATATGCATGAAGCCTCTAGCCAAATTGGCAAAATTGACAACGAATCTCCATAAGAAGTTTGTCATGCCTTGCAAACATTGAAGATGATGAATGTTTTTCGGGAGAGACAACTGAAGTATTGCCTCAACCTTCAAAGGGTCGACTCTTAAACCCTCTTTAGAAACAATGAATCCTAATAAGTGACCCGAATTCACACAAAAGATGCATTTGTGAGGTTTAACCTAACCAAATAATGGCAGCACCTTTCGAATACCAATCTCAAATGATAGGAATTACACATTCTCATATGAGAATGAGTAGCAAGGTCATCCAAAAACACTTCGATAATCGATTTGAGATCGTGGAAGATTAAGGTCATATCCCGTTGAAAAGTAGCTCCAGCGTTCTTAAGGCCAAAAGGCATTTTTTGATATGCAAAAGTTCCCCAAGGACAAATAAATGTGGTCATATGTTGGTCCTTGGGTTTAATTTCTATTTGATTGTATCCGAAAAAGCCGTCCATAAAGGAAAAAACCTCACTACCCGCACACTCATCCAAAATCTGATCAATAAATGATGTGGGGAAATTGTCCTTAGGACAGGCATGATTCAAATCACGGAAATCAGTACATATGCGGATCGCTCCTTGCTTCTTATCAACTGAAACGGGGTTTGAAACCCACTCCATCAAGGGAATGGGATAGATAAAATGGACTTTCAACAGTTTTTCTATCTCTGCCTTAATCGTGGGTGATTTCCTAGGATTCATTGCACGCAAGCATTGTCGAATAGGCTTACCATTGGGATAAGTCTTAATCTCATGTTCAACAATGCGAGGGTCGATCCCTGGCATTTCATCGTAAGACCAAGCAAATATATCATGAAATTCTTTAAATAGCTTGGTGTATTCTTGAATCTCAACATGGGAACACTTTGCCCCAATATAGACATTCTCTATCCTTCCAGGATCATGAGAGATATTGATAGGAATCGTTGGAGATATATTTCCCATGTTCCCATCAGCCATCAGAACAGGAGAGCTTAATGGAACCATGGGACTACCAATTCTCTCACTAAGAACCTCCCTAAAGTCCTCATGCTCCAAGCGGTCAAGCTCGAGAAGAAAGTAAGATCTATGATCGAACTCCTCCCATGGTGGCTCAACTCCCGACATGGCCTCAATAATCGCTTCATCTGAAGGAAAAACACTATCAAGGCAGTCGTGCGCGTGAGAAGAATGAACTTCCCATGTAGGCAGCACATATGGGTCCTCCTCCTCCGTCCGTGAAGAGGAAGGACTAGGATCTACAACATATCCAAGATTATCTTGATAAGCTACCATAGTTGTAGGCAACGGCACATCTGTCACGATTGTTACGGAGAGAAATTCCTATGGCTTGGGGTACCACAACAGACAGCTAGACTCCAGAAATCAATCTTTCCCAATATGCAATAGAAATTAAAACCATCTAACACTAAAGGATCGAACCTCGTACCTTATTC
Organism: Pseudotsuga menziesii; assembly: GCA_001517045.1. Lineage (NCBI taxonomy): Eukaryota > Viridiplantae > Streptophyta > Pinopsida > Pinales > Pinaceae > Pseudotsuga > Pseudotsuga menziesii. The sequence continues at coordinate 11,678 of LPNX010269850.1, read as the reverse complement.
CGGACGGTTGAAGTAGATCCCCGTTGAGCTTTCCAATCTTCAGCTTGAATTGTTATAGCACGTCCTCAACAACAAGTAAACAATACAAGCATACTATATTTCATGGTGTTAAATCTATTCTAGCATATATAATCAATAATGTATAAGCATTTGATATATTCCAATGGATGCAACATTCATTCAAATACACATTACTGGACAGGAAAAGATATTTCTATTAACATGAATCAAAGATTACAAGTGACAACCTCTGACGGCACGTCTGCAAACCGAAGAAACTGAATCCCCCACTTGGGCCTCCACCACCTCAATCCTCCATCACTCCGATAGCAAGCTCACTAACAAATGCAAGCTTGGGAAGAACACAACAGTGCTCCAAAGGGACAAAGGGATGCAGACTCAAGTATAATTCTAGCAACAATGGACTATAGTTTCGGTACTCTCAATTCTCTCTTATTTTTTTCAATGTCTCAATGGTTCCTTATATAGCTTTCCCAAGTGATACTAAAAGGTCGAATCTGTGCGATATCAAGGCATATGGAAGGCCAGGAGTCATATGAGTCGGATTCAAGACAAGGAACGGTCCAACAGTTTTGGATTATGCACACATCCCGATGTACGCGACTATAGAGGGAATATCCGCGTATGTACGCGGTTATCGGGGAAAAGGCCGCGTATATCATGTTTCTAATGTTTTTAGGGATGGTTAATGATACATCAAAAGACAATAAACGGTCCATAGGGAATAATGAGTCTGCAGCGGGATAGGGGAAGGCCATACAATGTGTGATTCACCTAGTGTGGTGAAATCCGCTATAACAGATGCCCCCTAATGTATGAGATCAGAGGGGTTATACGATGGCTGAAATACATTATAAGTCCATCCCAGAAGTGAAGTGATGAAGGTACCCAAATGGAAGACCAGCCACCCAATCAGCATAATACCATAATACAACTCTGCATATAACTGCACATAGATATAGCAGTCCCGGATACATAAGAGTACAATGGCCATGAATAGGCATGAAACATGATAGAACATATGTGGTCATCGCCAGGTACAATATACATAGATCAGAATCTCCATGATGAAGATATACAAAGTACAATGATCTCCACATAGGCTGAAGATATATAACAGATCAAGATCTCCATAGTGGCTGGAAAATCTGACATATACTGGAACAAGTCACGAGAGCTGAAATCTCATGAATACTGGCACGATCAAGGAGGTAGCATATAGTGGATGCCACCAATCTGGAAGGTCTTCTACACTAACCACTACAAGTACATGTCCTACTATGCGAATAGAGGTGTCGAGGTCGAACATAGTAGTCCATTGTCTGATTACCGGTCATTGATGTATACCGTTAACAGACGCGAGATCACCCACCAATAATGAAAATGGGAATCAAGGTACTAGAGTGAAAACTAACAAGTGTGAATAAATGTGTTGAGGTCGAACACTTGAGAGAATCCATCGATCAGGGGACATTGATGTATTCCCAAAACTGTCGATGGCGAGAGAACCTGCCACTGATGACTGCAAGTCTCAAGGCACTCAAAATGACTCTAGACTCCAATCCCAGAATAAATGATCTGAAGTTGATGGGATGAAATCCGCTGGAAGGAGGGCATTAAGGCATCCCCCATCATCCAACACGAGGTACTCAGCAAGGTTGTATAATATGGAAGAACTCGATCATAAGGTGCACGAACCAGTAACTATACCGGGAATGGCCGACATGCAAAGTCAAGATAACTGAGGAATGGCTGACTCAGGTTTCAACTTCCTTCGAACAAGAGCATAATGGCGTATGGTGACAGAATGAAGGCAGCATAGACTCGATATACAAACTGGGACATCTCTATGACGCAGGAGGCATCAATAGAGGCTCCATAGGGACTGGAAGCTTAACCAGTCGGTGGAGATAAAACTCAGATAACGAGTACAGCTCCTAAAGTCAAACTATAACCCAACCAATGGATGTGATATACAGTGCTCTGTTCGAAGGCGACACGACTCGACAGCTACCAAAGATAATATCTTTTCTTGTCCGGATTTTTGGTTTTTTGATTTTTTTGGTCTTTTTTAGTTATTTGAAAAGCTTGAAAAAAGAATAAACTAGCTTTATAGTTACAAACTAGGAGGAGACGAGTGTCATAAAGGAAAACAAACTAGTTCCAAGCAGTGGAACATACCTATGCTCAATGCAAGGATACATGTGTAGGATATCGATACTCGGGGGAAAATCCCCTCCCGGTAAAAAAAAGGGAACCAAGCTGCGAAAGATATAAATAAAGGCTCTGCATGGCTAGACATGAGACAAGCTCGGGCTATATGGCTGAAACGCAATGTCAGGGGAGCCGGCATAAAGCTCAATAAGACAGGCAAAGCTCATGATAATGCATTCACAACTCGATATAAGGGGAGTCCGGGGGGATACAGGCCAGCATAAGATCAAGAGGAGTACGAGGCTCTTGATAAATGTCATGGCAATACTATACAACGGACTCCCACACCCTAAAGGGGGAAACATCGGCATGGGCACCAAATGCAAATAAGATGCTAACTAGGGTACCCATGTAAGGTGAGTCTCTACCACTCACATCATGCCACTTCTATAGCAACAAGAAGGTTCCGTGACATAATAGAGTGGGTTCGTACCTAAGGATATAGTGACATGGTCATAAGGTCATGCAAAATGCAAATGATGGTGAACCTAACCTATATGCCAGTGTAGACGTTATACCTGAGATCAGTACGAACGAGTCAATCCAAAGGCTGAAACATCGCTGAAAATAGTCTTCTACATCACAAATTAGGTCAGAAACGGTCCAAAAAGGTTAGAAACGATCAAAACTATAGGAAAGGGGGTAAAAATTTTCTATAAATAGTAAAAAATATAAATCATTTGAAAATTTTACCCATTGGAGCTCTGATATTCAACTGCAAATTCCAAGAGATCCAGCCGACAGAATTCACAACCGATTCTTCTAGGCACTTACTCATGTTCTCAGCTTGCATTTCAATACAAATTTTATAATTTTTCATGGTCAAATGAATTTTTAATGGCCAAACTTACATGAGCGCTACAGCCCACACGGATATTGAGGTTTTTTCCGTGTATAGGGCTGGCTATACGCGGAAAAGGGGCCTGAAACCGCGTACATACGCGGCTGTTTTGAAAACAGCCGCATATGACGCCGCGCACTAAGATTTTTATGAATCTAATGGACATTTTGGTCAACTTCTCATGCAGAATGGTGCTAGAGTGGCGAGAACGCGAGCATGGTGATGTAGAGGAGGCAGTAAGAGCTGACAGAATGGCTCAAGAGGCTCTAAGAAGATGCGAACTCTACGAGTTTTGGTGCCTAGGAGGCTTGAGGGCCAAACCAAGACTACTACAGATGCTTGTAGACTATTGGGATCCGGACTTAGAGTCCTGTTGCTAGGGTTTTCACCCTAGCTTGTGCGAATGAGCACCTACTAAGGAATATGGATTCCTTAGTAGCAGTTCAATGATATATGAATTAAAAGCTATAACTGAAATAAAAATTAAATCTAAACATTCATGAAGCAAAACAGTAGAAAGTAAATAACATAAAACAAAAAGCAGTAAATGATAAATAATGAACTTTATTGATGTTACCTCCAATGAGGAGGTTGATGGAGTCCGTTGCGCTAGTCCGATGTCGGTGGCTTCGAGCTCCAAGCTGCTTCTTCTCCTTCTCCGATGGTGGAAATGGGCCCAAAAGAATTCTCAATGGTGAAAGTAGCTTGATGGTAAGCTAGGGTTTCAGGAATAATTTCGGCAGAGGCAGGGTGCTTATGATTGTGGATATGGAATAATGGGTCTCCATCACTTATTTATAAAACCATGTGGTTTAGGTCAGCTTTTTAGGGTTTTAGCTGTTTAGGGTTTTCCTCTTTTTCCTCATTATTTTACATTTTTTATTCCTTTTTGGATATTTTTGGAGGAAAAAAGGATTTTATAGCCTTTTGGAGGCATTTTAAGCTTTTTGGTGACCTTTTAGATGGTTTTATGGGTTTTTGATGGAGATATGGTAGGAAAGTGGACAAATGAGCCATGTAATGGGGTAGATGAGGTATTTAACCATTTTTGGGTGTTAACAGATTGCCCCCTGATGTGTGAGGGCAGGAGCTCATCGTATGGCCGATGGACATCATGAGTCATAGTTGGTTTTTCTTGGGGTGTGGAGAAGAGAAGGAAGCAACTGAAGTCCGGGACATCGATCTCGAACCACCTGCAAGGACTGAAAAGTACATAACCTCAATAATGGATGAGGGATCATCTGATAATATGGACGAGGTGGGCATTCCCATGCTCGCTTCAGAATATAACATAGCAATATAAATGGTCCTCAAATACTGGATGAGGAAAAATCTCAATATATGGACGAGGCGGGCATTCCCATGCTCGTATCAAGATACATAAAAATAACTGTGTATATCATGAGAGTCTAGAGGGGACACAAATCTGGAACATACTGCTGAGTTGACCATGTCTGAGCTGAAAAACAGATACACTGGAATGGTAGTAGTGCTACTGATTGTGGTTCTGAAGGAACTGATGCGATGCTGGATCAGAGTGACACGGGTCACACTCGTAATGGTACGCTGATCTGGAATTGAACTTGGTAATCAAAGAAGCATAGAACTAAATGGCTTGTGAATACAATTGCCAACGCAGTTCGGACATCCATGGGAACATATAACTGGTCGTTCCAAAGTGACTCACCAATGTGCTAGAGTCGGGGGAAATCCGGGGTCTTCGACAAATAATGGAATGGATATAAATCCTGCGCGATTCTCAACGATGCGATTAAGGTGCTGAAGTCGAACATGTGAGAAACAACCATTCGGAGAGGCAATAATGATTCCTCCCAAACTGGTCCGTAGGCACTCACCACAGATGGTGATGGGTCCAAGGCGCAGGAGCCTCTAGGTCTATCCTCTGGAATAGAGGAGTTGTCGTCGACAGAGGGAGACCTGCAACTATCAAGGCAATGATGTTTCCTTGACAGGAGCGCGAGGTGAAAAAACCGAACTGTGATAGTACTGATGGCAGGAGTGAAAAACTGGGGGGAATAACTGGGCAAGTAGAGTGGGTGGACTCAAACTTCCTTTGTTCAGAGTATGATGGAGGGGATGATCGAGCAGCATATGAGACTAACTAGTGGTAAGGGGATCATAGCGGTATAGGATCTGAGTGTGATGGGGCTGAGAGAGACTCAAGCTGTGGTAAAATGGTAGGAGACTGCAGAATACTCTAAACAAAGGCGACCTGATTGGGGGTGCTGCTGAGAGAATCGATCATAGCGCCAAGAGGCGCGGGGGGACTTCTTCATGGGTTAGGGAACTAGAAGAAGTGTGGATATAAAGTGGTACTGTCATGTGGATTTTACGAGCCCATGACAGTTCATGCTCGTGGTTGCTTTCAAGTTTAAGGAGTCTGAAAGCAAATAAGAAGACTCTGAAGTAATGAAATGGTACTGTCATGTGGATTTTGCGAGCCCATGACAGTTCATGCTCGTGGTTGCTTTCAATTTTAAGGAGTCTGAAAGCAAATAAGAGGACTCTGTAGTTGGAATGGTACTGTCATGTGGATTTTGCGAGCCCATGACAGTTCGTGCTCATGGTTGCTTTCAATTTTAAGGAGTCTGAAAGCAAATAAGAAGACTCTGAAGTAATGAAATGGTACTGTCATGTGGATTGTGCGAGCCCATGACAGTTCATGCTCGTGGTTGCTTTCAATTTTAAGGAGTCTGAAAGAAAATAAGAAGACTCTGATGGAATGAAATGGTACTGTCATGTGGATTTTGCGAGCCCATGACAGTTCATGCTCGTGGTTGCTTTCAATTTTAAGGAGTCTGAAAGCAAATAAGAAGACTCTGTATTTGGAATGGTCAGGCAAGGAGGAAGGGTTCAATTAAGGAACATTTATGATGATCAGAACTGATGGTGGGGGGGGAACACTGGTGGGCCTCCTTGCAGGGTGGTTGAATGGTGGCAAAAGAACGAAACCTTTGCAGTATGACAGGAGTGAGTGGCTCATGTAAAAAGTGTGGAACAATCAGACTGCGGCCGATGTGGCGCGCTAGTCAATGTAGCAAAAAGTCAGGACACAATGTTATGATTGTACCTAGGTGAGAGTGAGAAAGTATCTCAAGCATCATCACGATCTCGGAAAAATGAATCCGGTGATATAACAACTGTTAGAAACGGAGAGCGGCCTGAGTGGTACGCAAACCGAGGAAACTATTGGTGTCTAAAAAATGGGCAAAAAATGATGTAGTCAAAAAAATGCAACGAGGTGACCATTAGGATGATCTAGTCGTGCTGATTCCAATGGTGGAAACTGTTCGAAAAACGGATTTCGGATGGGTTCAGAATGGCCAAAACAAGAACAAAGTCGACGGACTACAAATAGTAAGTGGGCCCAATGTGACACGTCATTTGTACTATTCGAGATTGATTTGCGATCAGAGTGAACTAGAGCTTATGGGTGATTTCTGGACGATCTGACCTGCGGATTCGAGATTTGGGAGAGCCAGGTATTCCGTTAAACCGACACTTGTTTTGATTTTTTGGGTTGGGGGGTTGGTGGGGCCCATGGGGGCTGTTGTACGGTCTATAGGTGTGGACCGCGGGTTTAGCGGTCAAAATAGCGGTCTCCAACCGCGGGTTTGACTTGAACAGCCGCGGTCCGAGGTCGCAACTGTCGGGCTTGACAGTCGCGGTTTGGACCGCGACTGTTGGGCTTGACAGCCGCGGTCTGGACCGCGACTGTAGGGCTTGACAGCCGCGGTCTGGACCGTGACTGCAGGGCTTGATAGACGCGGTCTAGACCATGACTGTCGGGGTTGATAGCCGCGGTCTGGACCGCGACTGTAGGGCTTGACAGCCGCGGTCTGGACCACGACTGTCGGCCTTGACAGCCACGGTCTGGACCGCGACTGTTGGGCTTGACAACCGCGGTCTGGGCCGCGGCTGTCCTGGGGTATGGATGGGGTGGGTAGGTTTGTCTTTGGGACATGAGCCTAATGAGACTTCTTTGTTTGATTTGCAGGATGCCATGGGTGATATGGTAGGAGAGGGAGATGCCAGAGGATCTAGTGACTGCCATTCGAGAGGACCGTCGGGTGCGGTCCATGTTGGCGCTCTTCGGACTACTGAAGTTCGCGGAGATTCCGATGATACGGTCAACAGGTTTACTGCTGAACCGCTTGATTGATTTCTGGGAGCCCGAGACACAGGCGTTTCGGGTGCAGGGAGAGAGGGTGGACCTCACCCTGGTCGATGTTTATTTCATGACGGGGTTACCCTGCCTGGGGCGGGTAACAGATACACAGCCGCGGGTCTCCGCGGACCTCGATATAGATGACCTGGCAGCGCACTTTTGCAGGGCAGACGCGAGGGTGCATAGGAATGCACTCCGGATTCAGGATTTGCGGGAGCTAGCTGTATAGGCGATGGCAGCATGTGTCGTACATATTTTGGGATCCCAGTCACCTGAGAAGGTGTCTGGGGGTCAGATGCAGATTGTAGAGTGAGTGCTGGCTGGGACGTACTATGCGTGGGGCCAGATGTTCCTGACCTGCGTGCAGCGACAGCTGACCGCAGCGAAGGAAGCTGGCAAGGGATTCTATTTTGGTTCATTTCTAGTGGCATTCTTCATGGAGAGGGTCCCTACCCTGCGGCCGCGGGTGCCAGTCAGAGAGGGAGGCCTAAGGGAGCCCCGGATGATCCAGTGGGGAGAGATGATGCGTCGCTGGGGCGGCGGGGATGTGGGGCAGTATTTCACTTGGGAGTTGTATATGCAGTGGCTCCAGCTGCCACTGGCGTTAGAGGACTATCCTTACAGAGGCATGGACTACACAGGGGATCCAGATGCACCACGGCCACCTGGACAGGCATGGGGTCCAGACGGTATGTATGATTTTAATTGTTTTGTCTAGTTTTTATGTTATGTATGATATATGTTTGATATGTAGTTACCGATAAATGGTTGGTTTGCAGATGTGGGCCTGCAGCCGCCGCCAGGGCATGTGGTGCGGCGAGGGATAGTGGCGGTTCCGGCTTTTCCCGGGCGAGGTCCGGTGCATCGGCGAGACGCGGATGGGGCGCTAGAGTCTGTACGGGTGCTGCTAGGGCGGCTGTTGACGGGAGTGAGCGATGCGGGGTGGGAGGACCTTCCTCAAGATGTGATTTGGGTTTGTAGGCAGGCGCCTCTGGATTTCAGAGGGATAGCGTTCCGGGTGGCTCTCTTGGCGGAGAGGGCACGGGCACGGGCACCGAGGCCCAGGCGAGATGAGGACTCGTCGGAGGAGGAGCAGAAGGAGGAGTCAGAGGATGCTGACACGGATAGTGATGTAGGATATGACTCCCTTTAGGGAGTGTAGGGCACTCCCTTCGATATTTTGTAGCTTCGGCCTGTATTTTATGAGCTTTGAGGGATGTACATATATATATATATTTTTTTTGTATAGCTGAGTACTGGGGTACTCAGAACATGTATAGTTCTGAACATGTATTTTTTGTCTTGTATATATATATATGCACGTGGATGCACATTTTTTGGTGATATTGTCTCATTTGTACGCACGTAGATGCGCTTTATGATGTGTTCTATGTTTATACTGCACGTGGATGCAAGTAGTCTAGGCTGTTGGGCACGTGGATGCCCCTTTTCTTTGATGTGAAATGATATGATGTATGTGTGACTAGGCACATGGGTGCCCCTATGGATGCGAATGTCGTTTTATGGTTTATGTTTTATGTATGCAAATGTTGATGCAATGCAGTATTTTTGGTTTTTTGTATATTTGGATGATATGCTATGGGGTAATGATGCATGATGGAGGTGTTACATAGTGTGATTGATATGCCAGTCTAGGACATTGTTCACCATTTGATCTGCGACACTATTGTAAGCTCTTGGTACATGTGTGAATGTGATGGATTCAAACTGTCGGCTAAGTTGTTTTGTACGCAGGAATTTTCTAAATAGGCAGGGATCACGCACCTGGTAGCAGTTGTTGAGCTGGGAGACAAGTAGATGGGAGTCCAAGAACACATGAAGGTGACGTATGCCCATCTGGAGGGAAGCAGTTAGGAGACCGGTCACAGCATCATACTCCTCCTGGTTATTGGTAGCAGCGCCGATACATATTCCGTTAAGGTGGATGCGTTCGTTGGAAGGGGAGTATAAGACCCATGTTGCAGAAGCTAGGTTGGGAGACCAGCGGCTGGCACCATCAGCGAAACCGATGTAACAAGGTGGAAGAGGATCCATCTGTGGGCATGAAAAAATGCGATGAGTGTGA